>OX638062.1:4828999-5428999 GCA_951804385.1 Trifolium dubium | reverse complement strand
GCTTAAGGGACCAAAACACTTACCACTTAAACCAATTATTGTTGATTGTGAGGAGTTACTTTTTTTGGAGATTAACTTATCTTTGAAAAAATTAATTTTAATTATGTGAAGAAGGTATATATATATATATATATAAATGTAGGTGGCTTCTACTATTCACAAGCCAAACATGTTGTTTATGGTGCACAATTTTGACGGGTCTAAATAATATGTCAAATAATTTTCAATATTTTTTTTAAATTTTGTATGAATGAACTATATGATATAAATTTATAATTTAACGGCTGATTTTACAAAATTTGCAGTGTAACTATGTAATTTTAGATCTTCTGTACTATGAACCATTTGATGAATTTGAGAACTCAAATCCGCACTTCCAACATATCAAATGTCCCTCCAAATTTTTACCATCTGAATTTTATTTACAATTTCACAATGTTGATTTGTTTTTAACAAAACAAAAAATTTCAAACCTAATTAATGTCTAGATAAGGCACAATTACATAAATTATATCATGGTTATTATTTCAATTTTCCTTTGATAACAAGCACTTGTTGAAAAGTTAATCCAACACGCTTCATGCATGTATATAATGCATGTCACTTTCTTGTACCTCACATCAAACTTGATATCTTTGCCCAATATATATATATTGCTTTATGTCATTATCAACCAAACCACAATTCCATAGTTTTGAAGTTCCAAATCTCTAGTTGTTGATACTTATGACTTCTTGCAATGCAGTTCTGCTTCTCATTTTCCCTCTATTTAATTTTCATGCAATTGAAGCTCAACCATTGCAAAAAGAAAAATTAATTGTATAATTAAATATTGTACAGCTATAAACATTGTACAAGCTAAGACTATGTATGTAATATTTATTTACAATTCAATAATAAGAGTTTTTCTTCCCATATTTAAAATAACATCATTGTATATTCTATAATTATTACTAGCAACCATATGGCAAATTTTTGTAGAAAGAAAACAATGACATCTAAACAAAAGTAGAAGCAAATAAAAAAATTACACTGTGTCTTTGATCTGTAACCAAAAGTAGAAGCATATTTTGTGAAGAACTAATGAACTAGTTTAGAAGAAACTATGTTTTTTATGTTTTTAAGGATAAAACAAAATAAGAATCCTATGCATAAAAGTCAAGGGTACAACAAAAATAGATAAACCGATCCACAGTTCAAGAGTTGAACATGTTGATATTTCCCTAGCTTATGGAAGGTTTTAAGCTTAGATAAAATATTTTATTCCTGACTTATATGCAGAGTAAGTTAGGATTAAAACTTTGTCAAAAAAAAAAAATTAGGATTAAAACAAATTTTGATAAAAATATATTTATTTTGGCTAATATAAAAATTTACTCTCACTTTTTTCTTTTAAGTTTACAATTTTGATACTCCTATTTTACTTTTCACACATCAAATGTCCCTCCAAATATTTACCATCCGAACTAAATTTAAAGTTTCACAATTCTTTTTTCTTTTTTTAACAAAACTCATATTTTATTTTAACCAAGTGGTTAATCTGCTTAACTAAATGACGAATTTTGGAAGAATCAAAATTCAATTTTTAAATGAAACAATATTTTAGTCAGAATTTACTTACTTCCTTGCCGAACTATAGACTATAACAATGCCTTTTTCTTAGGAACTAAAGGGTTAATAACAAAATAAAAACACACACACATACATATTTTTTTAAACCACTAGGTTTGGATGTTTGATCTAATGATAAGAAGTTTGGATAATAGGCTAGAGATTTAAAGTTCGATCCACCACAATTTAAAAAAACACAATTTTTAAACCTAATTAATGTCTAGATAAGGCAAAATTAAATTACATAAATATATAATGGTTACTATAATTTTCCTTTGCTAACAAGCACTTGTTGAAACGTTAATACAACTTGGCTCTATGCTTCATAATAAGCATGCATGAATGCATGTCACGTGCTTGTATACTTCACATCAAACTTGATATATCTTTGCCTAATATATATATGTTGCTTTATGTTATTATCCACCAAGCACAATTCCATAGTTTTGAAGTTCAAAATCTCTAGTTGTTACTTATGACTTCATACTATGCAGTTTTACTTCTCATTTTCCTCTATTTCCATGCAATTGAACCTAATCCATTACAAAATGAAAAGTTAATTGCAAAAGCTTCTCATACATTAGGGAACCAAATCCCTCATATCTTTGAGGTTAATTCAACCTTCATCAAAAGATTGAGTTTTTTTATTCTTTTTCTTAAGTGGTGAAAAAAAATTACTCGGATTTTGACTAATTTTTTCCCTAGAGTCAAAATCCTTAAAAAATTTCTACTCTTTTCTCTCTTCCAACTTTCTTTAAAAATAATCTAGTGTTACCTTAACTTTTTTTTTCTTGAATGCTACCTCATGACTTTTTCATTTTTTATTATAAAGTTTATATTTTTAGTGAATTTAAGCTAGCATACATCAATATTTTTACCAATTAACATGCTAATTTATTTATTATAGGAGATAAGTCATGTTGGTGCTTGTGGATTATGGGCTGAGCTTGTGAACAATAGAGGTCATTTCTAAAATTTGATTTTTATGAGCTTTTGATTAATGTTATATATAAAGTAGTTGTTTTTGTTAAAGATATAATTTAGTGTTTTCAGGTTTTGAAGCTGAGGGAAGAAATGTACCTTCAAATGTTCATCCTTGGAAAATAATCGGAGATCAATCATATATAGACATATCGACCGATCAAACATCTTGTTTCGAAAATAACAAGAATGCACTAAGGATGGAGGTACATTGTGACAATTCATCACGTCTACCCGATGGCGTTGGCATCTCAAATCCAGGATTTTGGGGCATGGTGAGATTTCATATCTCATATCAAATATTCGTATATCTTTCATTTTCTTTCCATTATGTTCTTTCATATACTATATGAGTACGTACCTAGCTAGTACTATAGATGAACTCCTTCAATTCATAGAAAAGAATAAAAGGCATGATAATGTCACATTTTTTAGTTTATTTTTTGGATTAATATATAATGTCACATTTTATTATATGTATGTGTAGATAAGGAAAAATAAAAATTTCAAAAAAATAAAGCAAAAAGAAAATTTGTAAAATGTAAAAGGGCTATTCTAAAAAAATGTAAAAGATTTTAATACAAGATACATTATTGGTGTAAAAGTTTTATATTATCAATAAATTACAACTACTGATAAGTGCATTTTTTAATAATGTGATGTTTTTCTAAAATTTAACACTATTTTTTTCTTTATTTTTTTTCATATACAGAATATTGAGAAGGGGAAGAAATACAAAGTGGTTTTTTATGTTCGTTCAACAGAAGAAATTGATCTACAAGTTTCATTCATTGGATCAAAGGATGGTGTAAAGCTAGCTTCAACTGACATCAACTTGTAGAGACTCTCACAATGACATTTTTGTTTTGTAATATTTATCAATTGATTTTATACAATAATACAACTAATTGATCTATATATAATGCAGGGGTATTTATGTAAATGCATCAACATGGAAAAGGGTGGAGCATGTATTTGAGGCCAAATCAACCAATCATAACTCAAGCTTTCAAATAACAACAAATGGAAAAGGGACAGTGTGGTTAGACCAAATATCAGTTATGCCCTTGGACACATATAAGGTAAGTTCATTTTAGTGATTTTTATTGCTTTTAGTATAAAGTCACTGACCACTATTTTTAGTCCTCTTAAGGTCATTGATTTCAATGTACTTTCAAGTAATTAATTGGCATTATTTCACTTTCCATTTTTCATATATACTCTGAAGCTCATAGCTTTCTATTCTTGGCATATAGGGACATGGTTTTCTTAAGGATCATTTTCAAATGGTGGCTGAATTAAAACCAAAGACATTTACATTTCCAGGTATGCATTAAGTTTATTTTTACTTTATGGTTATAACTTATTATTACTCTATCCTTTTCATAATTAATAGAAGTTATTACAATTTTTTGTATATATATATATATATATATATAAATTAAAATTTGTAACTTGTTAATTTTTTTTGGTCACGTGACAAGTGGTCCATAATTTGTGTGTGTGTGATATAATTAAAAAATGCTTCTATAATGATATTTTAATTTTTTTTGTTTCATTACAATGTAAATAGGTGGTTATTATGTTGAAGGAGGTGTGTTAAAAAATGCATTTCAATGGAAACAAACAATTGGACCATGGGAGAACAGATCTGGTCACTATAATGATGTTTGGGATTATTGGACTGATGATGGGTTTGGTTTTTTTGAGGGTCTACAAGTATGTAATCTTTTTTTAATTATTATTACTATAATAATTTGATATGATGATTATGATATAGTATCTATTTTTAGCTTTGTAGAAAAATGGAAATAGGGTGGATAATAAGCATATAGTAATCCACCCTCTCACTGCTGAAAAATCATCTTGTATTCAATATTGTTAGAATCTGATTCAACCGATCAAGATAATCGGTTGAATCAGGAATTGACTAATTTATTCATTGATTTAACCGCAATTGGTTTATGTCTTCAAAAATGTAGCAATGGATGCAAAAAGTTATATAAAAAGTAAAAAAAAAAAAAACCTAAAACAAATAGTATAGAGTAATTTTTGTAATATAAAATTTTATAATTATTTTTATAAATAAAAAACACTTAAAGTGTGTCATATTGTTCAAATATAATTATGTCAAAATTTGTATCTTGAGAATCTAAATGAATTTATCAGTACCTACCCTGCCTTCATGAATAAAAAAACAGAGGAAAAATTTAGATGTTTTATCAATGAATTATTAAAAAATTCAAATTTCACATGTATGTAAAGGATTTATTCATTGTTTTTAAAATTGTAATATTTATTTTGTTTTGTAATACTTACCTTGGTTTTTTTTTTGCTTGTGTAGCTAGCAGAGGACCTTAATGCAATGCCAATATGGGTTTTTTATGATGGTATTCTTCTTGTCTAATTATGCTCTTTTTTCATTTATTTTGAGAATATAATATAGGTCTTATTTCTCTAACAACATGTCTTTGTTTTAGGCATCACCCATTATGGACATGTTAATATCTCTGACATTTCACCACTTGTTCAAGTATGTCTTTTTTTTCTTTCTAATATTAATTAATTATTTTCCCTTTCATTATTTTTATTAGCAAATTTTATTTTATTTTTTAATTTCAATGTTTCATGATTAATGACCATTATTTGCAATCTTAATTGTATTTTTAGGAAGCCCTTGATGGTATAGAATTTGCAAGAGGAAGTCCCACTTCAAAGCGGGGTTCCATTAGAGCTGCTATGGGACATCCAAAGCCTTTTGATCTAAGATATGTTACCATTGGAAATGAAGAATGTAAAAGCAATCTCAAACCAAACCATCAAGGCATGTCTTTAAATTTTGTTTTTTAAGCATTTAAGAAAAAAATTAATAAATTTTTTATGTATAATTTGTCAGTAACTTTTATATATAAGTTTGACATTTTTCAAATATATTAAGAAACATTAGTAATATAATCAGTGTCTGTGTTTTTTTTTAATAAATTGTCATGTTTATGTAAATGTGTCAAATTTTGATTTTTTTTTTTTAATCTTTCAAAACAAACAGTAGTAATATCTAATAGTAATTTGAAAATGCATTTGGATTAAATTTAAGGACAATTTTTTGAATGAAGGTTTAAAATTAAAGACGAAGAGAGTATATATTAGTGAGCGAAAAACTTGATTTATGGAACACTTGTGAAGCATCGATGAGATACCGTATGTGACAATGATAATAATTTAAGAAAATAAATGTGTGGTGGTGTCGGACACCAAACATACTTTTAATTTGATGTGTTGATGCTATATATTATAACATATCACAATTCATTGATTTAAAAACTATATTGATTTCATTAAATTTACACTATTTTTTTCCCTCCTAATTTGTGTTTGTATTTTGGATTGACCAGGAAATCACTCTCTTTTCTATGAAGCAATCAAAAATGCCTACCCAGATATCCAAATCATCTTAAGCTGTGATGCTTCTGAGAAACCATTAAGTCACCCTGCTGATGTGTTTGATTATCATGTAATAATATCCTAATTAACTAGCACAATTTCTTTCAATGCTTCACTTTTTGCATTTAATTAATTATCATTCTAATACTATATATATGATTTTGTTATGATCAGCAATGTCCAAAATCTGCTAGTGATATGCTTCAAAGGTTGGCTCAAGTGTTTGATCATGCCTCACATTTTGCTCCAAAGGTTAGAAGATCCTCGTCAAACATTATTCATCTTAATTATAGTTTACATTCATATGATGGAAAACACAAAAGAATTGTCACACTTCACTCACACATGCATAATCCTCAATAACTCAAATACTAGGAGAAGTAATTACCACACGAAACCATAGGAAATTCAAATGTATGGCATGGTGTTAGACCGTTAGTGTCGGACATGTGTCTGTATTGGACACTAACACGTGTATTTATATTCAATTACTTCTATTTTTAAATGTCACACACACACTAGAAGTGATTGAATATAACTAATACACGTGTTAGTTATAATAGGCCACTATGACACTAACGCTTACACTTATAGTTGTATTAAAACTCATTTTATTTGTTTATCATCAAAATGTGAGGCATGACCAAAGGTTGGCTAGAAGTGTTTGGACATGTGTTTGTATTGGCCTATTATAACTAACATTAACACATGTATTTATATTCAATCACTTCTTTTTTAAATTATTGTACGTGTCAGTGTTGGTGTCATATCAATAGAGTGGCCTATTATAACTTAGTTTGGCTCGACTCATCTTCTTTGATGGACGATTCTTATCATATAATGATCTTGAAGTTAGATCTTGTCTCCAAATGTAGTTGTTTAACTTTGAATTGAGCTATTAAATCCTTGTGTTAAACTTACAATTACAGTTTGTTGATCATATTGATCTGCTGAATTAATCACAACATCAAATAATGGACATGTTAAATGTAATATATATGTAAATGGACTATGGTCTTTCAATTCAGTGTATGCTCTGTCTATCAACATGGAATGTTAACTCATTTTGCTTATCATCAAATGTTAACTTTGATTATGAAAATTGAATAACATGGAGTGTTTTAAAACCAGGAAAAGGCAAACAAATGGAATGTGATCGGTGCCACTGGAAAAAAGCTTGACCCGAAGTTGAGGCAAGCGGAAAGCAACAAGATGAAGATTAGTGTTAATCATGATGGCACTGCTAACTTCAAGACACTCACTGAAGCTCTCAACAGCATTCCAACACCAAACACTAGAAGAGTTAATATATTCATTGCAAATGGTGTTTACAGGTACCAAAATTTGATCAATGTACTATGCTTTTTTTAAATTTACAAAATATGTTAATACTATTATTTTTTTTTCAACTAATGATGTAATTGATGAAGTTCTAGAAAATTTCTATTAACTTTAATACTTTATACAGTTCACTCATTTTGCTTCAAATATTGAAGGAGAATGAGGATTTATGAATAGAAATATTGCAATTGAAGCCTTGTCTAACTTTTTTTTTTATGATTAATTGCTTTTAGGGAGAAAGTTGTGATCCCACAATCATTGCCTTTCATAACATTACTTGGGGGCACAAGGACTGTTTTTACTGGAAATGATACAGCAGCTACCATTGGAGCTGATGGGAAACCGCTGCGTACATTCAACAGTGCAACGGTGGCCGTGAATGCTGACTACTTCATTGCCATCAACATTACATTTGAGGTATACCTTAAAAAAATAAATTAACACTTCAGTTTTTTTTAAGCTTTATTTTTTGCTATTATATTTCATATTTTATTCGATCATAATTTTATTATGCTGACATATTTTATTACTATTAAGGAAAGAAAATCATAAATTTTTTAAAAGTTAAAAGTTTGATAAGATCAGTATAACTAACAAAATTCAATATATTTTTAAAACAGAACACTGCAGTACCTCGGCCTCGATTGGAAGGAAATCAAGCAGCTGCATTACGCACCTCTGGAAACAAGAGCGCCTTCTACAACTGCATCTTCCATGGGTTTCAAGACACCCTGTACGATCATCAAGGCTTCCACTACTTCAAAGATTGTTATATTGAAGGCACAGTGGATTTTATCTTCGGCGATGGAAGGTCACTTTATGATGTATGTAAATATATTATTTCATTTCAAGATTGTTTGTTGCTTAATCAACCATGACTTACTTCTTGATTGAATTGATGCAGGGTTGCACTCTAAAGTCATTAGCCCAAAATTTGGGCTATATCACAGCTCAAAAGCGTGATTATTTGTCAGAGGAAACTGGATTTTCAATCATAAACAGCAATGTAGTGGGCACTGGTCATGTGTATTTGGGAAGACCTTGGGGGAATTACTCAAGGGTCATTGTATCTTATACTCACATGGACCGGCTTGTTCTCCCCCAAGGATGGGACGGCACTATGAACGGCAACCACGAGTACACTTCGATTCTTTATTTTTGTACAAATTATTATCCAAATACAATGAGAGACTTATGTATGTATTTGTGTATAAATGCAGGACGACTGTATTTTATGGAGAGTATAAATGCAGTGGGCCGGGGTCCAACTTAGCCGGAAGACCTCCATGGGTGCGGAGATTGACTGACCAAGAAGCTCAGCAATTTATAGGGATTCATTTTATTGATGGGGATACTTGGATCATAGGCCCTTCATTGTGAAGCTGAAGGGTATGTAACTCAATTTTAAAAAATTTATTTATAATAATAATAATGCCATGATTTGTTCGTCTTCATCATCAAACTGAACAATGGTTTTGCAGCTCAGATGGATTCAACTTGAAGTGCAATGATATAGAGCAAATGTGTTCAAGTAATTATGGTGGAGAGCAAAGAAGAGATGGAAAAAAAGATGCATTAAGCAATCTATTTGTTACTAATTAAGCTTAAAATATAATTTGTTTACTATGACTTGTTAATTAGTGCATGTGATGATTATATCTTTTGTGTTTGTCCAAGTAGTATAAACTCTAAAACTGAATTGTATTTCGAATAATGTGATACAATGACATGTATTGTTGGCTACATGAATCTATTATAAGTATAGTAGTAATGTAAGTTTGGCAAAGATTAAATTGGTTATTAGTATACTTATTTAGTTTTACAATGTAGGAGTGTTGTGGATATTGTAAAAGCAAAGTGGTATTCTCATTACTCTAAAATCATCATACACAAGCCATATATATAGCGACCACTTTGTGGCTTAGCAAGCAAGTAAGTACAATGGACCTATAACAAAGCCCATCATCATACCTAGATATATTTGTAACTTGGACTATAAATTAAACTATAGAAAAAGAATAAAAGATTAGCTTATTATTATTATTATTATTATTATTATTATTATTTTTTGACTCAAAATGATTAGCTTATTATTATTTTTCTATGAAAGCTAATTTTTTATTTTGCTCTTCATTTTTATAAATATTAAATATAAAATATAAAAATTAAATATTTAATTAATACCGGTTGAACCCCGGTTCAATTTAAGTTAAACCTTTGAACTATTAAATCAGTGCCTTCATCTGTTTAACGTCCGATCCAATTTTGATTACCTTAAATGTGATGGAACAAACTCACTTAAGTCTAATAAGACAATGACAGTTCCAAAATCCTAGACAGGGGTGCAAACTTTTTAATATGAGACACCAACTATTACTGTAGTTTGTTTCTTATTTTATCATTTAATTCCTAAACTAAAAAAAATATAATTTTATCAGTTTTACATAATCAAATAAGTATTTTTTAAAATAAGCGCTAATATTAATATGGAGGTGCACCGGTGAGCAAATGTATTGACAATGCTAGTGAGTTTATGGCAATGGTCTTTGATATGATGGAGGTAATTGGAGATGAGTATATGGTACGAGTATAAATAAAATATTATTATTATTAATTATGTATTTAAATATATTTAGGTAGTTATTAGTAGTTTTATGTATAACTTGAAACTATAAAAGTCCCATGAGCTTAGCTCAATTGGTTGGACATTGTGCACATTTGTGCAGGGACCGGAGTTCGAACCCGGTATGCCCACTTATTCACCTTTAAAAGGTGATTTTTAAGCCGCTAGGCTACCTGACCAAAAAAAAAAACTTGAAACTATAAAAAAGGCATTTATTTTATTTTTATAAACTAAATTAAGTCACTCAAATGTTTTCTCACTTTTCAGAGACCAATATAAATCTTTAATTACTTTTTGTTTTATGAAAAATCGATCTTTTTTTTTAATGAAAAATCTTTAATTACCCTTAAAAGATATCTTTGCAATAATTATAATTGAGCATAATACAGCTAATTACAATATTTGTCCTAACGTATATTTGATTAATATCTAATATTACCATATATATATCCTTCTACTTGCTCCTCACACAATGGAGACTAGCTATAAAATCAAGCGTAAAATCAATAAGAAAAACACAAAAACAAAAAGAGAAACAATACAAGAAAAAGATGAGTCGTTACTCCTCTATCTTGTTGGTCACTCCATGAAGATTATAAAACCAAGTCTAAAATCAATTAGAAAAACACAAGAACAAAAACAATACAAGAAAAAGAAGAAAAAAGATGACCCAATACTCCTCTCTTTTGCTGGTGCTACTTATTCTATGTATTGCTACCTCCAATTCAATTTCTTCTGCCAAAGTTGTTGAAGTAGATGTTATTTGCAAAAATGCACCAAATCCTTCATATTGTTCAAATTTTCTCAACTCAAAGCCAGGAGGTGCAAAAGGCGTAGATCTTGCTGTCCTTGCGCGATATACGCTTGATGTGCTTGACAAAAATTTGACCAATACAGAAGTACTCATTGCTGAATTGGAAAATGCTGCTAATGATACGGTACTAACATATTATTATCCTTGTTCAACTTATTTGGTTAATATTGATAGTGCCACTACTAGGATTACAGCTGCAAAAAAAGATTTGGATCTTGGACAATATCCAGCTATGGCTAAAGATAGTGCTGCAATTTTGCCACACATTCTTCATTGTATTGATAGTTTGCACAAACATAAAACTAGCCCTTTACTATTAAAATATCTTGATGTTCTTCGACAAGGTGCTCAAGTTATTCAAGTAATTGTAAAATACTTGAATATTTGAAATTGAATTATAATTTTAGGAAGGGATAATAATTTGATTGTTTCTTTTGTTATTTAATCTAGAGTTGTTTCTTAGCTTGTTCGTTTGGTGATTGTATTTTTTTCCCTTTCTTTTTGTAGTACAGAAAAAATATAAATTGTTCCCGTCAGCGATCAAACCCTGGATCTCCCTCTACTCAATCCATATTATTTCCCTTTCTACAAATGTATGATTGTGGTTTTTTTATTATATTAATATTGTGATTTCCTTTGATTTCACTCATTAATTAGCTGTTTTTTTATAGATTTCGGCATATTCTCCAATCGAAAAACATTAATAAAAAATGGTGAAAGAAGAAGTATAATTTGGTTTTGTATTTAAAAAAATAAACTTAATTATTGTATTATGCGATTTTTTTTTATTTTTTGGTACAAATGCGATTTTTTATATTGTTGCTAATTTAATGTGAAGATTATCTTCTTATATATGTTAATGAGAATTTTAAAAAATTAATTATGTATTTGATTAATATGTATTTTGATATTTATAAGAATATAGGTTTTCCTTAATGAGAATAAATAGTACTATTTGCTTGTATAGCCAGCCAATATAATTTATATCTTTAATTTTATATTATGCTAACTATTATTTTATTTTTTGAGTAAATGTTAACTATTATTTATTTTGAAAGTATTTAAAAAGTTAGAAAAATTTTGAAAACTAAATTAAAGGATATATTTGTAAAATAATTTTAATTATTTTGCACTGACAGTGTTAAACTTCTTTACACATGCGTTCAATTAGAAGACATCAAAGTGACAATTTTATAAATAAGTTTCAACAAATATTTATATTCTATACAGTTTGATTTAATTTAATACATACTATGTAAAAAATATTTACACTATCGGTGTATACAAATTTGATACATGATATTAACAAATTAACATATTTGATTTGGTAAAAATTTATATTTGATTTCTGGTAGAAAAATAATAATTTTCTAGATACGCTTCGGTCACTCCATGAAGATTATAAAACCAAGTCTAAAATCAATTAGAAAAACACAAGAACAAAAACAATACAAGAAAAAGAAGAAAAAAGATGACCCAATACTCCTCTCTTTTGCTGGTGCTTCTTATACTATGTGTTGCTTCCTCCAATTCAATTTCTTCAACAAAAGTTGTTGAAGTAGATGTCATTTGCAAAGAAACCCTAAATCCTTCATATTGTTCAAATCTTCTCAACTCTAAGCCAGGAGGATCAAAAGGTGTAAATCTTGTTGATCTTGGACTATACACAACTGAAGTTCTTGACAACAATCTAACCAACACTCATAGACTCGTCGCTGATTTGGAAAATGCTGCTAATGATACGGTACTACAATATTATTACTATTGTGTAACAGGTCTTATTAGTGTTGATATTAATCTCGGGGATGCAAGATTGTCTTTGGAGGCCGGAAATTATTCCGGCATGGCTAAAGCTACGACTAAAATGATGCCATACATTCTTAATTGTATTGATAGTTTGCATAAAAATAAAACTAGTCCTTTACTTGCAAAATATGTTGAAGTTCTTCAACTAGGTGCTCAAGTTCTTCGAATTATTGCAAAATATTTAAATGTTAGAAAATAAATTAGATTTTTTTAGGAAGGGATTATAAGTTGGATTGTTTCTACATTATTTAGTTTAAAGTTGTTTCTTAGTATTTTACTTTTATTCTTGATGTACTAGTTTAATGATAAAAGTTTAATAAGCTTATAATTTTAAAGAAAATCATTTGACCGAATTTGTAACTCTTTTTTTTTCTCAATTCTCTTATGTGTATGAATGTGATTTTCTTTTTTCTTCCCTTTTTATTGGATAAAGGTTGCTATTGTTTTCTTTTACTCTATCAACGTTTTATAAATTTTATCAATTAAAAATATTAAAATAAAATATGGTCAAGACCTAGATTAGAAATATTTGGTTTTGTATTTATAAAAATAATTTTACCTCACCTATGTACATTAAGTCGAAGTTTTGAACCTAAACAGTAGACACCCCACTTATTCATCTTTAAAGATAAAATTTCAACAACTAAGATACTTACCAAAAATATAATAATATTTGATTTTGCTAGCTACATGCATATTATATTATAGAGTTAATTAGCTTTTACCCCTGTAATATATGACAAAACTGCTTTACCCCTTGTAAAAAAATTTTGATGCAATACCCCCTGTAATAAAAATGCTGACGTGGCACGCCACGTGTTATGCCACGTGGCATTTAATTTATTTATTTATTTATTTTTTAAAAAAATTTGCCAAATCAGAATTATATATTTTTTTTAATTGTTTTTCTTATTTTGGTTTTTGTTTGTTTTTAATTAATGAAATAAGAAAATTAAATAAAAAAAAAAAAAAAGAAGGAAGAAGAGAACAGAAACATAAACACGAAGAACACCTTCCATTCCCTCAAGCTTTGCAAAATCATTCTTCCTCCATTTTGTTCATTCACTAAATCCTTTATTTTTGGATCGAACTGCTTCTTCATTATGCATTCCTATCTTGGATTCTTGGTTATTTTACTGTTCATCGCCCCCCTCTTTCTTCTCAAATTTAGGGTTTACAATTTGGAAACAATGAATGAAAGCAATTCTTCATCAATTGTGTTAGAAATTTAAATCAAGCAAAACTTGAAGGTTATAGAAGTATCATGTGTTAACCTTAGTCATTAAGAAGGTTATAGCAAGAGTATTATAATTGGACCAAAGTTATAGCAAGAGGCGGCACCTCCCCACCTCTTCACCGTTCACTTTTTGCTAGCTAGCTTACTAGATAAGATTTTTTGTAATCAATCAATTAAGTGAATCAAAGTGTTGAAGTAACATTCTGTTCTTCTCCTCCGTTCTCTGTTTTTTTTTCTTTGGTTTCATATACATACCTGAAATTGGGTATAACATCATCGTTGTCGTTCGTGTTCGTTTTCACCGGTGCCGTCGCAGGTGGATTCGCCGTGGCAAGTTGTTTCTTCTTCATCACCGTCGATCACAATTTGTGTTGGATTTGTGTTAATCGATCGCGAGAGAGAGGGATGAGACTTTAGGGTTCAAAAGGTTTTTGATGACTCCCGTCATAACATAGTATTTTAGAGTATTTTAGATTAGTATAACTATATTTTAGTTAGTTTTAACATGGAATTTAGATTAGAATTGCAAAGAGTTGAAGTTTTGATGCTTGGCAAAGATTGAAGCATTTTTATGCATTTTTGAGTACTTTTCATTCTGTCTGATGCGCGGGGCGCTTTTGGCCATGCGCGGGGCGCTTTGCTGCGAATTAGATTCTGCCAAGTGGAAAGTAAGCCATGCGCGGGGCGCTTTTGCATGCGCGGGGCGCTTTTGTCGGAACCAAATTTTCACTATAAAAAGGAAAAGTTAGATCTAAGCAAGGGTTCCGAATTTTGGAAGATAAATTGGTGTTTTGAGCATTGTTGAAGGTTGATAAGCTAGGATTCATCCCTTGGAAGCAAGATTGAAGACTATCATTCATCCTAATTCTATGTATATTTTCTTGAACTCTTTTGCAATTCTTGTATTTATCATGAGTAGCTAAACTCATAGGTTAGGTTTTTAGATGAACTTATTTTGAGCTACTTGAACCATGTAGTTGTTAAGTATTATTCTAATCAATTGCAAATCTAGTATTATTCAGTTAAATTTGTGCTTAATGCTTTTTATATGTTGACGAATGTATGAATTGATTTCAAGTGGAAAATGTGTACTAACCATAACTTTGGAAACTCGACCTAATTTAATTGTTCAATCAATAATGGCTTTAGACATATCGTATTATTGATTGTGATATTAGGAATTAACGTTCATTCAAACCTTCTTTGATTATGAACTCACCTAAGACATTAGGGAGTTATGAACAAAGTAGAGGGTTATGAGCCAAGAAATTGGTCATAACTAATTTGTTAATTCATCGTAATACTAAGCAAGCAATTGAAAGGAATAGACGCAACTACCAAGTAGCGAGAAATAAGGGATTCGAAAAGGCCTAATCGTTTATAATTCATCGTTAACTTTTAAGTTATTTTACTTTTTAATTTGAAAACCCAAAAGCTTATGCAAACCCCCCCATTTTAATTTATTTGCCTAAGTAACTTTTATAATTGTTTAGTTTATAATTAATCTCAATCCCTGTGGATACGAACTTTGATTTATTACTTGACGATAATTTAGTACACTTGCTAAAAATATATCAGTTTTGCATATTAGTGTTTCTTTCAGCTATCTTCTTTTCTTCTTTTATTCTTTTTCTTCTTTATTTTTTAATTAAAAAACAAAAAACAAATAAAAAAAACCATAATTCTAATTTGGCAAATTATTTTTTAAAAAATAAAAATAAAAAAAATTAAATGCCACGTGGTATAACACGTGGCGTGCCACGCCAGCATTTTTACACAGTCAACCTTCGTTGACTAAAATTAGGGGGTAAAACGAAGAATCTAATATTACAGGGGGTATTGCATCAAAAAATTTTTACAAAGGGATAAAGCAGTTTTGGCATATATTACAGGGGGTAAAAGCTAATTAACCCTGTATTATATTGACCTGTACTCTCTCCCAACCACAACTAGGGCTGTGCACGGGTCGGTTACGGGCGGGTTCGGTTCCAAAAACACTAATATGCACCAAACCGAGTAGCTTAAATATGGACTCATCTCCGACCAACCAAATCAACGACTAAATCGGGTGGCGGGTTGGACGAAACGGCGGTTTGAATGGGCGGTTTGTTCGGTTTTCCACCACTGTTATGTTTGTCTTCTGTCTGCTTCATCTAGGTGAAGCTAACTCTCTAATGGATATGAAAAAAGCCATGGAAATAGTAGACTTTAGAAGATGAAACTAACATTATCAGTTGCTTGAAACTAGAAACAAAACTAGGTGGTTTTGGGCTAGTTTATTTGTGAAAAGTGGTAGTGGTGTTTGAATAAGTCAACATTTTAGAGTGAGAGTGTGTCACGTGGTGTTTGGACAAGACAACACCAAATTTGTATTACTTTTTTATGTTTACAGCTGTATATATGTTTCTTTTTCCACTCGTGTCTTGTGTCCATCATCTCTATAGTTATTTTGCAGGCAAACTTCCATCCTTCTTCTTTTTAATTTCAATTTCCTCTACTACTCTCCATAGTCACGGTCGGTTTCGGTCACCGGCCACCATAAAATTTCAGAACCGCGTCCGACCGGGTTCAACCGCCAACAACCACGATTTTCAGTCCGACAAACCCGACAATCGTTCTAACTCGCCCGATGTACATGATATTGATACGGTTTAGTCGGGTATCGGTCGGTTTGTATTTTGTTGCACACCCCTAACCACAACATAACATATTTAATTATTTATTTAAAGAGTTTATCTCTTTCAACATATATTTTTTACTATGTACCTACCAATGATCAAACCAAATACATTTTTTTTGAGGCAATGATCAAACCAAATACTTAAAAAACTCTAATATATGTCACTTGTGTAAAATAAATTGCATTAATTATGATTTATTGTTATTTGATTGATATATATCTTTTCTTTTGAGTAAATATATATCTAATATTAACATTAACAAACATATATTTGATTTGGTAAAAAACATATTTGATATTTGGTTGAAAATTTTCATTTATCTAGCTACTCTTTTGTCTTCACTCCATGAAGATTATAAAACCAAGTCTAAAATCAATTAGAAAAACACAAGAACAAAGAACACAAAAACAATACAATAAAAAGAAGAAAAAAGATGAGCCAATACTCCTCTCTTTTGTTGGTGCTTCTTATTCTATGTGTCGCTTCCTCCAATTCAATTTCTTCAACCAAAGTTGTTGAAGTAGATGTCATTTGCAAAGAAGCCCTCAATCCTTCATATTGTTCAAATCTTCTCAACTCAAAGCCAAGAGGATCAAAATGTGTAAATCTTGTTGATCTTGGACTATACACAACTCGTTGCTGATTTGGAAAATACTGCTAATAATACGGTATTACAATATTATTACTATTGTATAACAGGTTTTATTAGTGTTGATATTAACCTAGGGGATGCAAGATTGTGTTTGGAGGCAGGAAATTATTCTGCCATGGCATAAACTCACAACACGCATCTTAGTCATAATTTTACGGGAGCTTCTACGGTTATTCAAATGTACTGATATATGAAGTCGTGAAATTGATAAATTAAAGATTATTTTTACGAATTAAAAGAACTATTAGTTTTTTATTTTGACACAAAAAAATAAAGAACTATTAGTTGATTATTTAATTTTAGAGATAATAATATCACAAGAAAAAAGACAATTTCATTTTTTATAACCATTACACTAATATTTAAACATTTTTCAATAAAAAAAATTGAATATTGACTATTATGAATAATAAAAATTTAAAAAATATTAAAATTTATATATTTGACAATTTTGATTAATAATATTTTGTTAATATAATATTTTTAATGATAGAAAACTAATTTCTTTTAAAACATATTCTTTTTATATATTATTTTAATACCTCATGCATGTATCGGTACATTTGAAAATTTCAAATGTACCATAGAATTTCCCTAATATTATTGTTACTAGCATAAATTACCCGTGTTTAGGGTTAACTTTTACCCGTAAAAATATATATTGTTTTTTATTATGACATGAAAATTTTGAAAGTATTTTAATAATATTTTTTAAAGATTTATGCATAGTAATGTTACGTTGTGTCTTTTAAAATTATGAATATAATTTTAAGAGATTAATTTTTTCATCACAAAAAGTTTAGCGGCGTAGCTTGTCGTCCAACTATCAATTCATATGTAATTATCATGAATATATTATATATGCGTGCGTGCGCACGTGTGTGCGTGCGTTGAATCAAAAAATTGTATTTGTTACTATTATATTTGAGGTACTCAAAAATTAATTTAAGTTTAGTTTTTTTAAGCTTTTATTTTGCCATTATATATCATGTTTTATTGGGTCATACCTTTATTACTCACAAAATTGAATTTATTTTTAAAACAGAACACTGCATCACCTCTGATTGAATCGGAAGGAAATCAAGTTGTTGCTTTTCGCACCTCTGGAAACAAAAGCGCCTTTTACAACTTCGCCTTCCATGAGTTTCAAGACACCCTATACGATCATGAAGGTTTCCACTACTTCAGTGATTGCTATCAAGGCACAGAGGATTTTGTCTTCAGCAATGGAAGGTCGCTTTATGAGGTATATATTCTTTCATTTAAAGATTGTTAATCTGTTGCTTAATCTGTTGGAGTTCTTAAGGAAGAAGATGAAAATAGGAGATGAGAGAAAAGTTGTGATTAAGAGAAGTTAAGGGAAAGTTTTTTTAATTGCATTATGAATGGAGAGTTACATTGCTAGTGTGTTACTTGCACACTAAGTAACAACCTAACTAACAATACTCATCTATTAACAACTTAGCTAATAACTCTCCTAAACTAACTTCCCTACTGTCATGGACAGTTATACTAACTAACAAATAACATTTGAATTATTCATTTCACATCAACATAATCA
Source organism: Trifolium dubium (assembly GCA_951804385.1). NCBI lineage: Eukaryota > Viridiplantae > Streptophyta > Magnoliopsida > Fabales > Fabaceae > Trifolium > Trifolium dubium. The sequence continues at coordinate 5,410,251 of OX638062.1, read as the reverse complement.
TGATTACTTGTTGCTAATTAATAAACCATGGCTTACTTTTGATTCAATTGATGCAGGGTTGCGTTCTAAAGTCGTTAGCCCAAAATTTGGGCTATATCACAGCTCAAAAGCGCTCATCTTTATCGATGGATACTGGATTTTCATTTATAAACATTAACATAACAGACACTGGTCAAGTGTATTTGGGTAGACCTTGGTTACATGAAAAATATTGTTCTCCCCCAAGGATGGGATGGCATTATGAGCGGCAACGATAGCCACAAGTACATTTCGATTCCTTATCTTTGTACAAATTATTATCCAAATACAATGAGAGACGTATTATTAAATTTGAATGTATTTGTTTGTCTATAAATGCATGACTGTATATTATGGAGAGTATAAATGCAGTGGGCCGGAGTCCAACTTCGCCGGAAGAGCTCCATGGGTGCGGAGACTGACTGACCATGAAGCCCATCAATTTATTGGGATCCATTTTATTGATGGGGATACTTGGATCATAGGACCTTCATTGTGAAGCTGAAGGTATGTAACTCAAAATTTTATTTATAATAATAATGTCATGATTTGGTCTTCTTCATCATCAATGTTGTATATAATAATTCAACCTGAACATGGTTTTGCAGCTAAGATGGATTCAACTTGAAGTGCAATGAAATAGAGCAAAAAAAATTCTCTCAAAATCGGAAAAAATTTCTTCCTCGAAATTGAAAAATTTCCGAGAATATTTTTTTCTCGAAATTAATTTTTTTTTCTCAAAATCGGAAAAATTTTTGATTTTTTTTCTCGATATCGAAAAAAATTCCGCGAACTTTTTTCTCGAAATTTGAAACAAATTTTGATAACTTTTTTTCTGGATATTGAAAAAAATTCCGCGAATTTTTTCTCGAAATCGGAAATAATTTCGATAACTTTTTTAATCGAAATTGAATAAAAATCAAAGAACATTTTTTCTTGAAATCGAAAAAAAAATTCAATAACTTTTTTCATTGAAATTGGAAAAACTTTCGTTAACTTTTTTTCTCGAAATCGGAAAAAAATGGATAACTTTTTTAAATAAAAAAATTTTCCGCTAACATTCTTTTCTTCACAAAATCGAAAAGTTACCGACAAAAAATTTAGAGTTGTTTCTTAGCTAGCGCGTTTTTTTCTTTGATAAGTTGTTCGGTCATATTGTTTTTTTTTCCTTTCGTTTCCCTTTTTTTTTGAATCAGCTAAGTAAAAATTTATTAATAGTCTAGAGCAGCACAAGATGTGCCAGTCTAGGTAAATCAAAAATTATACCAATAATACAAAGAAACCACGATGACGGTAAGACAAAGAGATCGCCACTAAAACCCTCTCACCCCCCACCCTAAACAAGCTATAGAGTTGGAATACCATAAGCAAGCAAAAATCATAAACAAAACTCTTACACCGAACCTTTAACCACCACCAAACATAAAAGATTTGTACTGAAACAAGCCTTCATTACGAGCTTTCCACACCAACCAAATAGTCGCAAGCCAGATCACTTGAAAAATATTTTTGGGCTGCAACAAAGGCACCTGAAAACCAATAAACTGATGCATGATCTCTTTTTTTTTTTTGTATACAAAACATATAATTTGTTTTGAATTGGATGGGTTTGAGTACCCCTGAACACTCTTTATAATTGAATGTTGTTTGTATAAAAAATAGTTTTAAGCGATATAATTTTTTTATAAAATACACCGTTGGATTGAAAGTTTATATCATATAGATTATTTGTATAAAATTTTAGATAAATCTAAAATAATTTGATATGTTATTAAGACACATAAAGATTAACGGTGTTTAAGAAATCACAGAAACTGTTAATTTTGATGCGTCTCAATAACATATCAAATGATTTTAGATTTGTCTGAAATTTAAAATTTTACACAAATGATATATATTATATAAATTTTAAATCTAACGGTGTATTTTATAAAAATTTATATCGATTAAAATTTTTTAAGTGGTTGAGAGTAAATACCCCCAAATCTTTAGGGGTAGACAAGAAAAAACCTAAAAAAATAATGTATAATTGTGGTTTATTTATTTATGAATATTGTGATTTTCTTTGATCCACTCTTTAGCGGCTTTATAGTTTATATAGATTTCCCCAATTGGAAACATTAAATTAAAATATGGTATTTATGTTGTTGATTGAAGTGTATTAAGAATTAGTCAAAAAAAAAAAAAGTGTATTAAGAAAAATCAGGCGTTTTGAAAAGAAAAGGTAAAAGCAATATTTGTAAAATCTACTATTTATTATTATTGATATAGTGTGTTACTACTAAAACTTAATCCATCAACTCCTAAGTTTTTAATAAGAATATTGAATATTGTGTGTATGCAGAGATCATAATTCGACCTTTGATACATTCATTTATTCACATTAAAATAGTGAAATTCTAACCCCTAATTTACCGTCCATAAATTATTATTTACTTTTTATTTTAGAAAAATGTGAACATTTGTCCTGACACATTAAAAAAATTACATATGAACAAAATATTGGGACTAACATAATCAATCTTTTAAACATTAATTTTTTTTTTTATTAATAACAAGTGAAAAAAGATGCACAAATTTTTGAGAAGGGGTTTCAATTAGAGGTGTTTGCAAGTGTGGTTTGGTTTTAACATTTGAGCATAAAATTTATCCAAACTACGAGATGAAAATACATGTGATTCGGTTGATCATACATATTAGTATTTTGACAAATCCTCTATTTTAAATAGTGTTGTATATATTATGACAAATCAAAACTCCCAAAAAATTATACAATCCTAATCCAATATTTTAAGGACTTGTCATAATAAAACTCCTTCAAAAACTATAATCCAATGAATATATTTGATTCCAGTTTTGATTTGCCCAAATATTCAACCTAAATAAAAAAAGAGTTTAATTGTTATGCATGATGGAATTACACATTCATCTAATCAAATCACACCATAACGACACTTTTGTCTATATACATGATTTCGATTAAATGTATGTGTAAAAAAATATATTAAATTGTCGGTATATATAAATTAAATTTAATAAAAAAAGAAGAAGAATATTACTTGTTCTTCGCACAATATAATGGAGACTATAAAATCAACAAGAGAAACGCAAAAAAGAACAAAAACAACACATGGAAAAGATGAGTCAATACTCATCTCTCTTTTTAGTGCTTCTTATTGTATGTGTTGTTTCTTCCAATTCAATTTCTTTAGCCAAAGTTGTTGAAGTAGATGTCATTTGCAAAAATGCCCCCAATCCTTCATATTGTTCAAATCTTCTAAACTCAAAGCCAGGAGGATCAAAAGGTGCAGATCTTGCTGACCTTGCAAGATACACACTTGATGTGCTTGACCACAATTTGACCAATACAGAAATATTAATTGCTGAATTGGAAAATGCTGCTAATGATACGGTACTAAACTATTATTATCCTTGTTCAAATTATTTGGTTGATGTTGATAGTGCCAGTGCTAGGGTTTCAGCTGCACAAAAAGATTTGGATCTTGGACAATATCCAGCTATGGCTAAAGATAGTGCTGCAATTATGCCATTCATTCTTGATTGTATTGATAGTTTGCGTAAAAATAAAACTAGTCCTTTACTTGCAAAATATGTTGATGTTCTTCGACAAGGTGCTCAAGTTATTCAAATTATTGTAAAATATTTGAATCTTTAAAATAAAATATTTTTTTAGGAAGGGGTAAACATTTGATTGTTTCTTGTGTTATTTAATTTAGAGTTGTATCTTAGCGTGATTTTTTTTTTCTTAGATAAGTTGTTTCTTAGCGTGATAAAAGTTAATTTCAAAGAAAATTGTTTGATCAGATTGTATTTTTTAACTTTCTTTTCCCCTTTCTGCAAATGCATGATCTCATCTTTCTGCAAATGCATGATCACAAATATATGTGATCACAAAGGAGTAATTTGTTTTGTATGGTTATACAGTGATCACAAATATTTTAATTAGTTGTACACTGATCATCAAACAGAGTGCAGTACAAAAAGTTGTCCTATAACTCAATCATTTGTCCAGTACTATTTTGTACAAATATTTTAATTAGTTGTACACTGATCATCAAACAGAGTGCAGTACAAAAAGTTGTCATGTAACTCAATCATCTGTCCAGTACTATTCTGTCCAGTAACTATTCTTTTGCGGATCAAACGCGCCCTATGGTTTTCTTTGATCCACTCTTTAGCGGCTTTATAGTTTATATAGATTTCCCCAATTGGAAACATTAAAATAAAATATGGTATTTATTGTTGATTGAAGCGTATTAAGAAAAAATCAGGAGTTTTGAAAAGAAAAAGTAAAAGCAATATTTGTGAAATCCGTCAATATTACTCTTAAAAAATATCTTTGCAATAATTATAATTGAGCATAATACAGCTAATTAAAATATTTTTCCTATATAAAAAACGTATATTTGATTAATATCTAATATTAACATATTAATATCTTCACACAATGGAGACTAGCTATAAAATCAAGCGTAAAATCAATATAAGAAAAATACAAAAAAGAAGAGAAACAACACAAGAAAAAGATGAGTAAATACTCCTCTATCTTGTTGGTGCTACTTATTCTATGTATTGCTACCTCCAATTCAATTTCTTTAGCCAAAGTTGTTGAAGTAGATGTCATTTGCAAAAATGCACCAAATCCATCATATTGTTCAAATTTTCTCAACTCAAAGCCAGGAGGAGCAAAAGGTGTAGATCTTGCTGTCCTTGCGCGATATACGCTTGATGTGCTTGACAATAATTTGACCAATGCAGAAATACTGATTGCTAAATTGGAAAATGCTGCTAATGATACGGTATTACAATATTATTATCCTTGTTCAACTTATTTGGTTAATATTGATAGTGCCACTACTAGGATTACAGCTGCAAAAAAAGATTTGGATCTTGGACAATATCCAGCTATGGCTAAAGATAGTGCTGAAATTTTGCCACACATTCTTCATTGTATTGATAGTTTGCACAAACATAAAACTAGCCCTTTACTATTAAAATATCTTGATGTTCTTCGACAAGGTGCTCAAGTTATTCAAGTAATTGTAAAATACTTGAATATCTGAAATTGAATTATAATTTTAGGAAGGGATAATAATTTGATTGTTTCTTTTGTTATTTAATCTAGAGTTGTTTCTTAGCTTGTTCGTTTGGTGATTGTATTTTTTTCCCTTTCTTTTTGTAGTACAGAAAAGATATAAATTGTTCCCGTCAGCGATCAAACTCTGGATCTCTCTCTATTCAACTCATATTATTTCCCTTTCTACAAATGTATGATTGTGGTTTTTTTTATTATATTAATATTGTGATTTCCTTTGATTTCACTCATTAATTAGCTGTTTTATATAGATTTTCGGCATATTCTCCAATCTAAAAACATTAATAAAAAATGGTCAAAGAAGAAGTATAATTTGGTTTTGTATTTAAAAAAATAAACTTAATTATTGTATTATATGCGATTTTTTATTTTATTTTTTGGTACAAATGCGATTTTTTATATTGTTGCTAATTTAATGTGAAGATTATCTTCTTATATATGTTAATGAGAATTTTAAAAAATTAATTATGTATTTGATTAATATGTATTTTGATATTTATAAGAATATAGGTTTTCCTTAATGAGAATAGATAGTACTATTTGCTTGTATAGCGCCAGCCAATATAATTTATATCTTTAATTTTATATTATGCTAACTATTATTTTATTTTTTGAGTAAATGTTAACTATTATTTATTTTGAAAGTATTTAAAAAGTTAGAAAAATTTTGAAAACTAAATTAAAGGATATATTTGTAAAATAATTTTAATTATTTTGCACTGACAGTGTTAAACTTCTTTACACATGCGTTCAATTAGAAGACATCAAACTGACAATTTTATAAATAAGTTTCAACAAATATTTATATTCTATACAGTTTGATTTAATTTAATACATACTATGTAAAAAATATTTACACTATCGGTGTATACAAATTTGATACATGATATTAACAAATTAACATATTTGATTTGGTAAAAATTTATATTTGATTTCTGGTAGAAAAATAATAATTTTCTAGATACGCTTCGGTCACTCCATGAAGATTATAAAACCAAGTCTAAAATCAATTAGAAAAACACAAGAACAAAAACAATACAAGAAAAAGAAGAAAAAAGATGACCCAATACTCCTCTCTTTTTGCTGGTGCTTCTTATACTATGTGTTGCTTCCTCCAATTCAATTTCTTCAACAAAAGTTGTTGAAGTAGATGTCATTTGCAAAGAAACCCTAAATCCTTTATATTGTTCAAATCTTCTCAACACTAAGCCAGGAGGATCAAAAGGTGTAAATCTTGTTGATCTTGGACTATACACAACTGAAGTTCTTGACAACAATCTAACCAACACTCATAGACTCGTTGCTGATTTGGAAAATGCTGCTAATGATACGGTACTACAATATTATTACTATTGTGTAACAGGTCTTATTAGTGTTGATATTAACCTCGGGAATGCAAGATTGTATTTGGAGGCAGGAAATTATTCCGGCATGGCTAAAGCTACGACTAAAATGATGCCATACATTCTTAATTGTATCGATAGTTTGTATAAAAATAAAACTAGTCCTTTACTCGCAAAATATGTTGAAGTTCTTCGCCTAGGTGCTCAAGTTCTTCAAATTATTGCAAAATATTTAAATCTTGGGAGATAAATTGTATTTTTTAGAAAGGGGATTATAAATTGGATTGTTTCTACATTATTTAGTTTAAAGTTTGTTTTGTAGTGTTTTACTTTTAAAGTTGTTTAATGGTAAAAGTTTAATCTTATAATTTTATGGAAAATCATTTGACTGAAATTGTAACTCTTTCTTTTCTCAATTATCGTAATATAAGAATGTGATTTTCTTTATTTTCTCCTATTTTTTATTGGATAAATATTATTGTTTTCTTTTACTCTATCAATTTTTATAAATTTCATCAATTAAAAATATTAAAATAAAATACTCAAGACCTACAATATAAATATTTGGTCTTGGATTTATAAATATAACGTTACTCTATCTGTGTAAGTTACAGGAGCCGAAATTTAAGGGTGCGTTTGATTTGCTAAAAAACAGAGTACTGGACAGGACAACTTTTTTTACCATGTTTGCTGTAAAAATTGGTTATGGGACTGGACAAAATAGGTAGCAAGGGACAGGACAAAATCAGGAATTTTTGTTCTTCACTAAATCCCAGGACAACTTTTTGTCCACAGTACAACTATAAAAAATACGAAAATACCCTTTTTATTTTTAAATATGAAAAAATTAACTCCGTATCTCTCTTCGATACAATTTTGTCCTGTCCTGTACCATCTTATTTTGTTCTGTACTATCTTGTTCTGTCCTGTACTGTTCTGTCCAGTACTTACTACTTTGCGAATCAAACACACCCTAAACCTTAGTCCGTAGACACTTACTTATAAAAAAAGATGAAATTACAACCACTAAAATACTTTAAAAAAAAAATAATATTCCATTTTCCTAGCTACATGCATATTATATTGTCCAGTCCTCTCTCCCAACCACAACATAATATCCTTGCCACTTTGCTCCTGCTGCGGTATAACAATTTTGCACATAGTTTCTGAATAATATAGTTGTTGAAATAGTGCAACATTTGTTTTTCTCATTAGTATGTACGTCCATAATATTTTGTTTGGTAGAATTTTTTTGTTTTTCTTTGTCAAATAGTAGTTTAATGGTTAGACTCACATTTAAATATGGAGAAATGTAGAATAAGGAGTTTAAATTTCAATCATTCTAATAATATCTTTGATAACTACCAATTTAACTACACTTATTACAATCGTTCTTCTCACTTTACTAATTTTAGATAATTCAAATCATATCATCTTCTTTTTATTTGTGAAAGAAATTTTAGGTTTAAGAATAATATCTCAGTCCAAAACACATAAAAAAAAGCTGTTGTTAGAAGAAGATTATTTTTCAAATCAAAGTATTTACATTCAATTCACTCTAAGGCACATCAAAAACCTATAAATTTAATTATATTTTTTTGTCAGATAGTTTAATGGCTAAAAATTCCACACTTAAAATAGATAAATGGGATATTCGGAGTTCGAACTCCGACCTCTATATATAAAATTGATAAATACCTTTTTTTTTGAGGAAAAAATTGATAAATACCTTTAAAATCAATGTTTTATCTTTCGATAAATCAAAGTATCTTTAGCACCTAACCTAATTGCAAAAACTAATCATCTTGAGATAATTAAAGATTGATTTTTTTTAACAAATATTTTTCCAGCTCAATAATCAAACTTAAAATCAAATAAGTAAGAAATACAAGTATACATCATTTGTCTAACTTCTAAAAGTAGAATAATAAGTTTGAAACTTTGTTCTTTTTTACAAAACAAAGTTAGAACATATCTCTTTATATTATGTGCAATATCATATATTACAATTAGCTTAAATATAATTTTCTTCTATGTATGTATGTGTAATTTTTGTTTTAATCTCTGTATCAATTTTTATTTTAAATTAACTTCTGAGTCAACAAAACCTTTTGATTTTAATCTCTAAAGCAAAAATTCGTAGAAAAATTCGTAGAAAAATCAGCAAAGAATTTGTGAATTTTCCTGCAAATTTTACCTTTATAAAATCGATACAAAGACTAAAACTAAAATTCCACACGAAAATGATATCTACGCCTATTGCAATTAATTCTACTATAAATATTTTTTTTTGTTTTTCTAAAGGATTTACTATCAACTATTTAAAAAATGATTTATTTATTTATCAAAAAAAATGATTTTTTATTTTGTAATTTTGTAATGTTACATACATAAACATTGTTTTAGATATAGATTATTCCAAAGAACATTTGTCATCATCATCGTCATCATCATCTTCTTCATTTCCCACTCACTCTCTTTTCTTCATTCTTGAAAGCAAACAAAAATGCCAGGATTAACAGCACCATCAGATTACTCCAAAGAACCACCTCGCCACCCTTCTCTTCAAATCAACGCTAAGGTAACACACTCTCTTCTTTTTCTTCTTTCTTTCTTTCTTTCATCAAAACGCTAATTCTCATCGTCGTTTTGTTTTTTCAGGAACCTTTCAACGCGGAACCAAAACGTTCAGCGCTTATTGCATCGTATGTTACACCTTCCGATTTTTTCTATAAGAGGAATCATGGTCCTATTCCCATCGTTGAAGACATCGATAGGTTCATCATTGCTTCTCTTAATTAAATTAATTGTTTCGTTCTTATCAAATTATAATTATTATTGTCGCCGGAAAGACCGACACGGATCAATGAAAGTTGATGTATCTGGTTTAAAATTTAGACTAGATACATCGATTTTTGTCGATCAAAATTTAGTTTTTAAAATTTTTAAGAGAGGTGGTAGTATTTAGGTGATATAAATCTATCTAAATATTAGTTTAAAAATTTGTGTCATGTGTTTATAAACTCAAAAATTGAATTTGGAAAATATTGTATTGTTGAGGGCAAATTCGTCTCGAAAAGATTGACTAAAATATGTAGTGTGTGTTTGGTTTTGCGGTGAAAAAAATGATTTTGGCAGAACTGAGTATGTAAAATTGATTCTGATAAAAATTGATTTGAAGGTAAAGTGATTTATGTTTTGATATATTAATGTAAAAGTGAGTTGAATAAAAAAATTGTGTAAAAATCAATTCTAGTATCAGAAGGTAGGATTTTTGGCTTCAAGTAGAATCAATTTTAGGGATAGAATCAATTATACACTTGAGATACCGAACAAGTCAGAATCAATACTAGCTCATCTAGAATTGAAACTAAATATACACGTAGTTGGTTTTTAAGTTCCTTTGATTAAGATGTGAATTTAAATATTAAAAACATTGAGGATTGGTTTTGCCATTCAAAAAAGGTTAGCGGCGCAGGCGCATCTTGTTGCCTGCTTGTCTTTCATTCATGTGTAATTATCTTGAATATATATAATGAAAAAGTTGTCTATTTAAAAAAGAATGAGTTAAGGATCCATTTGTCCAAAAAAATTAGTTGTTAATGGTAGTTAACTTTAGAGTTGACTTTTATAATAGTTTATATTATTATATTTTGTGACGTGTTTGGTATTTATGAACAGATATTCTGTGGTCATATCTGGTCTTTTGGAACATTCTAAAGAGCTCTTTATGAAAGATATCAGGTTAGTTAAGTTAGTTAATGGTTTGTTTGAATTGTGACTTATTTGAGTTTATCTATTGACATACATACTTGTGAGACTATTTGGAAGAGCTTATTGGTACTATTTGTGATATGTTCATAAGTTGTTTTTAGCTTATTTCTAAGTGTTCTATAAGATAGCTTATAAAAACAATGTGGCGTGAACTTATTGATCATATAAATACTTATTATGGAGAGTCTTATATCGGATGAGATATGGCCTGGAAAAATGTTTTAAGTGAGAGGCATCTTGCCTATCCACAATACATTTATCGTAAGTGCTTACAAACCAATTTTTATGTGGGTGAGTTAGGCCAAACTCAAATCCTAAGACTTTGTAAAACCTCATTTCCCGATTAAAGAAATGCTGGACTTACTGGGTGTTCACAAAGAAATTAGGAAGCCCTCAACAAATTTGTCAGAAGTGCAACAAAAGTTAAATGCACTAATCAACTTATGCAGAAAAAGAACCGTACATATGACAGAAAAACGAATTATGCAGAACAGAATTTAAACAGTATGCTCACAGGAGCAGATGCGTAAATCAGAAACAATGCAACAGCTGTTCACATATTCTTTTGTATATCTGCAGATGATTGGTCAGGGTTGCAGAGCCAACGTGTTGGCCTGACTTTCTCATTTATAACATTGGTTATAACGTTTGACATGTAAAGTTTTTTCTTTTCTTGAGATAAAAATAGAAGAAAACTGTCACTGAAAAACAGTTATTCTGGATACTCGGGATAAAGTAGGGATGTCTAGGTAAATGAATTAATTAAGCACTTATTCAATAAGGATGTATCGTAGAAGAACTTGTGTAAAAACTGTTTTTTATAATTAAAGAAATTGAAGGTAAACTCTAGGCTGTTAAGTTATCTTAGGAAGTTTATAAAAATAAGCTAAAAACAGCTTTTAAGCATTAGTAAGCTGTTTTTATAAGAACTTACGCAAGTTCTCATGTCATTAGACATCTAAATCATCTCTTCCAAAAGTCTCTGATATTCTTCCAAAGTAATTGCCACACTGCAGGAAATGACATTGTAATTTTGATGACAGGAAGCTTCCAAAGTATAATGTAACTGCCACACTACAGGTATGTGTTCTCTTGCTAAATTTGGTTGAAGTGGTTGTTTTGGTGTTTTTACATAGATTTTCGGATGATTAGATAATTCTGCAAATGAATCTTTTCAGTGCGCAGGGAACCGGAGGACTGCTATGAGCAAGACGAGGACAGTGAAAGGGGTTGGATGGGATGTTTCTGCTATTGGAAATGGTTAGTGTTGTCAGTTTTATTGTTGAAGTGCTCTTGGATTGTAGGAGCTTGATATTGCGTTTGGATATCCATTAGTGAATGCAATGAAATAGACTATACAGAATTAAAGAAAATTACAATTTTTTTAAAGACGAAAAAAGAAGCACCAATTTTATCCTATATCCCCAAAATAGAGAAGTAAAGAGTGGAAGTTAAACTGTGGTACGTAGAAGTGTTCCATTGTTTTACACTCTATTCCACCAATCCAGAGATTCTAAACTTAGGCCAAGTTATTTTTGGTTATTTTACCTCGAGTTTGTGTTTTTTCTTTTTGTGGGGGGTGTTTGAAAAGGAAGTCTTGTACCTTTTATGAGCTGGGGTAGTTAGGCCGAATGGCAAGCAAGCATAGAAACCTGACTTGGATTTGATCCCTGGGTCACTTAGTCCTCACTGGAAGTCTGGAACTTTAGGTGCCCCTTGAATGCTTAGCTTGAGACTACCCTGTTTGAATATACAGCTTAATTAACTACTTATTTATAAGCGCTTATGTATAAGCTATTTTTATTACAAAAGATAAAATTAAGTTAAATATTTTTACATCAACTATAAGCTTTTTTCATAAGCTATCCCGGAGAGCTTAAGGAAATAAGTTGAAAACAACTTATGGATCTGTCATAAGTTGTTTTTATAAGCTCTCCCAAACAGTCCCACAAGGGCTTATACTAGTAGATAAGCTCAAATAAGAAAATACAGTAAGTCTGTATTTTTAATTACTGATTCATTATGTTTTTCTCTCCCAGCTGTTTGGGGTGGTGCAAAATTGGCTGATGTGCTTGAACTTGTTGGAATTCCAAAGTTGACAAGTGTCACTCAATTTGGTGGAAAACATGTTGAGTTTGTAAGCATTGATAAGTGTAAGGTAATAAATATGGATTTTATGTTTTATCCGAGGAACTTGAATTCCTTCATATATATTACCCTATTGATTCCTTTCAATATTTAAAAAATAAACCAGGAAGAAAATGGAGGACCATATAAGGCTTCGATACCACTCAGTCAGGCCGCAAATCCTGAAGCAGATGTTCTACTTGCTTATGAAATGAATGGAGAAGTACGTACATTTGATTTCTTGTTTTCTTTCTTCTGTCAGCAATTAAACAAGGGTTTTTAGATTTTTCTATCTTGTTTTTCATTCATCATTTTCTGTTCTCACTTTAGAATTCATGCCACACTGATGGCTTCTCATAATTTGAGCATAGAAGCTGGAGATACATTTATTTAATTTGGTAATTTGATGTACAAACAAACTAGAAATAGCATGTGCAATGCATTTCTTTGTGCTATTAAAAGAAATTTTATTTTGTTAGTTGTATTTTTAGTAATGGATAATATAGGTGATAAAAAAATAGGATTTTATTTTGAGTTCCATATGTGACCTTAATGAATAATTATTGTAAATTTGAATTCAATATGTTATATTAGGGGTTCATTTGGTGATCTATATCATGTTGACATATTAGTCTAATGTTTTCAGCTCGTTAATAAATTGTGTCTTTCTTTAGCCTCTTAATAGGGATCACGGGTACCCATTACGTGTGATTGTTCCTGGTGTCATTGGAGCCCGATCTGTTAAATGGCTGGAAGCTATCAATATCATTGCAGAAGAATGCCAGGTATGATATATGGTGCAGTCGTAGTATACTTTTGAAATACCAAAAAGTTCCTTTTTGGAATGCCCTAAGACCTTCACATTATTATGTCTATTAGGGTTTCTTCATGCAAAAGGACTACAAAATGTTTCCACCATCAGTGAATTGGGACAATATTGATTGGTCAACCAGGAGACCTCAAATGGACTTCCCTGTTCAGGTATTCGTATTTTTGTTCTCTTTCTGCCTTTCCTAACTCGAGTTAATTGAAAATAACCAGTTTGTACTTTAGAGTAAGTGCTAATTTGACTTGTAAAAGTTTATTAAGCAGAATAATTGTTTTTTTGAGCAAATTTATGTAACCGATGGTCATTCCTTTCCTTGTGGCAGTGTGTTATATGTTCTTTGGAAGATGTGAGCACAATAAAGCCTGGGAAGGTTAGTTTATGTAAAAATGTGTATATGATGAGCATTGAGCACAATAAATTCATGCATCAGTGTGTATCTGGGTTGCCTCTCTTCATTAGGGCGGTAAACTTGGTGCATTTGTCTTCCAATATGACACAAGCATATTCTATTTTTTGCATACGGGTAAAAATTGACTGAAATTCTAATTCGTGCATTTGCAATGTAGGTGAAAATTAGCGGATATGCAGCATCGGGTGGTGGCAGAGGCATTGAGAGAGTAGATGTGTCAGTTGATGGAGGCAAAACATGGATGGAAGCCTCAAGGTCTCAAAAAAAGGGCATTCAGTATATATCAGACGATGCCAACAGCGACAAATGGGCTTGGGTGCTTTTTGAAGTCACAGCTGATATTCTTCACAGCACAGAGATTATTGCAAAAGCGGTATGTTTCATATTTTCTCCTAGTTTTCATCATTTTAGTTTCTCGTCTAATGAAACTGTTGAGATATCTTGATTCTGGTGAGAGAAAATCTGATGACTAGCATTGGCGAATCATATAATCATGATGATATGAAAAAATCTTTAGTCCTCTTGTTAGTAGGCATGATTCTAAATTATGGTTGCGATCAGAGTTGCAGTTACGCTACAAACCTTGATTTTGCAGCAAAATGCAGCCGCAATTGTAGTGGCAATGCCATTGCAGAGACCTCTGAAACAATATTTTCTTAATATTTAACAGCTTTGTATAATTTGCAGGTAGATTCAGCTGCAAACGTTCAACCTGAAAAGGTTGAAGATATTTGGAACCTTCGAGGGATCTTAAACACTTCGTGGCATCGGGTACAAGTTCAAGCAAGTCACTCAAACTTATAAAATTTATACCAACAATGCAACCTATTAAGTAATTTTGAAGCATCTTACCGAACAATAAACTTTGAACATGTGTCGGCTCAGCGCCAACTGTATAAAAAGATTTTACATAAATGAGCTCTTGACCTAATAAAAATGTACGGGGTTAAGAATAATCACTTACTCAAGCTTCATGTGGATTATCAATGAGATTGTAACTTTGTTTCTTCAAGGAATTACTTTGAGATCATAAACATAAAGCATCTGAGGTCTTATCATTTTCATGGTACCTTCAGTTTAGTTACTAATTATTATCCACTGTACCGACCCTGGACACAATATTGACACACATACATAGATATTGAAAATAATTTTGAGATAACGGACGGACGTGATTGAATGTAATAATATATGTCAACACGTGGTCAGACATAAACCTTTAATTTTAAGTGTTAGTACTACAAGTTACTGGGATTTGATGTAATATTATTGGAGTAAATTATCATTTGATATATGAACAGGATTGACTTAACTTTAGTCAATAAAATAGATAAACATTAAAGTTCCTCACGTAGAAAATGACAGCATGTTAGTCATTTTGATCATCAACATTGTGTCTTGTGTGCTTCACACAAAAGCGCTCAAATGAAGCTCTTATATAACAAAAGACCCTCATCGTCTTCTATTACATGGTCAACACATATTAGCCATTGAATAGATCCAGTGATATATTTTTTATGGGTTTCACCGGTAAGGAGCTTATTAGAGCCCTCACCTTAGAAGTCACCAGAAGTTTGAAGGCTTAAGTTCAGCCAATAGTTTGTCATAGGTTTTTTTTTCTTAAGTTTGATTGGCAATCGTTTGTCTACTTGTATGATAAAATGATGCCCTCTAAAGGACAGAACTGCGAGGGACTGAACTAGTACGTATTCTTGCTGGTGTTCGTTCATGTTTCTGATTTTGCTAGTGTTCGTTTATTTTCTCTTCTGTTTGTGTATTCTTATCCTTCAATCTTTGAAATTGTTGTTGTTCGGATTTATTTTGAATTTATTGTTATTCTTATTGTTAGTATGAATATCTTCTACTTCTTTTTATTTTGAATTTGTTGAAAAGATTTGTTGATTACTTCAGTTGGATTGAGAAGTAGTTATTCATCATTCTTACCGCGAAGCAAACAAGTGTGCGAATGCACTGATAAATTATGGTTGTCAAATGGGTTCTAAATATAATTGTTTTAATGTTTGACCGAGTGCTTTTAGTCACTTGTTAAGAATAGTTTTCCCTCATTTAATTTCGTTGTAATCTTTCTTTCTGGGCGTTAGCCCCTTTTCATACAAAAATAATTGTTCTTATTATAGTTGTTATATTTGTATCAAAGAGATGAATGATCCTAAATTTGAAGTAAAAACTCCATCGTGGATGTTGGGGAAAAGAGATTCAATTTTGAGAGAATTTAATTATTAGAGAAAATGGAACAATAGTACTATGGTAAAAGTGTATGTAAAGGGTAAGAAAAGAGATTCAATTTTAAAGAAAATTAAATTATAAGAACAAATGCTACCCGAAATAGGCGGGATATTAAAAACTATCGACAATTGTTATCAAACAACTCTTTTTTTTTTTTTCAAATAAAAATGTGTTCATTCAGTTAAATGGATAGAGTACATCAGATGTAAATATAAATTCAACAATCTTATAAATTAAAAAGGATGAATCTGCAAAAAAACTCACAACATTCAAGTTAATAATATAAAACGACATAATTTTGCCTACAAATAATGTGATAAACATAAAGTAACCGAGTTACTTATTCTTCCGAATCTGCATCGTTGAGGAACGTGATCACTGGTTGAATCCGTAGTCGATCAACGTTGATCTATCTATCTGAACCAAATAAAACCGCACACGGCGGAAAAATAAAATACTTCACAAGACGGGAGAACCAACAAACGTCGCATTGAAACGATAAAAACACAACAAAAAAACACAAAATAAAAATTATTCGATGTGAAAATCACTTATTTCAATTAAAAGAAAAAGAAAAAGATACACAGGGGTGAAGACAAACAATGAATGTTTTAAGAATAAATTTTTTTATATATTATTTCTCTGAATATATTACAAACATAGATTTATAGTGCATCTATTTCTCTTATTGAAACACATGGAAAAACACTAAAAAAGTACAATGATGTTGAATATCATACTTGATAGTAATCAAATCATCACAAATGTTATCTAGCGTATCAACATAAAGAGAGGATGCAATTAAAACTTTTAGCACTCTACAGTATCCATTTCCTTGCTCACTTTAATTTCAGGGATTCCTTTTATTGTTTGAGGTATTCTAAACCTAAAACCCCTGCACTTGCCACAACTACGTTGATTGTGATTATCTATTGCTTAACTTACAACTAGAGGCTCTTATTTAATATTTAAAGTTAAGTTGCATGAATGTTGCACCTACCGCAATGAAGATATATAATTGCAATTATAATCTATGCATTAACTTACCCGTAAAAAAAGGCATTGCATTTTTTTGAAATAAGTTGAGAGAATTCTTTTCAAGTGTATTTGTACAACAAACATTACTAGAATTATAGAAATGCGATGCCCACGAGAAATCTAAGGTTTGAGAATCCCGATTAGTTATGACATCGAAACCATCAATAATTTGAACACTTTAAAGATTCAGAATGATTTGAACTAATTGTATTATAAGAGGGATGTATCACAACAAATGAACAAATGCATCTTCTTTTATTTTTCATTCTAAAACTCTAAATTACTATAGCCATTTTCCGGAAATCAAGAGTTAACCTGAAAAAATGATTTTTTTTTTTACCTTGAGTACAGAGTACAAGTGTTTTCAATAAATGAAAAGAATGTTGAATTTATAAAAGAGGTGATTTATGAACCTATTATACCTTAAGATTTTAAGTGGAGATGTGGCGTCTCTCTCTTCTAATTTTGAAGCATTGATTTATTGTTTTTCCCGGCGCTCATGCGAACTAACAAAACTTAGGTACATTACTTTAAATAATTTTCGTATGATTTTTAACATCAATTTTTTTGATAGTTATAACAAACTTTAAAAAAAATCATGAATTTAAACAAATATGAGAGAATCACAAATACATCTATATTCTATATATCATATAAGAAAAGTACGTTGTTTAAAATACTGAAATACCTTCTTATACTTAATTATTGCCATGTGTCCAAATATAAACCGATATAACAATACTATGATAGATGTTATTACATGAAAAGGTTTGATGAAAAAAGAGTCAAATTAAAGAGGAAATGCACATATAAAAGATTTTTCCAAAGCCTATGAAAATATTAGATACGTAAATTGTATTTTTGTTACAAAATTATTTATTTTTTGTCAATTCAAAGATACTATATTATCAATTCAAGATAAGTCAACACTGAAATGTAATTGTGATTGTGAATGCCA
This sequence comes from Trifolium dubium, assembly GCA_951804385.1. Taxonomy (NCBI): domain Eukaryota; kingdom Viridiplantae; phylum Streptophyta; class Magnoliopsida; order Fabales; family Fabaceae; genus Trifolium; species Trifolium dubium. The sequence goes on along the minus strand of OX638062.1, from coordinate 5,392,392 downwards.
CCACACTTGTTATTCCAAATCTAAAAATTGATTCTCAAATAATTTTATTGCATGATTATTCAAACATTAACCTTACACATAAAAGCACTTTGAAACAATTAATTAAATTGATTGTAAATAACTAGCTATAATTTGAATAATTTGATCAATTTGCAAGTCAACTTCACCAAAACTTGGAAGGGAAGAAGTATCATGATAATTAGGATCATAAATACAATTCTTAATGTCATTCATGATATCAGTTGCTCCAACACTCATGAGACGATAATTTCCTTCCTTCAAAACTCTTTCTACGTTCCCAAGCACAAAAAGAGCACCCCCATCATTAACAAATTCTGCCAAACACATTTTGTAATGAGTTAATGCTTTGACATTACTACCACTTTGAGCGATTAGCGTTTTGATTAGCTTCACGGTGTTCGTCATATTGGCACGAAGTACATTAATTGTGTATTGTGCAAGACTAACAAGGTCCGCACCTTTTGCTCCACCGGGTTTTGAATTGAGAAGAGTTGAACAAAATGAAGGATTTTTTGCCTTTTGGCAAATTTGATTTACTTCAACAATTTTGGCTGAATAAGAGGATGTAATACATAGAAGAGACACTAGCAAAAACAAAGAGTAATTAACCATTTTTTGTTTTTCTTGTTAATTCTCCTATCTTTGCATTTACAATGATTGGTTTCCCCACTTGATTTTATAATTTTCAGCAATTGAAAAGTAAAAGATGAATTATTAATTTTAAATAGATTTCTTATTTTAGTTTTTGCCAAAAAAAAAAATATTAACTATTGTAATCGAGCCTTAGTTTTTGACCCAGATTTAATATGTACGTACATACTACTTACTAAAAAAAAATATGTACGTACATACTCAACAAGTCAAATTGTGTTTCTTGACTTAGGTTGAATATGATTTTTATTTTAACACATTCATATTTTTCAAGGAAAAAATTAATTAATTTTTTAATTTTTTTTCTTATATTATAAAATTTCTTCTTAAACGGTAAATATCCCCAAAACTCACATTGTGAGGTCCTGAGAGAATAAAATCAAATAAAAACATTCAGTCTAACAATATCATATATTATTAGTCCAGGTACAATTTATAGATATTTTATTATTACATTTATTTATTTTTGAAAACTCAGTATCCGGTCGTAGGACAGACTAATTCGAAGGGATAAATCTCACCGCCAACTTATGAGAGTAAAAATAATTTAATTTATTAATGTTCGAGTTTAACTGAGTAGGTAAGGATTCAAACTGCGGACATTCATTTATTCATGAAATTTTGGTCATTAATGGGCCAGTTGGGCCCCCAAAACAAAAGCCCATTCCACTTTACTTGTTTGGTGCCCTACGCTACGCTTCTTTCTCATTTGCACTCTCAGTGATTCTTCCTTCCATCGATCGTAGCAAGAAAAACCGAACAGGTAATTCTTCAAAAAAACTCATCTTTCTCTTCATTTTCATCATACCCATTTTTCATTTCATTTCATAGACCTCAAAAATTGAATTTTTTTGATATAAAAATTGAGTTTTTTGATATAAAAATTGTATATTTATATTCATATTTATGGTGATAAAGTGGTTTTTATGAATGTTGATTTTGTGATGTATTTTTGTTTGGGTATAATAGGGTTTATTGTGGAAGATGGGTAGTGTTGTTAGAGCTACATTGAAGAAAACAAACTCTAGTGTTTTTGCTTTTCAAAGAAGTAATGGTTTTGTAGCTAGATTCTTCTCTACTGAAGCTGAACAGCCACCACAGGGTTCAACACCTCCTCCTTTTTTGAATACAGACAGTTCAGGTTCAACCCCTCCTTTTTTGCATGCAGACAATTCAGGTATACCCTTTTTGTGGATTTGTTTGTATACTTTATGTTATGCTTAATTTGAAATTGGAACCAAACATTAGTTGGTGTAGTGGTGAATGGTGATTGGCGCTGGACTTGGTAGGGAGGACCACAGTTCGATCCCCTGGTAACTGCACTTGGGGGAGGGGGTTGGAACCACTTGATGCCAGAATTGACCCCCGAACCGGATAATTTGGTCCAATGGGCCGGATAGTGATGTTGAAAATAAAAATAATTTTTTTTTTAAATTGAAGTTGGATTGTTGGCATAAGTTTTGTGAAATATCAATTGTTTCATTTATGATTGTTATTGTTATTATTTGGGAAAGATATGTAAACCATTGAATTCAAGCTGGGTGGTTAAAATAGAGAATGGAGGAGGGCCTTACGTGTTTTATGCGATATGAAAGTACGGTTCAGGTTGAAAGGGAAATTTTATTGGACTATTGTAAGGCTGGCGATGTTGTACAGGATAGAGTGTTGGGCTGTAAAGAACCAACATGAAAATTAATTAAGTGTAGGAAAGATGAGGACGTTTGTGTTGGATTTGTGGTAAGACTAAACAAGATAGGATTAAAAATGACAACATTAGAGACAGAGAGTTGGGGTAGCAGTGGCACCTATAGTAGGATAGCTGGTGGAAACGGCTTAGGTGGTTTAGGCATGTAGAGAGAAAACCTGTAGATTCTGTAGTTATGAGGGTAGATCAGATGGAGGGAAGGGAAAGCACTAGAGGTTGAAGAAAAGTGGAAAACTATAGGAGAAACTATTAAGAAAGGTCTAGAAATTAGTGAGTTGGATAGAAATATATTTGATAGAACATTATGGCGTTGTTTGATTCATGTAGCCGACCCTACTTAGTAGGATAAGGCTTGGTTGTTGTTTATTGTTATTATGCTGAAATGATATATACATTTATTTTAATTTTCGAACAAACACTCACCGCCCTTATTTTTTGGGAGAATTGCTCTCATTGAATCCCCATGAAGCATAAAGATGTCTCCAAAGTGCTGTGTCTGTTGGTGTGTCGGGGATATTTAGTGCACCGACACAGATTTTTTACACACATGTTAGACATGTCTTGGATATGCATCAAGATGCTGAGTCGACACTTCTTGGACACTACTAATCCTAGGTTTAGTCCTAGGTTAAATCTTTTACTTTTTGAGACAAATCGGAAAACAATGTTTCTTATCTTTTTTTGTGGTTCATTATCATAGGACTAACTATTTATTTATCATAAAAGACATAATTCAGCTTATTGTCTTAGTATTATGTATGTAAGGATTTGCATTACGTGTTTTCCCTCAGTCTTAGTATTCTTTTTTGTGAGGGTCATTACTGTAACATTGTCTTTGTATTTTGGACAGTAGCCATGTCGTGATGCCTGCGTCATATCCATGCTTTATAGGTTAAATGACACATACCTCCCTGTATTTCTCCATAATAGTGGAAAGAATGTGGAACTGAGAGGAGTTTAATGTCTTTTACAAAATAGAGGAGTGTACGTGTCATCTAGGCATACCTAACCTAACGGGTGGGGAGTGCAATTTTCCCTTATGATTATTAGGAGGGAGATCAGATCAGGAAGTATTCTGCTTTCGTTAGGGTATCACTATAGTCTATAGCAGGATTTTTACATATTTACTATATGTTTGGATTGAATAACTAGGAGGAAAAGAATTGGTTGCGGAATTTTTTTATTTTTACATATGGCCTCGGATTTATTTTATAATACAACGTAAAATCATCACGTAACCTTCACATCGTCACCGCTGTATTTTTCTTAAACTATATTATATCAATGAAAAATAACTTTCTCTTTTGTTTCTCTTCTATACTAAATCTGTCCAAAGTTATCCTTAGCATTTAGATGCCACTCGATGATACCTAGCACGTGCCACATTTAATATAATTGAAATATATATTGTAAATAACAGCTTGTAGTTTATGTTTGAAGTAGGACACCTAGCTAAATATTTGTCACAAATTATTGGGGATAATAGAAAATCTCACCATCAATGTCATCGTTGGTGTTTTAAGTTATTCATGTACGCTGCTGCTAAATGTAAAACCTAAAAACACTTCACATGTTTGAGAATAAAATGCATTTAATTTTAGATATTTATGGCATTTGTCTTTCAAGCAATGCAAGTGACACTGACAAAACATATGTGTGCGCAAATACTTAGCCAACTAAAATACATACGAATTTTGAAAACATGTTTAACCAAGTCCCTTCTATCTATTAGCTTTGATAATACCTGATAACTCTATTCACTCGTTAGTTTAAGTTGTTTTTCATGCAAGGTGATGACTGTGCTGCTCTCTTGTTCTCTTATCAGGTTTGACTTATGCTAAGCTGATCGGCATTCATAAACATGCACTCAAAACGGATATCATCAGCTTCCTTGAAGGTTCTAATTTGACTCTTGAGGATGTTAAAATGGAATACAGTCGTGGCTTCAACCCAATTGCAATGTAATGTGTTCTGTCTTTAGTCGTGCTTTATTAGTTTTTCATTAATTGTCACAAAAAGCATATGATAGGAGTTGTGTTGTCAATTGCAGAAAATAGCGGTTTGTTTAAGTTCTGTTACGCTATAGTGCGGCTATAGTTGTTATTTGACAAGACTTTTTACTAAATAGCGTAGTCACTGAACAGTAGCGATTTTTTCAAATTCTGTTGCATTATAGTGGCGTTTATTAGACTGTGTACTTGAAGAACATAATTTAAATTGACGTTTTTGCTATCATCAGGATGTTGCAATTCCCTACCTACAGTGCCTATGAAAATGCTATACGTGTGATCGTAAGGAAGGGTCGTTTGTACAAATTGGATAGGGTATGCCTCTCTCTCCATATATATATATAGACAGACACACACATACATATAGGGGAAAAATGAAACTTGCTTGATTTTTTGTTGTTATCAGATTGATCGTTCTAAATGGGACATTGTGCCTCCATATGATGGAAGAACTGTAAGTATAAATTATTACCTGTCATCTTTTCTAATCAATTTATTTAAACTTTTAAAGAGAAAATAGTTATTCTGATGGATATGGATTCTCGTATGTTCGAAATGCCCTAACGGTGACTTATTTAACACTTTAAAATTGTGATCATAAGCAACATAATAAACTACAAAAGTTATTTAAGTCTCAACCATTGATTTTCCATTCAATGGCTATCCCTCATTTATGAGGTGTCAAATTCATGCTGGTAAAGGAAAATTTTAGTTCTGAGAATAGCTATCTGATAAAACAGTGTTCTTAATCTCTTATCTAACAGTGTCTATTTTGCTAGATTTTAATTCAAGGACTTCCACGAAACACGCTGTATGCAGAAGTGGAACAGCTTGTGTCTGATTATGAACATGATTCAACTTCCCTCACTATGTTTCTAAGGTTAACATCCAGTATATATTATTTTTAAAATTTTGTTCGGTTTGACTTTACGATTCTCTCAAGATGATTGTGCTTTGTTTCAGAACTGGAGAGAATGGAGAGCCCGTTAAAATGGCAACGGTGCGTTTTCATTCAAGGACTCAAGCGATGAATGCATTCATCACAAAGAATGGGACATATTGCCTCAACAGTCGCATTTCGATACATGTTCTTCAGTAATACTAATACAACATCTTCGTCGTGCTGGTGTTGTTGGAGCACCGATTTTGTAGCTCAGTAGTAAAATTATGCTGTTTATTTGTGATTTCGCAACAACTTCTATTTATTGTATGATGCATGAAAATGTTCAAAATTGTTGCAAATTGGGAACCATATCATGAATTGGATAAACACTTGACCAAGCAATAATTTGGTAATTGGTCACATTGTTTCAATCATGTGTCGCAATTAAGGTTTCAATTATGTACATAGGTTTTATAATTGAATTTATGAATGTACCTTGTTATTTCTTTGCAAAAATAGGAGGGGAATCTCGAGTGGTGAGTGATCTTTTGGACTCAAGATTTAAAACATATAATGACATTATTTTGTTATAACTATGCACTGACAGTGTAAACCCTGATATTTGTAAAATATGATGTGATGATAATACAATAAAGTGAGGCTCTTTAAACATTGTTTACACTTGCAAATTGCAATGCATCAATAGTTATAAATATGTTAGTTAGAAATCATGCAAACCAGACTGAAGGGTTGGCCACAAGACATTTTGATATTTATTTAAATTTTATTTATTATTATTCCTTAAAAAATTGTATGTACTTTTAGGATCAAATGAGATTAAAAAGATAGTCTTATACTCCACAAAAATGCTGTATTTTACCACACATTTCCTGTAGTGTTTTGAGAAACACATTGTTAAATCATATTACAATATTGCTCCACAAGTTTGCATCAGCATGATAGTCTCAAAAACTACAATTTAGATTCAAAATCTACAATTACAATTTTTGATATGTAAATAAAACATATAGTTTCAATTTTCAAAGAAAACTAAACTAGTCATCAGATATTCAGATATATGAACTTTGAGTAAATTTCTCATCTTCTGCTGCACTACAATTTTGCACTAGTCACCCACAATTCTAGTGAATGTTGTTGGTTTTACTCGCAGCTTACCGTTCACGAGCTTCTCTTCTTTCATGCAATTCAAATTCATTTTTATCCTTTTTCGGCACTGAGTCATTTTTTCACAATACTCCTTTGTATCATATCCAGACAGACAATAACATCCAAATGTTCCCTGATGTATGTACGTAATAATTAAGTAATTTGATTCTGTCTGCTTATGATGTTAAAGTTTTAAGGTAAATCTCTACATGTTTGAACTTAATAATTGTCTAGTTGATAACACATTCCTCTAAACTGCCAAGCTTCCAAATTGCTTGTTCCATTGCTCATAAGTGCCGAGTTCATTCGGTGAAACAGAAGGTCTCACCTCTTTCAGGGAATCTTTGAAGTCCTACACAAAGTGAAGAAAACATTTCAAAAATTAATAATCAATCTGAGAAATTATAATTGAAATTTCTATGTTCTGTAATCTGTATGCACCCTGGTTCGTACCTGAAGAGTTACTGGCCTCATATCCTCCTTTTTCAGCTCCGCAATTTTTATACCTTGTCTTAAAGCCTCTCTTAGGGGACCCATAGAAGCATCCTTCACTAAGTTTTTCATGTCGGATCCTGAATAACCTAAAAAGAAAGTTACCAAGTAAATGTAAATCATCAGAAACCATGAAAAAAGTTAAAAAAACAAATTGCTATGCAGAAGATATGGTGATTAACTGGAAAAATGTTCATACCATCAGTTAAGTTGCATATTATATCCATTTCCTCATTTGATAGCGTGAATAATCCATCCTTCTCTAAAAGGCTACGTGCAATCCAAGCTCTTGCCTCTAAAAGACCAAACAAATTGGTTAGATAGTGGTTAAAAGGGGTTGTAGAAAGATGGAGAAAATCATTATTAGCACCTGCGGATGGTAGGGGAATATAAAGTCGTTTAGTAAGTCTCCTTCGTGCTGCTTCATCAAGCTCTTGAGGACGATTTGTTGCCCCTGTATAAATTTTACCCGGATTCTATAACAAATAGTTTGAAAGCAATAGTTTCTGTAGGAGAGGCTCACTACCATAATACATCTAACATATGACTCCTAGAACAAATTCATAACAAGACCAATCTTGGTTCCAACTCTACAAATGAAACGTTCATTTTATTGTATAACAGAGTAGTGGCTCAACAATTACCTATAAGCAGAATTTGCTCGGTACCACTGTCAAAGCCTTCCATTTCAATAAGAAACTGTGTCTTTAGCCGTCTACTTGCTTCATGCTCACCATCTGACTTACGCTGCAACAAGTTACATGTATTAAATAAACAAGAGAAAAATTAATGTCATTAAATTTCACCAAGATAACATGTCATTAACTTCTTTATTGATGATAATCTATTACTCAACTATTTAAAAATTTCCACAAAATAGTTGAACATGAACATATTACAGCCATGAATATTGATGTTGCCTTTATTGGACATGACATTAGCATACCTGAGACAAGAGTGAATCTATTTCATCAACAAAAATTACTGCTGGCTGACGACAACTGGCCACCCCAAAGAGGGCTCTTACTAGTTTCTCACCTTCACCAATCTATAATTATCAGAAGTAATATTAGGTTTAAAAACATTGTCCCTAGGATATTTAGAAATTTGACAGGATCAATACATGAATTGAGACTGCAGAAAATCATCTCAGAAAAGATTTTTTAGAAAACAGAACACTGCTTTTTAAGAGAAATATATCAGCAAACATAAAAAATAAACAGCTAAAGCTTAAGCATATCAAACATACCCACTTGCTAGTCAACGAGCTTGCAGATATGTAAAAGAAGGTAGCCTTTGCCTCCCCAGCTATGGCTTTTCCAATCATTGTTTTACCAGTCCCCTAGCATTTGAAGTACATAATAAAACAGATCAAAGAGCGGTGTCTTTGAAATTTAAAACATCAGTGAGAGAAATTTGCACTTACTGGTGGACCAAATAGAAGTAGGCCTCTCCCAGGAGAACGGCAGCCCGTAAAAATGTCAGGACGTAGCAGAGGAAGTATGACCATCTCATTGACACAACCTTTGGCATGGTTCAATCCAGCTACAATGTCATTAAACATTGAATGAGGATAACTAGCTTTCATAAGAACTGCCAATTTGGTGAACAAAGCAGAAAGATGAACAGATATTTATATTACCAATGTCAGCCCAGTGGACATTGGGATCTTTATCCATAATCTCGTTACTGACATGTTCAATGAGGCGAGGTTCTAAATTCCTTAATTTCTCAGGAAGTTCACCATCAGGACCACACAGGATTTCCAAACTGCAGGAATATGAAGCATATTAGGAAGTGCACACATTATCCAACCAATCATCAATCATGGGATCAACAACTTATGGGACACTTATGAGTTATGAGACCAGAGTAGGAAATTAAGTTAGGATTGTTCCCCAGTAGTTTGTAAGATGAAACACTTTTGAGACGCTGTCTACAATAAAATTTGAGCCATTGTCATTTGTACTTTTGGAATATACAAAGATAATGAATTTGAGAGATATTGCAGATAAAGAGTTAGAAGTAAGAACATAAAGAACATAAAGAATAATATGATGATCTCAAAACTGACCATTTCTTTGTAGACTCATCTACAGAATCATCACACTTGTTGCCAGCAATCCGGGAAGTTATATTTCCAGTATTGCTTCCATTGGATTTAATAGGGGGGACAAAATTACCGCGGACGCCACGTCGTGAAACACCATATGATCTCCCACCATAGAGCCTGTTGGCAGGATTGTTGTCGCATTGTGGTGAGACAGGTGCATTGGGTGAACCAATAGCACCCCGCTTTTTCTTTTCTTCCATTTCCTGCCCAAATAAGATTATGCCATCAACATTTGTAAGCAAGAGAAAAATAGGAAAAATCTATCATATTTACTTTGATGTTGACAAAGAGTGTTCTTTCTCTTGCAAGAGTTTTGTTTGAAAACCACTCAATAATAAACCTTTTAAGGGTAATTCCTTATAAAGAATGGATAACAAAGTTTCATCTAGAAAGTATATCATTCTTCTTCAAAGAATGATTAGCACATAAAGGGAAATCAATGTATTTGAAGAACACACTACAGCAGTTGAAAGAAAGGCAGTATATACACCATATCTGACAAAATGAAAGGAAATGCTAATAATTTAAAAACAGGAAGCAACCCAGTCCCAATTTGCCATAGTCATCAACAAAAAAGAGAGAGAGAGAGAGAGAGAGAGAGAGAGAGAGTGTGTGTGTGTGTGTGTGAGAGAGAGAGAGAGAGAGAGAGAGAGAGAGAGAGATTTGGCTAATAAGGTAAAATAGTTATACCAACTTTGCTCTGGCAGTAACAAACCCGTTGCCAGCAACATCGGGATTAACTTCCTCCTTGCTTGAAGGTGACTTGACATAACCACCAACTCTGGGGCTAGTGTTTTCCATGTGTGGACGTTTTGTTGGAAAAGTGTTTCCAAAAGCTCTTCCTTCTGCTTCAACTTCAAAAACGGGTGAGACACCAGGACTCTTAGTATGGATGCCATGTGATTGAGGCCTTCCAATAATTATGCAGTCTTCAGAGTTGTTATTTTTTAAGTTGAAAAAACTTTTGGAACCATTACTAGTCCTCAAGCTGCTTTTCCCATACATGGGAGTTAACTTTGCTTGCACAACTTCCTTTGATGCTTCGCTGCCCGTCTTGTTTTGCTTCCATAGTTGGTTAACCTGTAAATACAAAAACAATTCATGTATATCCAAAAATCGTTATCTATAGAATCTAGAGTAGCCAAACATAATATAGTTCAATCAATTGCAGTAAATTTTCTTACCAATTGATTGCAATCTTTTTCTTTAGATGGCTTGAGAAGAGCTTGAAAGTATTTAGAATTTCGTATCTTGTCAATGTCAATATCTCCTGTTGTGCTAAACACGGGTCCTGGGGAACTCTTTGCTTGCTCAAAAGCTTGGCTGAGGAAACAGATAGGAACAAAAATCTTGAGAAAAATGTTAACAGCAAGAGGAAAATTGACACAGAATTAACATGAGTGGAAGCTGATATCAATCAAGTAACATTTGAGTTTAAACATTTCATCACAGATTCTCAGAGTATTTAAGAGGGGTTACCACCACATACACTGTTTAGGTAGAAGACAGAAAAATTAACAAAAAACAACACTTAAAAGATAAAACGTAAGAGTTGATTAGTTGTCTACACCTACAGACAATATCAGAATGTTCACTATTATAAATAAGATGTTACAAAGACTACAATCCAACAATAAAAGTTGTATCTCAACACATTTGGAGAACCACCTTTTACTTCTGTTATTTTCTAGCCTGTTAGAGATATTTCCATCTATCAAGATTTGAGCAAGCGCAAAATATGTGTGAAGTGTCTCTTTGAGACTAGTTTAGTGAATATGTCAGCTATATTATCTTGTATCAATCTTCTGCACTTTGATTCCAGTCTTAGTTATGAAGAAGTGGCACCTCACATATATATGCTAGTTCCTTAACTTGACCCTATGCCAAACATATAGCACTCAAATTGTCAGTGAATATTACACTATTACTGCATGTTCGTGCGGAAAACCTAAATCCCCTTTTTAGCCTAGGTTCTAGCTTACTGCTACTCACATAATAAAGCAAAATGTAAAATGTACTCAACACAAATCCCCTATTTGGCCCTATTTCTGCTAATATTTTACTCTATTTAAGTTTTTAATTGGTCCTGTTTATAGGCTAACATTGCACACTCTATACTGCTCACGGTTGAATCTTAAATTTTCGACTAAATTCTTTCAAGTTTAAACAATGAAACACATTAGACACCACTCTTAAAGTAATTAAGACACCGAGAGCAGTTTGCTTCGAGTTATCCAACAGCTACCATCAGACCATAGCAAACAACAATTCAATTCTTTTAACTTATTTCTAACTATATATCATTATTATAATAAACTAAGCATCAAATTCAAAATGCATTGCAACATGACTCTCAAAACTAGCATTTGGCAGGCAGCATTACTCATAAATCAGAAGACGTTATAAATATACCATATATAGTTCCAGCATTACTCATATATAGTTATTTAGCTTCAAATTTGAATTCTAAAAAGCTTCGGTAAATAAGCTGAAATTAGCTTATAGACACGTCATAAGTTGTTAGCACAAGCTCATTCAAACAATTTCACAAGTGCTTATATTACATCTAGTAAATAAGCTCAAAAAATACATCGGTCCAAACATGCATTATATATATCAAACTAAAACAAAATACATATATATCATGTTCATTTTCTATAACAGCTTTAACCTAGCCAACAACTACTCTCAAATTCGGCAAATTCTATACAACTATCCGAAATTCTTATCAAACTCTATAAACAAAACAACATATTCTAATCAAATTCTATCAACAACAACTCTCAAATTCGGTAAATTCTAATCAAATTCTACAAACAAACAAAAAAAACCTAAACAAATTGCATTACTCTAACATACAAAATTACAAATATATCATAGAATTCGAAAAAAGTTCAATTCTCTCAGCAAAACTTAAAACTACAACCAACACATCACCTAAAAGGAAATATAAACAACAACTCTCCAATTTAGCAACTTCTTATCAAATTCTATATAAAACAAATATATCTAACTAGATTTTTTGGTTTTCACCACCAATTTATGGCATCAAGTGGTTTCAGCCCCTCCAGAACACAGTTGCGGGATCAAACAATGGTTCTCCCTATCAAATACATCGTCAAATATGAAGCTCCGACACTCCTTAGATTAGGCGTGTCCCAGTGTCAGACACGTGTCGTGTCTGACACGACACCGACACTTACAATTACATTGAAATTTATCACTTTTTCAAAAAAATTATCCGTGTCGACGTGTCAGTGTCCGTGTCTGGGCTTCATAACCAACTAATCATTTGGTATATCTAACCAAATTGCATTATACATATCACGAAAACTAATTGTACATAATTAATTTCAAAATTTTCTTAACAACATTACAGATCTCCGCACAAGACAAACAGAGACCAGTAGAAGAGAAACTACTCAATCACTCTTATTTTCTTTAAGTTATTAAGCGTCTGTATGTGTGAGTATCAATATTAGTACTTGATAAACAACAACAATAACTACTTCTACAAATTCTTATCAAAATTGAAAATAATAAATTCCAAAAAGTAATAATAACATCACAGAAAATGCAACAAATCATGAAATCAAAAAAATAACAATAACGGTTTCTAATATTTTACCGATTGATGAACGGAGTGAGAGATTGTTTAGCGGTGTTGAGATAGGTTAAAGCTTGACGACGAGTTTGTTGAAGAAAAACTTGATCGATTTGAGATTGAGAATGAGAATCAATGAAACCGATGAGACGAAGAGAGAGAATATAAGCGGTGTGTTGATCTAGGGCACGTTCTATGCCGAATAAAAGAGAGTGTAGTCTTTGTAGGTTTTCTTCTACTTCCTTTCTCCAACACTTTTTTGTTGTTGATTCTTCTTCCATTTTTCACAACTTCGTTTCTGTAACTAACTCTTCAAATTGAAACGAAGAGTTTGAATTTGGCGTGTGTTTAATTGAACTAATCGAGTGAGTGAAAGAGATTTGATTTTTTATTGTTAATCTTCTTATCCCGCCATTTTCACCTCTTTCTCGCGCTCCCTGTCCAATTTATAATTTTTTTGAGTAAATAATGGCTAAATTTTTTCGTCGAGACACGTATCTACCGCCGAACGCAATTATTTTTCTTGTTAAATTGGAAGCAACCTCAAATAAAAGTTAAATTGATCATTAAAATTGTAGGTTAATAATTTTTTTCCAACCTTAAATAGGATTTTTATTGTTAGAAGATATTAACTCAAATATCAGAAAATACTGAAATTACTAAATTGATTGTTATAAATAGGATTCGAACACCGATCCTTCAAATCTTTGTACATGAGTTCGTATTGTTTTGTCATTTCGTTTATGTTCTCTAGAAAATAGTATTCTTATTATTTATTTATTTTTTTTAACTTTTTCTATGATACTAATGCCTTCGTCTTAAATTATAGTTTGTTTTGATAATTTCAAATAAATTAATAAATATAATTGATTGTTTTAGAAATGAGAAATTATGAGTTATTTTATCAATTTATATTACATTAATAGTATGAGATAAATAAATTAAATAATCAAATGAAGACTGAGTAATTATTAGATAATGGTATAATAGTAAAAGTAACATCTAATGTTTTTTTAGTATTAGAAATTGGAAAGTGATTTATAATGTAGGACAATATTTTTCAAAGCAACTTACTTATATATAATTTAAACAAAGGGAGTAGTTTTTTTTTATTTTATTTATAATGTACATCTTTATAAAATATCTTCCAACACTATTTGTACTATTGAAAACAATTGTCAAACAACATAAGCTTTAAGCCCAAATATTCCACCACATTACAACTTACAAGCCTAAAAATAAACCAATTTTTTTTTTAAACAATTAAAGGACCAATTATATTAGAAAAAGAGCGCTAAAATGGTACAAGAGGTGCACAAATTAGATGCTAAACAAAATCCGAATACAACAAAAAATAAAAAATTACACTTCTCGCCAACCCATACAGAGCAAAGGCCGGCTAAACCAAGAAATTGACAATGACTAAGAGTGAAATATAATAGAGGGTGTGGTTGAGTGGTTGAGACTCATCCTCTCTTAACTAGGGAGTGGTTATGGTGCATAAGCTTTTTCCTTATGCACCGTGCATAAACAATGAAAATTGTTTAATGCACCTCCCAAATTTCTAGTGCACCCCCAATCAAATTGCTTATTGCACCCCCCAATTTCTAGCGCACCCACAATTTGGGGGGTGTGTTAGAAATTTGGGGGGGTGCACTAAGCAATATAGTTGGGGGTGTACTAGAAATTTAGGGAGTACACTAAGCAATATGGGGTATTTATGCACGGTGCATAAATATGACTTATGCACCATAACTTGTGCCTCTTAACTAAGAGTCAATGGTTCGATCTTCATCTTAGATATGAAGCAACTTTAAATCTCTAAGCCAACTATTCCATCATTTGAAGTGTCTCCAATCTAACGAGAGGAATAGTCACTACATTTGACGGTAGACACCCTTGGTCTCGACCAAAGAAAAAGAGTGAACCAAATTATTATGTGCAATGAAAGGGAAACTGGAAAGGGTCATGAGTTTACTTTATTTAGACAATCAATCCAATTGAACATTTGAACCTGACATTGATATGTCAACATATCACGTGACTACATATAGATTATCAAGTTTATTTAAAAGTTATTGTGATTATTTAACTTCTTCAAAAATCATGTAACTTCATATTTTAAGCTACAATTCATAGTTATATATATCTGATCATTAACGTTTACTGTGGTATTGCATTACTCTCAGAAGAAATAATTCTAAGAGAAGTTACAAGAACTTCAAAAAAAAACATGTAATGTTACATTAGTTTCATAACATTGATGAATAGTTCTATGTTAAAATAAAATCACATACTTCTATATTATAATAAAATCACACAAGTAACACAGTGTAAAAAACAATGTCAAGATCACAGGTTGATTGTAACACAATCATGCAATGCAATGCAACATATGTTTTTCTCTTTCACCAGTGTTGTGTTACAAGACAACCGATGATACTGTACACAAATTAATTAATTAATCCTTCCTAATACAAATTTTTCATAATGTCATAGTAACCAAAGAATCCACCAATGTGGACTACAACAACTACTACAGAAACATAATGAAACTATGGTGCTACCATTTTTCTCCTCCTAACTAGCTGATAAATTATCGGCACTGCCGCTAGTTGCGGTGCTCACATGATCCATATACTATGGAGCAGTATTCACAAATACGGCATAGAGGATGGAAAACTAGCTACTTCTGAAATTCCCTTGAGTTATATTCAAATCCATAGCAAAATGGCATGAATGGTTTCAAATAAGGAGCACTAGGACTTTCTCTCTGTGTCATTGTCATGTGCTTCCCGGAGCATCACTTCCTGCAGCTGGTTTTCGATTCAAATATCGAATAACAGCATCTTCAACCCTGTTCAAAGTTGTTAAAAAAATATATGAAGTGTTATAATATATGGTAATTGATAAAGTTAAATGATATAATTTCATAAAACATTGAAAAGACAGGTCAATTCAAGTATTAATTTAACTGGCACATGAATATGAGAAAAAGAAACCATACATTTTAAAACATTTGAAATTAAATCCTATCGTTGTCAATTGTGGATGGTAGAAAAGAACGGTTTGTTCAAATTCCGCTGCGCTACAGCGCCACTCTATCTGCTATTTGACAATAGTTTGTACTGAATAGTGTATAGCGGAATAATAGTGATTTGTTTAAATTCTGCTATGCTATAGCAGCACAGCGCCGCTATTTGACAACACTGGGTCATATGAGATGAAAATAGGTGTATAAATTCAACGGTCCAACTAACATATATATCATGTTTATAAATCAAGTAAGACAACATATGGAAGGGAACTATTAATAGAGTAGTATAATGAAAAATCTATATTATATCTTATTTCGGGTCAATCTCACAACTAATAATTTTTTTTAGGTGATTCAATCACAACTAATTCTAGCGGACAATGATAGATTAATTCTAGCGAACTACGGAGACAAGCAAATATATAAAATAAATTAAAACAATGGAGAAAAAAGAACTGAGCAGAGATAGATCTCGAAGCTTACCATGGTTGGTTGAAAAAGTCTGATCGACGCTCTTTTTCAGCACTGCGACTAGGTTCTCCAGCTGCAGTTTTCAGATCCCTGCTTTGAGATTCAATCAAGGCATTAATAAACTCTACTGGAGATTGACTGAAACCAAGAAAGAATGCCCGTCTCCTACGGTGCTCATGGATTTTTCTAATGATTCCACATATCGCTTCATCACACGTTTCAATCTCTTTGTTCTTCTCAACATTAGCCAATAGTGCAGACAACTCCCTCTGAATAGGAAAAGGAACATCAACCGTCACATCATAACAAGCACTCCCAGCTGGACTATTTCCCGAGAGTTTGATCTGGTGTTCCAAAACTATAGGCGCTGGAGGGAACAAATGGTGTGATATTCTCTGTGAAACCGTTGTAAACTTCACTTTTTCTTCCCCAAATACTTTCTGAAGAGACTGATCGCAGTGAAAAAAAGATGGGTCATTAGGGTTTTGCAGTTTCCTAGCCTTCACATAGTGCCAGATCGCAGCAATAATTCTTGGACGGGTATCAACCTCGATACCAAGAACTTCTGTTAATGCTGCCGAAAGCTTAAACTTCTCAGGTGCATAATTCATTTCCAAACGTATATTCACCGGAAACTCTTTATCTCCTTTCCTCTTCACTTCAAAACCCTCTTGAGGACCAGGCGATCGAGAATTCTCCCACACAATAACATGGTTATCGGGATATAGCCTCTGATCCAAAGAAATTATTACTCTTTTGAAAAAAGTTGAGAACTTCGGATACATCGGAGACGACTTCTGAACTACTCCCGGCTGATCAGGGTCAACACCATCTTCCAATACCCTCCCAACAATTTTCAGTGTCCACGTCGGAGGCTCAGCATTCGGCTTCTTAGGTATCGTGCGAATTTGATTCGCAAAAGTATTAAATATATAGATACGAAGAGTTTTCTGAATACAAGGAGGATTTTTCAGCGCTTCCTGAATATCAACCTTCTTTCTAGAAAGCGCAGCATCAACACGAGACTCAAACTCAAGAAGCTGTGTATAAAGCGCAGATTCCGGAAGTATAGCAGCCACCCTTTCCTGCAGTTGTTTCTCAGGAAGCTTCTGTTTCTTCCTCCGCGCAGCAGGCGTGAGTTCCATCGGTCTCAACGGTGAGAAATTATTTTGAGGCGAAAATCCAACAGGTCTCATAGGTGGTTTCAAAGGACCCCTTTTCGCACTTCCACTACCCGGCGTATTCATCGACGACGACGAAACTCCCAAATTCCCTAAACCACCAACTTGATTCTGGTTAAGAGTCAACCCTTGAGCTTGCAAATGAGCTTGAAGTTGAGCATGAGCTACCGCCGCAGCTTGTGCATGAGCCTGAGCTTGAGCATGAGCCTTAGACTGTGCTTGAACAATAGCATGGGCTTGAGACTGAGGAAACTGCCCTTGAAAACCAGCAGCAATTTGAGCTTGGGCCTGGGCTTGTGAAAACACAGGATTTGCTGACATAGAATTTGAAGGTATTCCAGCATTACCAAAGGAAGATGAAGAGGCACCAATCCCTTTAGAAGGGTTATTATTGTTCACAGACATCACTATCCAAAAATCTAATCAAAAAAGACAAAAAAACCAAAAAACAATAAAATAAACTAAAATCTTCAATACCCAAATGAAAAAATCTTAACTTTAAGTAACAATCTCAATCATGAACCAAATGGGTGACAAAATTCAATAAATTCAAGTGTAAAAATGTCAAAAAATTCATAACTTTATAAAAATCCTAAATTTAAGTTCTCAAAATAGAAAAAACCAAAATCACTGATTTTGATTCTGAATCAAGTAATGTTTACCTTGATCTGCAATGAGAAGGATCCACTGAGTCTGAAAACTGTGATCTTTGCTTGAATTGGGGGTTTTTTTTTTACTTTCTGTGAATTAGGGTTTGGTGAAAGAGAGAGAAAAGTTGAATTAGGGTTTGAAGAGTGAAAATTGAGAAGGGAAAAAGGTGAATGTGAGAAATTGGGGAAAAAGAGAGATTGTGAATGGTGAATTTTGAGGAAGAAGATGATGGTGAAATTTGGCTAGGGTTTGGAAAATGGCAGAATTCGAGAGGGTCAAAGGTTAGTCAGTGTAAGCTTTTATTTCTAAGTGTTTTAGCTTCAAAACGATGTCGTTTGGGGCCAACAAGTTTTTAATGTTCTAACCAAACATTGTGGTGGAGTAAGTTTGTTTTGTTATGAAATGTCAACTCTTTAAATGGATCTTAATTAATTTAAGTAGATTATTTTCGTAGATACATGTCGAATATACTAGAGTTTTTTTTTAAATTAATTTAAAGTTTTTATTTAACTAAATTTTAATTTAAAGGTTCAACAAGTTTTTTATTTTCTTATAAAAATATTGTTTTAACTTTTTAAAGGACAATAATATTAGACCATTAACATTTTTTGATAAATCTTAAATATATTGGAAAAAATAGTATGTCTTTTATTTTTACTACTCCCTCCATTCCTTTTTAAGTGTCGTTTTAGAATAATAATACTAAAAGTACATTATTGACATATAGATAAAAGATATTTTCTATCTAAAACAAAAATACGGAAATATTTTAAGATTTTAATTTAAGTTGAAGGCCGCTCAATGAAATTTTATCTTTTTTATGTATATCGAAAAATGTTCCTTATTTCGTAACTACGTATATTGATCCCTCAAATTAAATAAGAATATAATTGATAATAAAGTTCGCTATCAATGCTAAAGCAAAATATAAAAAGAAATAACAATTGACTTTGCGTTCAAATGCTTAATAAATTTTACCAAATTTTTGTTTTAAAGAAATCTGAGTTCGAATATTTCTAGGTGAAATAATTTTTTATCAGACTTTAATTATTTCACAATCAAATTCTGAATTACTATGATATTTTTCTTACAAATCAGATTGTTATAAACTAAAAAATAAAAATATAAAAAGAAATGTAATACGATTGAACAATCAAGTAGCTTGTGGTCTAACAATTGTGCGATGTCACACGATAGTTGGTGTCATGCGATGTAATGTATATGTTTGGTATCTCATAGAAAACAAGTAAATAAATTTCTTCATTTAATTTGGTCTATTTGGAAGCATCATAAATCATAAGTTCATAACCACGTGGTCTTCGGTAATCAGGATATGTTAAAGAACTAAAAGTAGAAATATTTACTTTAAAAGTAGTGCATTTAAGTTTTTAAAGTTAAAATATTATAACTTTCAATGTAAAATTTTTACTTTTTGATTTCTTAACATATGCCCCTAAGGCACATGTTAACAAGACCCTTAAATTATTAGTTTGGTCATAAATATTGTGTTGAACCAATGAATTTTTTTTATTGTGATATTGGTACGAAGTTTCTATTGTCGTTAACGATGACTAATTTTTATCGAAGAATCTGTGAGGCACACGAGGTGGATTCTCCCCTTCCAATGAACCTCTTATATATAATAAGAAAATGTTCCATTTCGGGCAGAATTTCGGACAAATTTAAGATGCATTTTACACGAATTTGGGACGGAATATTACGTTGATACGAATTTCTGACAGATTTGTCTCCTGTTTGAAACGACTAATTTTCTAGTACTAGTATATAACATTAATATTGTAGTAGATGTTAGTTTTTTTTA
The DNA here is from genome assembly GCA_951804385.1 of Trifolium dubium. Lineage (NCBI taxonomy): Eukaryota > Viridiplantae > Streptophyta > Magnoliopsida > Fabales > Fabaceae > Trifolium > Trifolium dubium. The sequence continues at coordinate 5,372,585 of OX638062.1, read as the reverse complement.
GTACAGAGATAAAATAACAAGTCATTAGAAATTCAAATATACAATATAGAGAATATCCACTTAACAATTTTTGTTTATTTATTTATAAATTTAACTAAAATTTATAAATGCAACCGATGTTTATCTTAATCGTCGCGTCCTCTTGTAGTTGGCCCTAAAGGCCCCATATGTATAAATAATCTGTTGGATACTATACAATACATAATGCTAATCATACACATACATCATTATAAGCCAATCAACTATCTTATTTAACTAACAATTACAATTCCTATTAAAAATACCTAATCATAGGCAAACTTTTGATAATATTGAATATGTTTGATGTTGAATAAGAAAGTGATGTAAACATAATTAATTACTATACTTCTTTTTGAATATTTTTGTTGAAGTTGTTTAGAGTTCGTTTTGAATTTTATATTGTTCAAATTTTTGAGTTGTTGGATGTACAAATATGTTTAAAACACTCTCATATTTTGAACTAAATTTTAGAATGTGATTCAAAGCCCACTTAATAGTTCTTGTAGTTATATTAAAATAAATATTGAAATTGATCGAGATTATATAAAATAATAGATTTGTATTTTTGATACAAACATGTAAATAAGGAATTTGGGAAGATAGAAATAAGTAAAATCACTATTGCATTAGAACTTTGAAGCTTATTGTACATAAGCATCAATAGATTACATAAACAAGCTTGGTAACTAGATAAGCCAATGATGATCTAAGTAGTTTCATGAAATGAAACCATCTGGCTCACTAGAAACATTTTATTTTAATAAGACTTACTAGAAACATTAATCAAACAACAAAAACTGACAAAGAGAACTCCACCAACAACGTAGGTTGATCCAGTTGATAATAATTCATCTTAGATTTCTTTAAGAACGTGAATTTGAATCTCGCTGCTGATGTGAGAATCTCGTTGGTAGATAATAAGCAAGTTACTTTCTCTTAGCATTCATATTTTCCTTAACTCTGATGAGTCTCTAAAGATCCAACTCGACTAAATTTTTATTCATTATATAAAAAAACATAAACAAAGAAAATTCCACATTACCCTTCATCATTTTCTTCCTTTATTTTCACGCAATTCAAACTTCAAACTTTTCAAGCTAACATCACAGCACAATTGTGAATAAAAGGATTAAGATTTCCACTACCACACACAATTTGCTTCCATTCCAAAACCTCAACATTAGGATTAGGCAAACAAGTATAAATCTTCATCAAAGCTGAAGGAGAATTAGAAGTAGCACCAATAACAAGCAATTCATTTCCCAAAGATTTGAATGCCACACCCCAACCACCTTGTTTACCGGCTCGCACAGGAACAAGCCCTAATTTCTTCCACGAGTTTTTACCTTTCAAATAAACCTTAACCTCATTCGATGAAGCGTCAAGTGTATACAATTCATTGTTGACAACAGCTATAAGAGGCGGTGATCCAGAACTCGAAAGAACAATATCTTTCAACATGTTTGGAATCAAAGTCCATTTGTTGGTCTTTTCATCGAAGAATTCGCCACATGTTAGATTTTGTTGCTCATCTTGTCCTCCGATCACATAAAACTTGTTGTCCAAGTAACAACCTGAACAAGATTTTCTCTTTTGGTTCATGTTTGGAAGTTTTTGCCATGTTTGGTTTTCTGAATTGTATTTTTCAGCTGAACTTAAAAGTAAAACTTCAATGCAATTTTCTGTTTCAAGTCCACCAGCAACATAAGCAATAGTGTCACATGAAGCTGATGCAAAACGACACCTTGGTGTTATCATTGATGGACCTTTAAACCATTCATTTGTTGTTAGCTCATATCTCCAAATAACTGCTCCATCCATTTCCAAACCTGTTAATTGATTTGTTAAATATAAATAAATTAATAAACAATTATGAGAGTTAATCGTCATTTTGGTCCCAAATTGCGCGAGGTTGTGTCTTTATAGTCTCTGAATCAATCAAAATTACATAAACATATCTGAGTGTCTTTGTTGGTAACTTATGCAAGGACCTAACCGGCTAATAAAAGACACATTCATATATATATTCTTATGATTTTGATATAGTGAGCAACTATAGTAACACTTTTCACACATTCAACGGCTAAAGTGACTAATTACTCGATTTTGTGATCGTTTTAGTCCATAAATGTGCGAGACGGTGTAACTATAGTTCCTGAATCTGTGGAAATTGCAAAGAATATTCCCAAAGTGTGTCTTATGTTAGTAATTTCATGCGTGGATAAAGTGACTAACAAAAGACGCTTATGAAGACCAAACTGACTAATATAAAATACACATTCAAGTATATTTTTATAATTACGTTCGGGATTATATATAGTGATATTGTTTCACACATTCAAAGACTAAAATAACTAACGACTCAAATATTTCAAGTAAATCATCATTTGGTCCCTAACTAATAAAAGACACACTCAGACACATTCAACGACTAAAATGACTAATTACTCAAACTTCTGATAACAATTAACAAACATTACCTGAAACAAACAAATTTGTGCCAGCAGAAAAGGATTCTTTATCAACACATTCAAATTTGTAATCAGATGGAATAATAGGCAATTTCTTGCATGACTTGAATCCACCATCAAACACACACCAATTCCTTTCACCACTTGCTAACATAAAAACTGATGGTTCTTTCAACCCTATCATTCTCCTTATCTTATAGATTTCACCACTTTTCATTTGATTCAGATACTTGTTGTTCAAGCAACACATTTTCCAGTGTTTTGAAATTGGTAACCTTGACAATATCATTGTCTCTATCTCATCACTGAGACATGGTAGAACATAATCTGCATCCTGAGGTTCTTGACCTGAGGAGGAACCATTATTGTCACTAGAAAGTGACAATAATTTTGGAATTCTCAAATTTTCATTGGAGGAATTTGCTGAAATGTTTCTGCAAATTCCTTCACCAATGAAACTCCGCGTAGGTAACAATCTTTTTCTAGACAAACTATAACTCATTTTTTCTATGGAATTTTTTTTTCTTCCTTCTTTTTCTTTGAATGTTTTGATGAACAGAAAAGGCTTCAAAGTTTACACCTTATTGCTAAGTATCTGTAATTATAGAAAGAAAAAAAACATGGTTAAGTATCAACAAATTAAGAGTTACTAAAATTAGATTAAATTTTAATTTCATATGTTATAAGAACAAGTAACTCCATGCATATAGTTAATTATGAACTAAAACAGTTTATTGGCTTAAATTAAATGACAGTTAGAAATGTCTTAAACTAAACCAATGTAATTTTGATGTGTATTATTGGCTTGACCAAAGATTATTTTAACAAAAGACTAGACACATTTAAAGACACTAATTAATCAATCATTTCCATTTACTCAAGTTCGAACTTTGACTGAAACAATTTTTGACCAGACTTTACTTAATTTTCAAACGAACTTCATATTATCGGAACTAGATAGCTAAAACAAAAAAGTTAAGGATGTTGAAAATAAAGATGTTATAAAAGATGCTTACCTAGAAGACTTCACATCATGAGATTGATCAAAGTGTTGAGAGGTTAACACATAAACATGCCAAGATTAAGAAAAAAAGACCATTTTGCAAACTGATTTCTTCAGGGTTTATCCATAATTACTCAAAAGTGAAGAATCAAAATCCATCTACTTAAGACATTGACTTAGTATAATCACACTTTAATTAATCCATTCTGCAGTTAATGCATGAGAGTCTTGAAATGAGGAAAAGAAGCCATTAATTAAGAAGGATCAAACATGAAGACACACTCCATTTTTTGTTAGGAAAATAAGTGATTAAGTTAAGTAAATAAGGTGTGTGTTTAGAGATTAAAATACCCTTCAGAGAATTAATATTTTATAAGATATGTCACATCATGATTATGATTAATTCATTATCTAACTCACAACTATCATTGTCATTTTTTATATTATTTTTTTCAATTTTTTTAAAAGCAGAATGAATATGCATTAAAGAGAAAGAGACTATGTGCTGATTTCATAGTTCACATAGTATAGTTGAATTTTTCAATGGTTATGCAGCACTCAAAAATGTGACAGAAGATTAAAATAACAAAAGAATGAATTAGAACAAAAGAGAAAGGAAAAGGGTGGGGGTCAGTTTCTGTATCAACTTTATTTTGGTGATTAATTAATTTTTCCTCTTTTTGATTAATTGTTTGGTTTGGTGTGCAGAGTTTTTGTCATTTAAACCACATAACCTTCAAAACATGTTATTTTCATGCTTAATAAACAAAATTAATTCAATTATAAGTAAAATTATCAACTTACACACTAGTTAACTCTTTATGGATTAGTCCACCCGTAAACCAAACTCTCATACTAATTTTTTTTGTTATTATAATATACGAACAAAATTTCCACTATCATTAATGATAACGAATCTCTGTTAAAAAATCTGTAGACTTTTTCCCTCTAAACTGAGATTTTTCCATACATCTTGTAACAATTCACAAGTGATTCATTTTTAAATCATCCAATGTGTATGTCCAAGTCCAAGTATCAGAAAATATCCACCATATGAAGAGAGAGAGAGAGTGAAAAAAAAAAACATTTGGTGTCCCCAACATGCAAATGGTATAGAAAATTAAATGATGCTTATTTATTTTAGAAATTGATATTTTTTTTTTGAGGTATTTAGAAATTGATATTTTAACATTAATATTTTGTGACAAAAAATATTAATTTTTTGTTGTCGTAAGTTTAGATAAATTGGTACATATTGTATTTTATATGTAGAGACCGAAATTTGAACTCCGAACACCCCATTTATTTGTTTTAAAGGTCAAATTTCTAGCCATTAAACTATCTAACAGAGTATATATTCCCTCTGTCTCAAATTATAAGAAAAATGATCATTTTTTGTCCCAAATTATAAAGGTAAAAACTCTTTTCAGGAATATATTTTACTTATTCGCATAAAATTAAATGTAAATCGCATTATTTAATTTTTTCTTTCTTTCATTTTCTTAATAAACAACAACAAAATAAAAATAGCTTTTACTTCTTCCCATGCAAGTCATTTCAAGAAAACTTCACAAAACTATATTTTAAATTATCATGTTTTGATTTTTTTAATAACTGTGATTTTTTATTCCTTATAACTTAGGACGGAAGGAGTATTTATTATTTAAAACGAGAGATACGTGCCAAGAAATGTTCCGAAACTTTTTAAATGTGCTGAAAGATATATTATTTCATTCATCTATATAAGCTAGTTCAGCCACTAATATTATTAAACACTACAAATTTAATTGGATAGATTATCTATTTTAAAATGTAAACTAACTTATCAACTATAAACTATAAATTTATATCTGTTATAAGCTAACTTACAATTTATCTATTATTTTTCTTCAAACAATGCTTTAATGTGATAAGTTTTAAATTTGAGAAGTCTTAAGTTTGAGTTTGATTAATGACTTTAGAGAAAGACCAAATGTAATAAATACCTTTGTAAGTGTTGGTTAAAATTTTAAATATACATGTTTTTTAATGTGAAATTATTCCCTCAACTCATTTTTTTTATTAAACGAAAAGACAAACAATTGGAAACTTACACATATAAAGTGAAGGGTCTAAAGTTTATACTCCGGTTATAAATATTCAACCTTACAATTTTAATATTTTTATGTTTGTTGAGTTATAATTTGTGGAGCAAGTCAAATTTGTTTTATAAATTAAACAATTATAATTCACTTTGGTTGGCCTAGTGACGTTGACTTGAGTCCTTAGAGTATGTTTCTCACAAAATCTCAGATTTGATTTTCACTAAAGTTAATTTCGGTGGGCTAGCCCATATAAAACAAAAACTCTTGCTTTAAATGAGCCCCTTGTAAGTGGTCGATGAAATTGATCCCCTCGAATTAGTCGATCCTTATGCCGAATACCGAGCTTTAAAAATAAAATAAAATAAATTAAATATGTACTATTTAATATTTGCTTGATTGTACTTGAGAATTAGAGGGGAATCAAACACGTCATCTGTTCTGTTCTTAATGCCTCAATCGTTGTATGTAAGTTTCAATATTTTAAACAAAGTTCATCCGTGGCATCCACAATTAAAGCTTAGCTAGCTAGCTAGGTCAATTATAATTTATAATCAATCTCTTGAGCCAAAAATGAAATAGTAGAATATATTTGTGCACGAGCTTAGACATAATAAATCTATGTGCATACATAAGAAATTGCAAATTTCAGATTTGTGACGTACCTAACATGGGAAATTTTATTCACTTTTCCCACTAGTAACCATGACATTTTTACCTTCAATAAGTTAAGCCAAATAAGTTGTTTATAGCTCTTTTTATTCTTATGTGCAATTTTTTTAATAAGCCAAATGAGAAAATTATAAATAAGTTAAGCACAAATTACAAAATGTACCTAACAAAAAGAAGTTTACAAGAACAAACAACAAGTTAAAAGTGCAATAGTCGCCTAATTAGTTATTACACCTTCATCCCAAATTATAGGCTTTGTTTAAAATGAAATAGTTAGATAAGTGATATACAAAATACAAATTTTATAAGATCTACCGTTGGTAAGATAATTTTCAATACCATATTATTAACCGTAACGGATGGTTTAAATATGAGAGATCTCTACAACAAACAACAAATGAATTTAAGATATGTTCCGTACTATTTAAGATATTCTCAACCACAAAAGTTTGTCTAAGCGTTAAAATGTGTATTATTTTTATAAAGACTATTTATGTCGTATTTCTAGTTAATGTGAGACTTCTAACAATTATAATATTATTTCTCTTATAATAATTTCGATCAACTTAGAATTATATATTTTATTTTTTTTAAATCAGGGAGTTAATTGAGATAAATAAAAATTCATTGCACCAGATAGTTTAATGACAACAGTTGCGGAGAGAATGCAATATGCCAATGGTGACAACTTGTATACCCCTTCAAGATTTGGGAGTATTTACCCCTACACCACTCAATAATATTTTAATTGATATAAATTTTATAAAATACACTGTTGGATTGAAAATTTACATCATATAGATCATTTGTGTAAAATTTCAGACAAATCTAAAATCATTTAATATGCTATTGAGACACATAAAGATTAACGGTGTTTAAAAAAAATCACATAAACCGTTAATTTTGATGTGTCTCAATAACATATCACATGATTTTGGATTTGTCTGAAATTTTACACAAATGATCTATATGTTATAACTTTTAATTTAACAGTGTATTTTATAAAAAAAATATATATATCATTTAAAATATTATTGAAGTTATTGAATAGTTGAGAGAGTAAATAATATATCCTCAAATCTTAAAAGGGTAAACTAAAAAAAAAACCTACGCCAATACCCAATAAGTGTGATGGATTTTGTCCTTTTTTAATCTCTAGGGTCATCTTTTTTTCCAAGCTAGTTTATTAATTTAATCTCTAGAATCAGAATCTAGTTGTGAGTATGATATCGTGGATTTGCCTTTCTATATTGTGTTTTCTCCTTTCTATATACTTTTTTCTTTGGGCGTGAAATCCTTTCTATATAGTATACATTTTAATGGAATCTCTTATTTTATTTCTAAATTCTAATTAATCATGCATTTAACATTTGTGTTAGAACAAGATTACTTGGTTGTTTAATTAGTATATTTAACATTAATATAGCATTAGTGGAAGTGTATAGGATAAGCTTTCGGAGTTGGCCAGAGTATGCTCAAGCTCAATTAATTTACATAAAATCCACTAAGACACAACCTAAGATTATGCTAATTAGGAAACTACCAACATTGGTAGGTCTTAATATTGGTTGGTTTTGATCTCTTAAATAAAGTTTTAGATACAAGTTACAAAAAAATATGATCGGAGATATAGATCTTAGTACCAAATGCATTAAAGTTCGTTACATAGACTGCAGAATTCTAAATTAAATATGGATAAAAATATTTAACCTAATAATATTAATATTATCGGTTGAACGTTGAACTAAAACTTATCAACAAGTTGGTATAAATACTTTACATTACCAAAAAGTAATGATAATTAGCAAACTTGATTAATCCATATTTAATAAACCCACTATTCTTCTTCTAAATTGGTTTTCTACACAATTCCAAACACTAATGCTTTCAAAAGGGGATTATTAAACAATTATTTTTTTGATTAGCACTTATCATTTACCTAAACCATCACTTTTTGGGCTGCTCAAATTAGTCATGGTATGCTTCAAAATTGGAAAAAAAAGAACTAATTTATGTTTTTTGCTTTTCAATTGGAACTCACGAAAGGAGGTTGTTAATACTTTTGTTTAATTTAATTATATACACATAAAATAATACCTCGTATCTTCATATACATTGAACCTTGCATGTTCTTCCACAGAATTATTTGTCTCATGTAATGCGACCAAATTAATCATTCTTTTTACCAAGATACTAAAACTAAAAGATTAGTGGAAGATATGCTTAAAGCCTATTTATATATGCTTTAGGGTTTACTAGTTTTTCCTCTAGTGTAGAGATTGATTTATTAAAAATATAAGTCTTCAAAATCAAAATATTGGAATGGTAATTAATTAGTTTATGTTTGAAAGTGAATTAGTGATAACAAAATTGTTGAAGGGAAACTATTATTTTTATTAGATTAATGATATTTTTATTATAAAAAAAACCTAGATTTAAGTACATAATTTAGTTTACTATGTGACACTTTCGCCGCTTATAACCATATTGTGTGTGAATTGGACTTGGTAGTAGGACACTATAGAACACATCTTTATAGTACGATTAGAAAATATTTATATAATGCTGTTAAAAAAAAAAAAAAAGAAAAGAAAAAATTTCTATACATAAGTTTGTGATTGGATTTATTTGATCTATAAAATATAAATACTAGATAAAACAGTACAATACAAAACATAACAACACATCACAAACGTTTAAGACATTGAATAAATCGTCTTGTACGATGTTTGGTGGAGAATATCTTATTTTGATGTTTTAAACAACTTATGCTGAGGACAAAAAAGTGTCTTGTGGTTTAATGAAGGACAAGAATATATGTTTTTGTCCGGTCTCTTAAGCCCCCAATTTGTCCAATCCTAAGAATGTACATTTTTTAAATTAAACACAATTCAACTGAAGTTGTTTTGTCTAGTTCCTTACAAAGTATTTATTAGCATATCAAACACACTTAAATTCGTTACTCGCACCATATAATATGATAAATTGATAACTCAATAAACACAGAGATCTTTAAATTCGAATAATAGAAATTTTTTAATCAGAGCACTTGACTAACTTCGGATTGTGATTGTATGACTTTGTGGAGAAAAAAATCATATGAAATTTCTCTCTATCTCTCTCTTCTTAACTATTATTTCTCTTTCATCAATTCATCTAGAAAACACTCTAAAATACACTAAAATCAAGTGATTTTTCTTTTCAAAAAATCATACAATCTCAATCCAACTAACTTCATGACCAAATGTACAAAAAAAAAAAAATTCACGACCAAATATATATATATACAAACATCCCAAATAAATACATATTATAATAATGATAATCTATGAAATAAATTCATAAGTTTGAAATCCCATCCCTAAGCTACTATTATTCTCCTAAACTTGTAAAAAATGATATATTAGTTAATTGTAGTTTTTTTTTTTGACGGTTAGTTAATTGTAGTTAATCACATATAAGCATACTTTTGAAAAACTAATGATTAAATATATCATAGTTCAATATTTATTCATGCAATGCAATGATAGCAATAGAAATAGAAATAGGAAAAATGACGTACATGTACTTTGTACATGTAATATATCAATATATCAATGTTTGTACTTTGTACTTCTATGTAACAATGTTCTCTACTTTATTATTAAAAGCTCAAGAAATCAAATATTTTTTTTTGTCAGGTAGCTTAATGGCTAGAAATTCATCTCTTAAAGATGGATTAGTGGGTGTATTTGAGTTCAAACCCGGATCCCTGCACTTTTGTACAATATATTTAACCAATTGAGCTAAACTCATGGAACGTCAAGAAATCAAATCTATTGTGGATACTAAGATATTCGTACCAGCACGATAATTATTTGAATATTTCCCTCATAAAAAAAAAGATTATTTGAATATTTATATCTATTCAGGGGGTCGACCTCTACTAATAACAAACTTCATCCTCCCTAAATAACTTTTACATATGAAAAATGTTGTGAGTAGTCTAAAAAATTACCTTCTCACGATTTGAAAAGCCATGCCAATGTGCAAAAAGCCAAAGTTCATACTAGGTGTGGTGAACTCCTAAGTAAAAGTAATTAAAAGAGAGTAATAATAGTATTATTATAAGGTGTTCCCAAGTAAAAAGAGATCATGTGTCAAGTTCAAGTTAGGCTGCTTTGAGTCATCTGAAGTGACTATCTCAAGAGTTGAGAACCTATAGATGTACACTACTCTTGGTGTGCACACAAGGGCCAAATATTCTAAAGCTTTCTTCTTCTTTTTTACCTCAAAATTCTTAAATATTACTTTGTTCAGATCTATTCGTAAGCAAATTTTTATCTAGATCTAGAGGTAGTCTTCTAATGTAATCATAAGCAAATTAACAACATATACTACCAATAGGTTCATATGTAGGAGGTTCATATAAATAAGTAGGGTTCATGAGTGGAGGTACAGAGCCAGAATCTTAGGAGAGGGAGAGAGATCCGCCTTTGCAACGAACATAATGCCGAATGGAGGAGGACGATCAACACTAAACTTGTAATCTAAAGATGTGCAATGCTATGGAAGAGATTACATAAATATGCTAAAGATAGTCAATGATGTCTTTCTATCTTAGGAACAAAGTCATTACTTATTAGTATAATGTTTAGATTTTAATTGCGTTCATCAATATTGTTAACACAAATTTTGCATAAATAACACAAACTTTGAAGTTTAGTTTTCTTGAAATGTATAGGTGAATAAAGTTGATCCCTCAAATAATGCTAAGTTAAGTAAAAGTAATTAAAAGAGGGTAATAATGTATTATGAAGTGTTCCCAAGTAAAAAGATATCATCTCACTAGTGTTGTTCAAGTTAGGGTTTGAGTCATTTGAAGTGACTATCTCAAGAGTCATTTGAAGTCCCAAATAAGATTTGCAGCAAGAAAAATGTTCATTTAAACTTGAATAACAAAAGGGATTAGATTCTCAAGATATGGGGAAAACAATCATCCCTTAATCTTTCTTTTTCTTCTAATAATAAACTCTACCTGTATAAGCATTTTTTTTCTCCCTCTTCTAAGGAAATTATTTAATCAAATACATGACTCAAAATTGGTGTTTTTAAAATTTGAAACCTAACTAAAAAGAACAGGGATACCATGTCAAAAGAGAATAACAATTGATTTCAAAGGTTAGATTAATGCACAAAATCCCTCTTAAGCTTCCAAGAAGATTATATAGATTTTCTAGCCTCACAAAATTCTTTCTACTCTTCCTCCTCGTTGTCGTCTTCTTCAGGAGCCTCTTTTAGCCACTAGAGAAAAAAAATCAAATAAATGGCTTAAATAAAAAGTAATGCATCTCATGTTATCAATGTGAAGAAGAAAGTAACAAAGCTTTGTAAGTGTAAAAATAAATCAAGATACTCACTTGAATAAATTTTTGAGCTTGCGTAACAAATACTTTATCCAACTCATCGGCGTCTTTCTTCTCATCTTCCCAACTCAAAATAGCATCTTCTTCTATAATATCTTCATTATACATGTAATGCAAAATCTGAAAGAAATTAAAAAGTCAAAACAAAAGGAAGGAAAAGGAACTCCAATGTAGTGTTAGAATGTGAAACTATTGACTCCAATCATTTAGTATAAACAACATGAAAATGGGAGATCGCAATATGAGCCGTGAAAATTTGTAGGAACTTAAATTGTGTTAAAATCCACGTAGCAACATTGTTAACTCACTGTCTTTAGACAGAACAGCAGTGCTTAAGTTGTGATTTATCTTGTAAGTAATTTCCATATGACCGATGAATATAACACTGTTTAAAGTAGAGTCATGTTATAGTTTTCCTAATTTAGAAAAGATATACAAATATTTTCAGAAGTAGTGGATGATATACAGATATTTTATACTTCGAATTTGATAACCTTTCCAACATGCATACTAACTGAATAAAGACAATTCAACAACCTAATAAGTGAAAAGCATACCTTTGTGAACAATGGAGCATACTCCTTAGCAGACTCCAAACACATTTCTTCGAATTTTAGAATCACTTCAATCTGAAGAAAAAATAACAATCAGATGAAACTTGACCAACTTCAAAGAATGTTCAGCATAGAATCCAAAAGTGATTTTGATTGATATTTGATACTGTCAGAGAAATAAATCAAGAACTATAAAACAATCTGCATGCTTATTTAGGAATTTAATCAGCGTGATAACAATGCAACAAAACCCAACAAACTCTAGCCAACATACAGCAAAAAAAGCATTAAATGATTAATTTTGCATAAGATCGTATTTTCTATAAGCCTTATAAAATGAACATTGGACAAATCACAGTAAAGAGGTGTAGTACAATCTCAAAAAGGCTTCAGATGAAAATAAAAGAATGCATTTGGTAATTCTTTAAACTAAAGAACACTAAGCAAATGAACATGAGTAACTTCAACAAGGAGAAAGAATTAACAGATGCACCTGTTCGTCCATATCATTCAGATAGGATTTAAGAACCTTTTTCCATTTGGTGATTACAGCCTGAACATTTTGAGTCAAGCTATCTGAAAATTTCATCCCGAAGACAATCATAAAATTATTAATCAACCAACAAGAATACAAAATATAACTATTATTACCACCATATTTATAAAATGTTAAAAGTAAAATTACATGGGTAAGCACCACCTAGTATTACCCCACTAGGGGAGTCAACTTCATGGAACAAGCAACACCGATGTATTTGTCATAAACCAAAAATTTCAGCAAAATCATATAGAGCAAGCTATTTTTCAGTGGTTTTCAAAGAACTCAGAATGAGATAGAGCTTGAAAAGGATGGAAATGAATTTCTGTGTTCAATCCTCAAATGAATATTCTACAGGAATGTGGAAACTAGTATTTGTACTAGTGCAAGCGCTTTAACTAAAACTGAATTAGTTATGAGAGTTGCACAGTTCAGATCCTAGCTGAATGACTAAATATAGCTGATATAGTAGTTACGGCCAAGTTATACTCTCATAGAGTCATAGTGGTTCCTCTTGATGTTTTACTAGATATTCCTCTTCCCCGTTTAATTTTCAGTATCTTCCATTTTATTCATCACTTTCCTCACTAGAGCCACCCAGTTGATTTATTTAACATGAACATTCTGCATAGTTTGTTCCTTAATATATTTCTCAAGTTTCTTCTAAGACGCCAAATTTTCCAAACATGATCTATGACTAATAAAAAATGAATCGGAAAGATTAAAAGAACACGTGAAACTAGAAAAATCGATGACAGCTCACCTGCTGAACCATGGGGCATGTCTACAGCATACTTCATTATTGCGTAAAATAAAGCTCCAGCACAATCAGCAGTTATCTTATTGTATGACAACCTAGCACAAATAAAAGCAATGTTTCTATAAATTAGTTCCCAGAGAATGCATATATAAAATGAAGATAACAAAGCTTCTAGCCGAAATGGAACACTGGTTCTTTAGCATATTTAAATACGGTCGGTTGGAGGTTAGATGGTCTATGATAGAGTTAGCTTTCTGAGTAGTGATTGTGTTACTGTTATTATGCATAACCTATTTTTATAAATGAGTATGTAAAAGGGGTAAGATCTACATAAGCTATCTTGGGGAGATATGAAAATAAACTGAATAGTTTATGGGCATATTGTAAGCTGTTTTTATAAACTCTTCCAAATATGCACATTTGTCATCAGATAAGCCCATGAAATGAGCCCGAACAAGTTCTTTTAAATATCCCTTCAGTCCTATCATCTGATTCCTCCTCTCATCTTATAGAACAAGTTTATGCATCATATCACAAGAAACATGAAAACAACTTCTGTTCAAAGGTTTTACGACCACAATAAAAAATATATCTAACATCCAAAATAAAGACTGATAGCAGATATTATATCTAACAGACAAACTTTAATGCATGAAAATCAGATGAAATTGAACCGGCATCCTGCAATCTACACTCAACTTCAAATAATAGACATATGTGTATTACATACTTCAAAGAGTTGATTTCTAAAGTCAAATGGTTTTCTTGTATGTTTTCATCCACAGCCCTGAGAAAAGTTGCTTCAACCTGCAAATGATAGACAATTAAAATACTGACATCCACAAAATGCAACCAGTTTAAGTTTACATGTCTGAATCCTCACCTCTTTGTCAAAGTCATCTCTTGAATCGTCATTATCATCGCCATCCGAATCAATAGAATTAGGTATCAGCTCCCCAGAAGGTGGAAGAGTATTGTCATCATTAATTAACTCCAGTTCATCTTCCATAGCTTTCACTGCCTCCAATATTTTATCCTCAGTAATAGGTGCCACTGAATGCCTCCACTCTTCCTCGTGGCCTCCTTCATATTTTGGCCAAATATAACCAACCCCACCAAAACCTAGCTGATCAATAAAAGAAAGTAAAATAAGAAACGGTGAATTCCCAATCAAAATGAAATTTTTATCAATCACATCTTAGTGTAACTAAACAGAACATCTCTATCACAGCATGCATCCACTACGACCATTTGCATGGTCCAGCTCATAGTTATCAATCCCGGAATTCGGCGCGGCGCGGTCAACCCCAAAATTGGATCGGCGTGGACACTAAAAATAAATATTTTATACTACCAAATACCAAAATAAAAACAAATTTCATCAAGTCTTAAAGCAATAAATTTTTAATACTACCAAATACCAAAATAAAAACTCAAATTCTAGTGATGGAAGCTGAGTGTGAGAAGTGAAAGCTGAGCTGCGATGGAAGCTGAGAATGAACGACTAGATTTAGGGTTTGTCGTAGTCTTGTATCGAGTTTGGGACTTGCGTATCGAAAAGCCAAAATTACACCTCCTAACGTTTATATAATAAAGGTAAAATAGATTTTTTTTTCCTAACATTAGTAACTCGCCGCGCCAAGTCAGAACTGACACTGCACCGAACCAAAAACTCGGCCAATATCCCGGCTATAGCGGCCGATTCACCCTGACACGGTGCACCGCACCATCCTGACACGGCGATGCCAAATTTGGTGTGGAACGCCGATATCAATAACAGAGGTCCAGCAGAATTGTTAGCAAGAAACACTGAGTATCATCAAATTTCTATGTTGGAGTCAAGCAAGTCTCCATATATATTGCTCATAAACTACCAGCGATACTTGGAAACAGTATGACAGCAATAAAGCTAAACAGTGGTCAAAATCATAAATTAAGAAGCTTTCCAGAACAAACCTCTGACACAGGGTTAGAATGTGTATCCAATAATTCGGAAGCAATCTCTCCATCTGACTTATCCACTGTGCTGGTGATGGCTGCACAAATGATAATGGTAACTGTAAGCTATATATATTCATTTAACTTATTCCCAAATAGTATAAAGAAAATAAAATTTACTTACAACTCAATGGAGGATAGCCCGAAAATCAAGTAATGTAAATAAATACATTGCATATATAATATGAACAAAATACATTGCATATATGTCCTATAACTCTCATTCTTGTTTTAATTGATAAATATATTGTAAATAGTTTTGGTACTTGCTGAAAATCAAAATGAGTTGAGGTCCTTAATTTGTTGTTACAGTAGAGTTAGAACATTTCTAAACACTTTTCCCCAGTTACTAGAGAAAGAGGAAGACTAAGAAAAATTAAGCGAGACCATTCATTCAAAAGGACTCAAATCTACACAGCTTCTCTAAAATTTTCTCGCTATTACTGTTAACCACCAGGCAATATTTATATGCTAGCAATATCTCATTTCCAATAGCTAATAATGTAATTCAATAATAACAGGTCACAGTTAAAAGCTTTATGAAAATTCAGCAATACCGCTAGTACTATCAGCATATTCGAGCTCTTCATCGCTATCTTCCTCAATTGGCTGTTGTAGTAGAGATACTAGTGAATATGGAGGAACAACAAAATCCTTCCCAACTACAACCTGGAAGCATGAAAGAAAACAAAGTCCTTATATTTCCATCTTGCAAAGAATAACTGCAAAAATGTATCTATATTCCCATCTGATGACAAAAAACAGAAATAAACAAGCCCAAAGAATTTCACAAATTTCTAAGATACACTTGGCATCATCAAACATGAAAATAAATCACTAGATTCATTTATGTACAGAGTAAGAAAGAACATTGTGGTTACTAATAATAGTTAATAATAATAAATAATAATAATAATAATAATAATAATAATAATAATAATCATTATTATTATTACTATTGAAAAACAAAAACACTAAACCAAAAAATTAAGGGCTTCAATTATTCTTGCGCAACAACTAAAGCATTCAGTTTAAACTCTTGATACTTGGATTTAGTGACAACCTGACTATTGTGGTGAAGTGAAGTGTGAGTAATTTTGAAGCAGTCAAAATGTATGAGAAACATTCTAGATGCAAGTATGGGTACTAAAATTGTAATAGACAACACAGGACACAAACCTTAAAAGACAATACGACACCAGGTTCCAGAGACGATCCTGATTTCATAATCACCCCATCACATACAATGCCATGACTAAGTTTACAACCATCTTCTATGGTGACATTGTTCCATATATAGCACCCCTCTATGTATACATTTGACCCGATTTTACATCCTTCTCCAATAACAGAATTTAAAATCTTAGTGTTCTGGCCAATTTTGGTGCCAAATCCTATAACAGAGAATGGGCCAACAACAGCTGATTGTGATTCCGAAATTTCTGAAAGGGGAGAAAAGAATTCATCAAAACATAGTACATTAAATAAATGGAAACAGATAAATAGGTAAAATTACTTTTGACCCAGTAATCTACAAGGATCCTAATACAATAATCACTTGATGATTAAATCATTCAAAAAACTTAATTTTATAGGAAATGAATACCACCAAATGTGAATTAAACAAACAGGCAATGTTATAAACTTTTCACCAGCACATCCAATCAACACCATAATTTTCATCCATACCTGAGGCACGATATATTCCTTGTCTTTCAAGCTTAGTAGCTGTGTTGCCATAATTCATGACATCTGGTACCAGTGGATATGTCCATCTATGAATTATATCCTTGCTGACAGTGTCATAGCTTCGGAAATTATCAATCCTTGCAGCATAGTCTGAGCGGATTTCATGAACAAAAATTTTGTATCCCATTATCTGAAAGAAACATATGGTAATATTGATGTGGTGCATACAGAATACTAAAATCAAGAATATGTGCCATAAAAGAATATATTGGAAACATAAATGATGAGCTTTGATACCAAAGACTTAAGGAAAAATGACACGTGCAAGAAAAACACAAGATATAAGATATGTTTATAAATCTAAATGTCCCATGCAAGTCCATAAAATGTTGAAGTTTACCTCAGAAGGAATGTAAGTGTGTGTTTGTTTTAAGGTTACCACAAACATTCCCGGGAACGTAAAGTAAAAAGAATACAACATTTGTATGTTTGGTAAAAGTTGGTAAAATTTGTTTGTTCCCAAGTATTATTTAATCCAAGGAATAAAATTTAAACACAACTTCTCAACTTTTTATTCCCATGTTTAGAGGGTGGGACGAAACTACCAATAAGTAACTACCCACTTTCCTCTATTATTTTTCCTATTTATATTTTAAAATTAAACAAATTTTTAAAAAAGGTTCCTAGGAATATAAAAATAAATTACAAAGCACATTTATGGGAACAATATCCTGCAAATAGGATTCTTAGAAAACCTAATCCTGGAAATGAATTTTGAAACCATGAAACAAATGCACCCTAAGAGATAAACATTTTGATTATTTTTCAATAAAGAAAAAACACAATTCAAAAGGATAAGCTTTTTCCATCTATTAAAGACATAAGAACTTCCAAAACAATAATGCATGTCAATTTAGCATGGGGAAGAGAAATTACATCATCAACAAGCAATCCCTTGACAAAATGACGCCGAAGATGTTGGTAGTCAAAATTGTCTGTAAATAGGGTAAGGACTTCTGGCGAGCAGATGTCAATGTAACAATCCTACAGAAAAGAAATTATTGACTTAATGACTTCAGAAATTTTACTAAGGTATATCAGGCAAGAGAATATGACCAAACAAAGTAGGACTAATAGCAAAGCACTAATAACAACAGTAACTAACTCAGTAAACAACTGACAAAAAAATTCCGTTGGTAATAAATCATTTCTTCGCATAGCAGAATCATGAGTAAACATCACAGGTATTGTTAACTGAGCCTGAACTAAACTGCAAGTTTTTCTTCCTGGTCATGAATATTTAAAAATAAACAACTACAAGCATTTTGTCCTAAAATTTATATGATAATTCCTCTACGAGTACGTAGCAGTAAACCAATTACTCTCTAGCATGAAGTAAACTTGAAACTAAAGCAGAAAGATATGAAAAAAGAGGTTCAACCTGCTTGTCATGGTGCAGAGAGAGGGAAGGATTGTCAGCAAGCAATGAATTTTCAAGAAGTAGATTGCCTTTTGAATAGTCTGCCTTATCCTCATAATACAAAAGTTGCTTGGTACTAGGATCAATAGCCATGAAAATTTCATCAGTACCAAGTCGAGACTGATGGATAGCTGGATTAGTTTTTGACCGTTTGATAACCATGGTCATTACAGCATTACTATCTTTCTTCTTCCGCTCTTTATGTTCTAAAAGTGCCTGAGTAAGCGACATGTTGCTCACAGTATCTCCGCTTATAAGGACAAAGTCTCCTTGTATCTTCAAAATAACAAATTATCCAAAAGTGTTACTACACAAAACTTGGTCCCAATGAATTAATTGAAGCGTGAAAAATAAGTACATCAATAATCACTACTAAGACAGTCACAACAACAGCTTGATGTGTAAACAGTACTACCTCCGTACCAAAATATATGTCGTTTTGACTAAATCACACAAATTAAGAAATGTAATCATTGTTGTATGGAAAAGGTAAATTATGGGTTAGTTTACAAGATTATCCCTCATTAATGGTATGTGAGAGATAAATTATAGAATTGAAAGAAGAAAGAGAAATAATTAATTAAGGGTATAAGATGAAAAATAGTATTAAATGCTTCATTGGTAATGTAAAATGACATATATTGTGGTACAAATTTTTTTCTCAAAACGACATATATTTTGGTACGGAGGGAGTAGTAACTATTTTTAATAATGCACCAAATCATATAAACAAAAACTCAACAAATTTAAGTGTCTGATTTTTTCCTTCTTCCTATAAAGAAGCTATAAAACTGAGCATACTACAGATGAAACAAACAAGGAGAGGTGAGAAGAATGACTAGTTAGTTATTATCTTTTACCAGACCAAAGTCTGTTTACAACAAAAACGAAAAAAGAGAATTCAATTGTAAGAAGACTATAACCTTATCATGACTAAGAGCTAGTTAGGGATCTTACACCTAAGAACTAAGAAGACATTTCTTTAGAAAATCTTGATAGCTTGGATACTTCAATAATGAAAAGCTCCATTGTCCAATAAGTGTCTGAGACTGATGTGTGTTTGATTCTTACTCGGGAAGTGTCCAATTTTTGTGTTCGAGAAATATTTCCCAGATATAACTTATGAACTGAAGACACAGTTGTCATCCAATTCCAGATAGGATACAGCTTACAAACATAAAGGCATGACAATGTATGTTTTTTGTGACAGATTCTGTTCAGATCCAATAGGTTCCGAATTTGAGAGTTTACTCAAAGGAATAGGGGCCACTAAGTGTAAGTGGCAGTTAGTGGTTAGAGGGAAGAAAATTGGCAGTTAGGGGCCTTATAAATACTGTTGTACTCATGTTTGGGTTTCATTTATTTTGATTGATCATAATAAAAACTGTATTAAGTTGGAAACGAGAAATTCCCCCTTGGGTTTCTATTATTCTTTCTCTCTATCTATCTCTTTTATACTCTTTCGCTCTTAAATATATTTTTTTATCAAAAGGACCTAACACATTCATAGCAGACATGAATATAATATGATATAAATGTGAGAAAGATAAGTAATATAACTATACCTACTTGTTACAATGAACAATTACTTGTGATCATTATATATTGTTCAATAAAATTTCTAATTCTCTAATACCAAATTATCAACTTTCTTTAGTCTTATAATACATGTTAATATACCAGTAGTATATTTATATTAGCTAGTGATTTTTTGACATAATTGAAATGGAAATTGAAGAACGAAATGAAGATAATACATACCACATTTCGCTCATATATAACCCGCAGAGCATCTCCAGCACTGACAGAATTCTGTGACTCTATAGTTGTCACAGTAAAATTAGGTTGATTAAACCACTCAGATTTCTCCAAATAGTTAATCACCTGTTTCGAATGAGCACAACAGAAAACAAAAACCTCTTCTACACCAGCTGATTCTAGCCATGTCAATGTGTAATTTATCATTGGAGCATTCACCAATGGCAATAGCACCTTAAATCAACAAATAAATAAACATATCAAAATTCAAAAATTCATTAAAAAAATAATGAATTCATGTAATCTATAAATGTTGCAAGAATCGACAAAGAAAAGAAAATTCATTACTATCATAATTTATCATCAGAACATTCAATAGTGGCATAAAAGCACCTTAAATTAACAAATTAGGGTCGGTTTGGACTAACTTATTTAGGCTTATCTACTAAAATAAGTTTTGGGAGAACTTGGGACAATTTTTATAAGCTTGTGAAAATAGCTTATTTAGACCATCTTTAATGGTCTTTTTTCTTAAGGAACTTATTTTGAGTTTCGTACGTACTAATAAACGGTCCCTACAACGCTACGTCACACTTATGCAACTCGTACACATTTCTCTCCAATGGTAAAAAAAAATAAGGTAACCTATATTAATGATGATAGAAAATTTTATTATGCATTCAAATTTCAAACATTAATGACAATATCGTACCTTATTTAAACTACTTATATCATTTCATTTTTAAGCGTCCCAGTTTGTCACAGTAAGTTCCTCCAATTAGAGATAAAAATAAGTAACAAATTCATGTTCTATAAAATCCCCTTATACTCTTATTAGAGATGTTCTAACATATTCAAAAACAATCTTCAGCTATAGAAATAGCTTATATGTAAGCTTATACATAAGCACTTATCAAACTACCAGTAAGCTGATTATCCAAACACGGCCTAAATATATCTTAATACAAAAATCAAAACAAAAAATCATGAATAGATACATCACAATTCATAATTCAAACCAAAAAATAACGAATCCATGTAATTATGCATCAATGTTGCAAGAATCAACAAAAAAATTAATAGAAAATTCACATTACTTTGGGGCGTTCAAGAGTGATAGGTCTGAATTTCGTAGTGAAACTATCAGCTAACAGAATCGCTTGTAACGGAACACGAACAAGTTCATCATGATCCTCTGAAACCCTAGCAGCGCTTTTCTTCGGTGCTCCCATTTTTTTCCTTTGAATTTTCAGTGTAACTTTCAATATTGCAAGAATGAACTATCTCGGAACAATTTCACGCTGATGAATACTGTTAATGATGATTCTGGAGTGAAATTTTGATTACAGTTTTTGATTCTGTTACGGTGTTTGATTATTCGGTGGCGTGTGAAGGAACGCGGTGAAAATTTGAGAATTGCGGAGTGCGGAGAAGAGAAGTGGAAGAGAGGGAGTGTGTGACTCCGCCGGAAGTGAACGTCGTCGCCGGAGGTTAACGGCGGCGGTGGAGGGCTCGCACTGAAACAGAATCGTTTTTTCGAGTGAAGAAGCAAAAAGGAATTGAGTTTATTGGAAGGGTTTTTTTTTTTGGTTTTTTTTGGTTCTTTTTAATTTGTAAAAGAACTAAAGAAAAAATAAAAATAGAAAAATCAAATATATTTTATTGTTCTCTCATTGTCGAGGTCTCTTTACTCATTCATTCTAGCCGATTTTCTCTTCATCGTCGTCTCAATAAAAATACAAAAACCGAAAATTTTTAATATATAAAAAGAGCAGTAACACAAAAATTAGATAATACTCCCTCCGTCCCTAAATATAAGCATCTGTTTGACAAAATTGTACTATTCACTTATCATGTTTTGACCGTATTTTTTTAATAATACATAGATGTAAATATTAGCATATAAGATCTTGTTTGATTTGTTTTGATGAGTACTTTCCAAATATCAAATTTTTATAATTTTTACTATTATATAATTAAAGACATTTGTGATTAAAATTTTGCATTGGCATACGTAAAGTGGTCAAACGGATGCTTATATTTAAGGACGGAGGGAGTAGTAATTTTTATTTTATATACAAAATTCATTTTTTTTCCATTTTTTGAAATTATTTTTACTTGGCATACTACCTCCGTCCCAAAATGTAAGAGAAAAAAAATAAAAATCACACTTATTAAGAAAAAGTAAAATATAATGATTGGATGTAATGTTTTTAGTAAAAAAAATTATTTGAAAAGATGTATAAACAATTTTGATTAGTTATTGATTATGGAAAAAGTAAAAAAGAGAGTGAACTTTTCTTAAAAATATAAAAATTTGTATTTTTCTCTTATATTTTAGGACAAAAGAATTTGAATTTTTTATTTTAGGACGGAGGGAGTACCAAACAATAATCTCATTTATTGTGTGTTTAATAATTATTAATTTATTTAGATTAAAAAAGACAATTGATGATTTCTTGTATGGAATAATGGAATAATTATCAAAACACAGTTGATGATGGACTAAAGGTGCTACTTTTTCAATTGATGATTTTTTGTGCGGAATGGATAATTTGTACCCTCGTGGAGAACGAAAACGTTTTCTTTCCAACCAAAGAGCAACTTTGCTATAGTAAATGAAAATATGAGAAATTCAAAACAAAAATGTTAGATTTTTTTGAATTATTTGTATTAATTATTTTAAAAATCTGAATAATTAAAATGCAAATGACAATTATGTTTGGCTTATTGTGGGTTAATTATGAGAATTTAGTGGCTTATATTAGTAGTAGATTTAATTACAAGAATATTTGAAAATGTTAAAAAAGAAATAATTATTACATACTCTCTCTAATCTTTTATATAAAAAGATTTTTATTCATTAAGAATTTAATGTATCTAGTCAATAATATGGTCTAGATACATTAATAATCTCAATGTATCTACGTATTACTTTAAAATGTGAGCAATGAGTCGGTTAGTTACGAGGCCGTTATGACACGTGTGCAGAAATAAACTGTATAAATCTAAAGGTGATTCACGTGAAAAATCATTGAACTATTCATTTCTCATTTTTTTCGTTTTTCCTCGCTCACTCACTCACACTGCTTCAATGTTGTCGTTTGGAATCCAAGGCAATTGGCAGCCATTCGGCAACCCCGACCCGGTGGTGGTGAATGCTGTTGCAGAGAACGCCGAAGCCAAAGCTGTTGTTGAAGAGAACGCTGAAGAGAATGAAGTTGTACAAGCTCAAAAGGAAGGTTCCAGGAAGGTTATGGAGTTGTTGTACGGTTTTGTAGTCAAGAACTTTCTCTATATTCTTGGTCTCATGGCCTTGAGTGAATCTACAGAAAATTTTTCCATCTTCATCAATCATGGTCACCCAATCACATTCAATTTTTTCATTTTTATTGTTCACTTTATTAAGATCTGTTCCATAAATCATTTAGTGTTCAGCAACATTTCCATTCTCGATAAAGAGTCTATCGTTACTGCTTTCTTTGTCATAATGGCAACTAGCGTCGGAACCTGTATCTTATTCGGTCACGTTTCGCTTCCGTTGACCATTACCACGGCCGTGGTCTGGCTGGTTATCTTGTTTGGCTTGTACGCGCGCTATTATCGTGGCATGATCCATTTTTTGACTTGCGGTCGCTATATGAAGAATGAAGAAGAGAAAAAGAAAGAGGAAGAAGACAAAAAGAAGAAGAAAAAGAAAGAAGTCAAAAAGGAAGAGAAAGAAGAAAACCACCGAGACTTGGAAAGTGGATAAAAGAAAGAGGAAAAAGACAAAAAGAAGAAGAAAAAGAAAGAAGTCAAAAAGGAAGAGAAAGAAGAAAACCACCGAGACTTGGAAAGTGGATTACTTTAGGGTTTCAAAATTCCAATCCATGTGTTTTTTTTTTGTAATTCTTGTGATTTCAATTCTTCCTGTTGGTTAATTCATTCTCTCTGTAAATTTGAACTCAATTGTAATGATGATTGATTCATGATGTGTGATTCTTCCCTTGCATTTTTATTAAAAATCACATTTTTTATGTGTGATTCGAGTCATAGTCACACTTGGGACTCGAGTCATAGTCTCAAAAACAGTAAAAATTTATACATTGGGACTCGAGTCCCAGATGGATTCTGGACTTGGGACTCGAGTCCCAGATGGATTCTGAAAATTGAATGTTTCAGGTGTGTGACTCGAGTCACACTTCTATTCTAGAATGTTTCACACTTTTATACATTGGGACTCGAGTCCCAGATGGATTCTGGACTTGGGACTTGAGTCTCAGATGGATTCTGAAAATTGAATGTTTCAGGTGTGTGACTCGAGTCCCAGATGGATTCTGAAAATTGAATGTTTCAGGTGTGTGACTCGAGTCACACTTCTATTCTAGAATGTTTCACACTTTTATACATTGGGACTCGAGTCCCAGATGGATTCTGGACTTGGGACTCGAGTCCCAGATGGATTCTGAAAATTGAATGTTTTAGGTGTGTGACTCGAGTCACACTTCTATTCTAGACTTGGGACTCGAGTCCCACGTGTTTGAACCATTTTTTTAACTTTCACTTTGCTCAATTTTATTTAATTTTATTTACTTTTATTATTGAGATTGCACATATTAAACGTGATCAGCTAAAGTTTTTTAATATGCATAATTTAGGCCGTTTTTGCTTAGATTTAATTCCAGAAGGAGTAAGCGCTTATGTTATAAATAAGTGCTTAATTAAGTTTTTATCCAGATAGGGCCTTACTCTTTTACTTTTTATTTTTTTGATGATTAATCTGAGACACCCATTTTGTAGGTTGCCTACATATTGTGGCTCAAGAATCCACTATATTTAACAAGGAGGTGTTTGATAATATCTTTGCCCGTAAAAAGGAAGTGGAAGCCAGACTTAGGGGTATTCAGAGAGCCTTGGAGAATATAGACTCGGCTAATCTTTTGAGGCTTCAAAAGGAGCTTATTATCTCTTATGAAAACATTCTCTTCCAGGAGGAAACCTTGTGATATCAAAAGTCGATAGAACAATGGATTAAACTTGGTAGTAGAAATTCATCTTTCTTCCATGCTCAATCTATTATTCGCCGCAAACGTAACAAACTTCATGGTATTCAACTCAGTTCATGTGAGTGGTGCACTGAACCTACTATTATGAAGGTGGAAGCGGTCAACTTCTTCAAAAATCTATTTTGCAATGACCAGGCCGTTACTATGAATGTTATGGATCACGAGGTTGCAGCTCTTGACGATAATTCGATGACTGAATTATCCAAACCTGTTTCTAAAAAAGAAGTGCATGATGCTTTGATGAGTATGAAATCCTATAAAGCGTCGGGTCTTGACGGATTTCAACCGATCTTTTTTAAATTGTTTTGGAAGGATATTGGTGATGATCTTTGGAATTTTGTGAGACTTGCCTTTGAGACTCATCAGTATGATAAGAAAGTTTGTGAAACTCTTATGGTGTTATTGTCGAAAAGGTGACAGTCAAATCTCCTTTAAAGACTTTCGTCCAATCAGTTTGTGCAATGTTACCTATAAATTAATCTCCAAGATTATTGTTACCCAACTAAGGCCTTTTCTTGACGACATTGTCAGCCCACTGCAGAATAGTTTTATCCCTGGGAGAAGCACGAAAGATAATGCTATTGTTCTCCAAGAGGTGCTTCATTACATGCGTAAATCTAAGAAGAAAAAGGGAGATATGGTCTTTAAGCTGGACTTAGAAAAGGCTTATGATCGGGGGAATTGGACTTTTTTTCAAGATACTCTAGAACATTTCAAATTCCCCCATCGCATTACCTTTCTTATCATGTTCGGCATCTCATCTTCCTCCAACTCTATTCTTTGGAACGACAGTAAAACTAACGCCTTTACTCCCAGATGTGGGTTGCGCCAAGGGGACCATTTATCCCCGTATTTATTTGTTCTTTGTATGGAGCGCCTTAGTGCTTTAATCTCAAAAGTTGTAAGTGATGGCTCTTGGCATCCTATGCAGATTTCTAAAGATGGAACGAAGCTCTCTGATCTTTTCTTTGCAGATGATGTGTTGCTTTTTGCGAAAGCTACCGTTTCTCAAGCCTGCATTGTGAAAGAGGTGTTGGATCGGTTTAGTGTTATGTCTGGTCTAAAAATCAGCCTTGGTAAGTCTCAATTTTGAACATCTGCTGGTGTGTGTCAACGTAACCGGGATAGTATTGCTACAATAACTCAGATTCAGGCGACATATAGGTTTGAGAAGTATTTGGGGTTCAAGATGTTACACAATCAGCCTAGGAAACAAGATTTTATAGATGTTTATGATAGAGTCTCTGCAAAATTGGCTTCTTAGAAGTGTAAGTTACTAAACAAACCAGGTAGAGTGGTGTTGGCGAATGTTGTTATCTCTTCCCTTACTTCCTATCATATGCAAATTCATTGGCTACCGCAAGGGATGTGCGATGACTTGGACAAGACATTAAGAAGATTTATTTGAAAAGGGAATAATGACTCTGGTATGCATTTGGTTGGGTGGGACAAAATCACTCAACCTCGTCATTTTGGAGGTTTGGGAGTTCGCATTGCTCGTTTTCAAAATGTATCACTTCTCGGTAAACTTATTTGGGAGGTGTTGAATGCGCCGAACAAATTATGGGTCAATCTCATGTGTGAAAAGCACCAGAAGAGTCGACATATTTTTAATACTCAAGTGTGTGGTGGGTCAACCGTTTGGAACTCTATCGGCAAAGCCTTACAAATGCTGCTGGAGGGCTTTAACTTCAAAATTAGTAATGGTAAGTCAAGTTTGGGTTATTAAAGATAAGCTTTGCTCGGTGGTCCCATTCATGGCTATTCAAGACATAGAGCTTAGAATCAAGGATGTCTGGCATAATGATAAATGGAACTTAGAACAACTTTATACTATTATCCCAGAAGTGGTACATAACTCTATTCTAGCGTTACAGCCTCACATGGCTGATGATATCCCAAATGTTTGGGTGTGGAACAACTCCAGTACAAGTGTTCATAATTGTAATGATGCTTATGAGTGGCTCTTACAACCCCTTCCAATTAATAATCACTTATCTTGAAAATGGATTTAGAAACTCAAAGTCCCGGCTAATATTCAATTTTTCGTATGGCAGCTATTTCATGGCTCTATTCCTACGAAAGAGGTTCTGAATCACCGTTAGGTCTGTGCTTCTAACTTTTGTCCTAGATGTGTTGCTTTTCCGGAAACAGTTGAACATTGTTTGTTTGCCTGTGTGGATGCCGTCAGTATTTGGAGTGGGTGCGGTTTAGAACACATTGTTCCATCCACTATGGACATTGACATCTTTAGTTGGTGTCGCCAGAAGGAGTTGTCTCATGGCTGTATTTGTTTTATAGTTATGTGGGTTGTTTGGTGTGCTAGAAATGACTTCATTTTTAACAATACTATTGTTCCGGTGACTGCTAGTGTGGCGAAGGTTATAGCTCTGGTTTCTTCCTGTTTAGCTGCGTTTGATAACCGTGCTCTAGACCCCCCGCAAATGCCTCACACCAGACTGGTAAACTGGCCTTGTCCTAATGAGGGTAATGTTTCACTAAATGTTGATGGAAGCATATTGGGATGTTTACAAACTTCTGGTTTTGGGGGCCTCATCCGCAACAACTTTGAAACTTTTTTGAAGGGCTTTTATGGTACAATGTCGCGAGCAAGTGTTCTTTATGCTGAGATAATGGCAGTACTTCACGGGTTAGAGCTATGTTGGGCTAATGGATTCATAAACATTATTTGCTACTCGGATTCCTTGCAAGCAGTTTCGTTGATTAAGGATGGTGTTTCTTAGTTTCACAGCTTTTCTAATGAGATACACAACGTTCGCCGACTTTTGAATAGAGACTGGACTGTTGTTATTAACCACACTTATCGGGAGGGGAGTGCTTGTGCCGATGTTTTGGCTAAGATAGGAGCATCTGCAAACTCGCCACTTGTTGTTTTAGTAGATTCTCCTGCTCAGCTGGTTTCTGCTCTCCGCGCCGATGCGTGGGGAGTAGCTTTTGTTAGAGAATAGTCTCTCTTTTTTCCTTTTTCCTTTTCTCTTTTGTAACAAAAATAACTATCTAAATAAAAAGGACGAAAGTCACATTAGGAGAATTATTACAAATGAAAATGTTTGATAAAAGTAAAAAAAAAAATTATCATTGTCAACTCAAAATAAGTTGAATGAGCATGACGTGCAATAAGATTTGACATTTGTTCATGTAACGACTAATATGATGTAGGGCCTGTTTGTTTCAGCTTTAAAAAAAATGATTTTTTTGTGATAAATTATTTTGTGTAAAAAAAATTTACAAAGAATTTTTTTTATAAAGCTTCAAATGAAAATTTGGTTTGAATAGTTATTCTTAAAATGTTATTTTAAATATTTTATCAAAAAAAAATTTGGATATCAAAATTTCAAAAAATCACTTAATTTTGAAGCTATTTCAAATAGATTTTCATAAAAATCATTTTTGAAATACTACTTTTTGAAAAAATTGAGATTTAGACTATGTTTTGATCTTCATTAATGTATGTTTATGTTATATGATGTTCAAATTAGTGTTTCAATTTAGAAAAAACAAATATAAAAAAACTTGTAATATTTTAAAAAACAATTTTATAAAATCTATTTTAAAAAATACAAAGAAAAATCTATTTTTTTTAAAGCTGAAACAAACGCACCCATAATTCAAGTTTTATAATACGATGATAAGGCAAGGTGCATGTACAAAATATTAGTATTAGTATCACATATTGTAGTGATCAGATTAAAAAAAGTTTTTTTTTGACTCATAGACTAAGGGTTTGTTTGGATTGATGGAATAGGATGGAATGGGGTGGGATGTAGTGGGATGAAGCTCTATTCCGTTGTTTGGTTTTATAAAATATGAATGGAATGAAATGGAGTTGGATGGAACCAATTCCGTTCAATACCACTCATTAAACTATTTTTTCATTCCGCCCAATTTGGGATGTATGAGATGGAATGGAACATTATAATTTTATTTTTACAATTTTAACCTCAATTTTATATTTCATACGACTAGGGATGGACCCAGATGTCAATTACCAGTGTGGCTAAAAAGTTGATGTTTTATAGGAACAAAATTCATTTTGATGATTTAAAAAAAGTACAACAAACCAACAAATTAGAAAATTTCTATTAAAAAAAGAAACCAACAAACTATATTCAAAAAACCACAAAATTTCTATTAAATAAAAAAGATCGTAATTTATTGAATATCTTCTAAATCGTGCATATCATTATATGACTATTGTTTGATACTTCACAAGATTATAGCTTATAGTTTACTTTGATAAACTAATTCAATTAGCGTATAACTTATAAATTTTTATTCCAATTCCATTGCTAATTTTACCCCATACTACAAATTCAATTAGTTATCCACTATTTTTTTACAAGCAAAGTTAAAGTTGATTATTATAAAATTAAACTATATAACTTAAAATAATACTCTATGTATAATGGAAGACTTGAAATTATAAATAATAGGCTATGAACTATTATTATTTACACTAATACTTAAACTAATATCGATCTATACCGAGAGTTCATCAATAAAAACTTAAAAATTAATATTAGTATAAATATGTATATAGAATGATTTAAAATAATTTATAAATATTATTCTTATTTTTAAAATAAAAAAATTAGACTTGGGCTGGTGTGGCTGTAGCCACACCAAGCCTCACATGGATCCGTCCATGCATACGACTCTCTTTATCTCTCACTTTTTTTTTTCTTTCATGTTTCTTCTTTTTCTTCCTTCTTATATTTTCTTCTGCCCTAAAAAATATTTTTTTTCCTTCACGTCGTTCCTGTACTTTTCGGTCAGTATATTGGTAATCAATTATTACTTGGTATCGTTGCTAGTGTTTTCTTGTATGGCTGCCTTGGATTTTTCATTGACACTACTATTGAATCTTCTTAGGCATGTTGTTATTTGTTGTTTATTTTGAATCTTCGAGAACACCAACCATCCACAGCATCACATATAAAATTGGCAACACAAATTCAGCCAAATCATGACCGCATGCCATATATATTAAAGATACAAAAGTTCAGTAGTAAGCAAAAAATCATTATTTTGTATCCGAGCTGCAAAAGTACATAATAGAGAAATTTGATTATGGTAGGACAATAAATTAGTAGTGCTATATGGGAATTTTATTTGTTGAATTGAGTAAAAAATAAACCATGTTGATATTTTATAAATAAGGGTATAATTGGAATAAAAAAGTTATAACTCATTCCATTCTATTCACTTTCCAAACAATGGAGTAGGAAATTTGTTCCGCTCCATCATAAAATATCCAAACAATGGAATGGAATCTACGTTCCATTCCGTTCCGTTCTATTCCGCTCCGCTCCATTCTATACCATCAATCCAAACAGACCCTAAATAAGTTGAAGGGCAAAAATAATTTTTCCCAACAATTAGTAAAAAGATTTTAAATATATAAAAAGAGCAGTAACACAAAAATTAGATAATAGTAATTTTTATTTTATATACAAAATTCATTTTTTTTCTTCCATTTTTTGAAATTATTTTTACTTGGCATACTACCTCCGTCCCAAAATGTAAGAGAAAAAAAATAAAAATCACACTTATTAAGAAAAAGTAAAATATAATGATTGGATGTAATGTTTTTAGTAAAAAAAATTATTTGAAAAGATGTATAAACAATTTTGATTAGTTATTGATTATGAAAAAAGTAAAAAAGAGAGTGAACTTTTCTTAAAAATATAAAAATTTGTATTTTTCTCTTATATTTTAGGACAAAAGAATTTGAATTTTTTATTTTAGGACGGAGGGAGTACCAAACAATAATCTCATTTATTGTGTGTTTAATAATTATTAATTTATTTAGATTAAAAAAGACAATTGATGATTTCTTGTATGGAATAATGGAATAATTATCAAAACACAGTTGATGATGGACTAAAGGTGCTACTTTTTCAATTGATGATTTTTTGTGCGGAATGGATAATTTGTACCCTCGTGGAGAACGAAAACGTTTTCTTTCCAACCAAAGAGCAACTTTGCTATAGTAAATGAAAATATGAGAAATTCAAAACAAAAATGTTAGATTTTTTTGAATTATTTGTATTAATTATTTTAAAAATCTGAATAATTAAAATGCAAATGACAATTATGTTTGGCTTATTGTGGGTTAATTATGAGAATTTAGTGGCTTATATTAGTAGTAGATTTAATTACAAGAATATTTGAAAATGTTAAAAAAGAAATAATTATTACATACTCTCTCTAATCTTTTATATAAAAAGATTTTTATTCATTAAGAATTTAATGTATCTAGTCAATAATATGGTCTAGATACATTAATAATCTCAATGTATCTACGTATTACTTTAAAATGTGAGCAATGAGTCGGTTAGTTACGAGGCCGTTATGACACGTGTGCAGAAATAAACTGTATAAATCTAAAGGTGATTCACGTGAAAAATCATTGAACTATTCATTTCTCATTTTTTTCGTTTTTCCTCGCTCACTCACTCACACTGCTTCAATGTCGTCGTTTGGAATCCAAGGCAATTGGCAGCCATTCGGCAACCCCAACCCCGACCCGGTGGTGGTGAATGCTGTTGCAGAGAACGCCGAAGCCAAAGCTGTTGTTGAAGAGAACGTTGAAGAGAATGAAGTTGTACAAGCTCAAAAGGAAGGTTCCAGGAAGGTTATGGAGTTGTTGTACGGTTTTGTAGTCAAGAACTTTCTCTATATTCTTGGTCTCATGGCCTTGAGTGAATCTACAGAAAAATTTTCCATCTTCATCAATCATGGTCACCCAATCACATTCAATTTTTTCATTTTTATTGTTCACTTTATTAAGATCTGTTCCATAAATCATTTAGTGTTCAACAACATTTCCATTCTCGATAACGAGTCTATCGTTACTGCTTTCTTTGTCATAATGGCAACTAGCGTCGGAACCTGTATCTTATTCGGTCACGTTTCGCTTCCGTTGACCATTACCACGGCCGTGGTCTGGCTGGTTATCTTGTTTGGCTTGTACGCGCGCTATTATCGTGGCATGATCCATTTTTTGACTTGCGGTCGCTATATGAAGAATGAAGAAGAGAAAAAGAAAGAGGAAGAAGACAAAAAGAAGAAGAAAAAGAAAGAAGTCAAAAAGGAAGAGAAAGAAGAAAACCACCGAGACTTGGAAAGTGGATAAAAGAAAGAGGAAAAAGACAAAAAGAAGAAGAAAAAGAAAGAAGTCAAAAAGGAAGAGAAAGAAGAAAACCACCGAGACTTGGAAAGTGGATTATTTTAGGGTTTCAAAATTCCAATCCATGTGTTTTTTTTTTGTAATTCTTGTGATTTCAATTCTTCCTGTTGGTTAATTCATTCTCTCTGTAAATTTGAACTCAATTGTAATGATGATTGATTCATGATGTGTGATTCTTCCCTTGCATTTTTATTAAAAATCACATTTTTTATGTGTGATTCGAGTCATAGTCACACTTGAGACTCGAGTCATAGTCTCAAAAATAGTAAAAATTTATACATTGGGACTCGAGTCCCAGATGGATTCTGAAAATTGAATGTTTCAGGTGTGTGACTCGAGTCACACTTCTATTCTAGACTTGGGACTCGAGTCCCACGTGTTTGAACCATTATTTTAACTTTCACTTTGCTCAATTTTATTTAATTTTATTTACTTTTATTATTGAGATTGCACATATTAAACGTGATCAGCTAAAGTTTTTTAATATGCATAATTTAGGCCATTTTTGCTTAGATTTAATTCCAGAAGGAGTAAGCGCTTATGCTATAAATAAGTGCTTAATTAAGTTTTTATCCAGATAGGGCCTTACTCTTTTACTTTTTATTTTTTTGATGATTAATCTGAGACACCCATTTTGTAGGTTGCCTACATAATGTGGCTCAAGAATCCACTATATTTAACAAGGAGGTGTTTGGTAATATCTTTGCCCGTGAAAAGGAAGTGGAAGCCAGACTTAGGGGTATTCAGAGAGCCTTGGAGAATATAGACTCGGCTAATCACCTGTTTCGAATGAGCACAATAGAAAACAAAAACCTCTTCTACACCAGCTGATTCTGTCAATGTGTAATTTATCATTGGAGCATTCACCAATGGCAATAGCACCTTAAATCAACAAATAAATAAACATATCAAAATTCAAAAATTCATTAAAAAAATAATGAATTCATGTAATCTATAAATGTTGCAAGAATCGACAAAGAAAAGAAAATTCATTACTATCATAATTTATCATCAGAACATTCAATAGTGGCATAAAAGCACCTTAAATTAACAAATAAGGGTCGGTTTGGACTAACTTATTTAGGCTTATCTACTAAAATAAGTTTTGGGAGAACTTGGGACAATTTTTATAAGCTTGTGAAAATAGCTTATTTAGACCATCTTTAATGGTCTTTTTTCTTAAGGAACTTATTTTGAGTTTCGTACGTACTAATAAACGGTCCCTACAACGCTACGTCACACTTATGCAACTCGTACACATTTCTCTCCAATGGTAAAAAAAAAATAAGGTAACCTATATTAATGATGATAGAATACTTATTATGCATTCAAATTTCAAACATTAATGACAATATCGTACCTTATTTAAACTACTTATATCATTTCATTTTTAAGCGTCCCACTTTGTGACGGTAAGTTCCTCCAATTAGAGATAAAAATAAGCAACAAATTCATGTTCTATAAATCCCCTTATACTCTTATTAGAGATGTTCTAACATATTCAAAAACAATCTTCAGCTATAGAAATAGCTTATGTAAGCTTATACATAAGCACTTATCACGCTACAAATAAGCTGATTATCCAAACACGGCCTAAATATATCACAATACAAAAATCAAACCAAAAAATCATGAACAGCTACATCACAATTCATAATTCAAACCAAAAATAACGAATCCATGTAATTATGCATCAATGTTGCAAGAATCAACAAAAATATTAATAGAAAATTGAAATTACTTTAGGGCGTTCAAGAGTGATAGGTCTGAATTTCGTAGTGAAACTATCAGCTAATAGAATCGCTTGTAACGGAACACGAACAAGTTCATCGTGATCCTCTGAAACCCTACCTGCGCTTTTCTTCGGTGCTCCCATTTTTTCTCCTTCGAAATTTCAGTGTTACTTTCAATACTTGCAAGAATGAACTAACTCAGAAAATTTTCACGTTGATTAATACTGTATATGAAGATTATGGAGTGAAAATTTGATTTCAGTGTTTGATTCGGTTTCGGTGTTTGATTCTTCGGTGGCGTGTGGAAAGCACGTGATGAAACGGAATCGCGCGCGAGAGAATTGCGAACTGAGGTGAAGAGAAGTGGAAGAGAGGGAGTGTGTGACTCCGCCGGAAGTGAACGGCGTCGCCGGAGGTTAATGGCGGCGGTGGAGGGTTCGCATTGATACAAAATCATTTTTTTCGGGTGAAGAAGTAAAAAGCAACGACGTTTGGTGAAGTGGGTTTGATTTATTTGTGAAGTGAAATCAATGGAAGAATAAAATTAAATTTCATTGTATATCAAAAGATCTCGGCCGTTTATTTGAGATCGAACAATTTAAATTACATTTTCATATTTTACATAGAAAAATAATCTCAACCATCAATATGAATGAGATGATTGAGAGTTGTACATGTGTGACACAAGTGCCCTATAGAAAGATTTAATGAGTGGTAAATTTTGATAGATCTATTTAAAAAAAATTAAAATTAACGATGTACTATTAGGAGAATTATTACAAATGAAAATGTTTGATAAAAGTAAAAAAAAAATTATCATTGTCAAGTTGAATGAGCATGACGTGCAATAAAATTTAACATTTGTTCATGTCACGACTAATATGATGTAATTCAAGTTTTATAATAACATGATGATAAGAACAAGTTGCATGTACGAAATATTAGTATTAGTATAACCACATATTGTAGGTGATCAGATTAAATAAATTGAAGGGTGAGAATAATTGTTCACAAAGTGGAGGGTGGTGTGTCAAGAGAAGAAAAATGGGGGTCTTGGAGTTAGAGACTTAAAAGTGGTTAATCTTAG
Source organism: Trifolium dubium (assembly GCA_951804385.1). Lineage (NCBI taxonomy): Eukaryota > Viridiplantae > Streptophyta > Magnoliopsida > Fabales > Fabaceae > Trifolium > Trifolium dubium. The sequence continues at coordinate 5,337,074 of OX638062.1, read as the reverse complement.
TCTTCTTATGAAATGGAGGTGGAGATTATTACAAAGTAATGATACGGCTCTTTTGAAGGAGTTTTGGTGGCCAAATATGGTGCTCATATTTTGTACAATGTGGAGTGGACCAATGGTCCTCCTCCATATTTTGCTTCAGTGTGGTGGAAAGATATTTGTGATCTTGAAGCTAGTGTGGACTCAAGGAATTGGGTCGGAGAGGTTATTGATCGTAGGCTTGGTAATGGAGTTCTCACTCGATTTTGGATTGATAAATGGTTAGGAGATTTTCCGCTTAGTGTAAAGTTCCCCCGGTTGTTTTCCCTTTTTCTTCAAAAACAAGCGAGTGTTAGTGAGGTGGTGGTGAAGATGGAGGACGGGCGGCATGTTTTGAATTTATTATGGCGACGTTCACTTTTTCAATGAGAAGAAGAAAGAGTGTCCATTCTTTTGGCCTCTCTTGAGAATGTGATCATCTCTCATGAAATTGATAAGTGGCGGTAGACTTTAAATTCGGATGGGTGTTTTTCGGTTAAATCCGCCTATGATTTGCTCTCAAAGGAAATTGTGGAAGGTCCTTATCTTACCTCTTTCGAGGCTAAGATTTTTAATAATATTTAGGATAGTCCGGCACCCTCTAAAGTTGTAGTTTTCTCTTGGCAATTACTCTATGATCGGGAAAACCTCATCTTAAGACGGGTAATTCAACAAGCTAATGGTGGTGATTGTGTGTGGTGTGTGGACTCAAGTGAATCTTCTAGTCATTTGTTTCTTCATTGTAAAGTGGCTTTTACGGTCTGTTATGAGGTATTCAAGTGGTTAGGTGTTGTGATTGTGATGCCGCCTAATCTTTTTTATCTTTTTGATTGTGTGAGCGAGGCGGTTGCGACAAAGAAGTCGAGAAAAGGTTTTAGGTTGGTGTGGCATGCGGCTCTTTAGTCTATTTGGAAAGCACAAAATAACAATATTTTTAATAGTCTTGTTAAAGAGCCGATGGAGATTGTTGAGGAAGTGAAAATTATTTCTTGGAAATGGAGTATGGAAAGATTAAAAATACCTCTTTGCTTTTTTTATGAATGGACTTGGGATCCCGGAAATTGTATCAACAGATAATAGTCCAAAAATATGGGTTTTTGTTGTTGTTCTTTTTTGGCGCGAATTGTTTTCTCTTGTGTTGTCGGCGGCTCGTTGTTGTTATGGTTTTTCTTTCCTCTGATGCTTTTTTGTCCCTTGTGACCTTATTTAAATTACTTATATCATTTCATTTTTAAGCGTCCCAGTTTGTCACGGGAAGTTCCTCCAATTAGAGATAAAAATACGTAACAAATTCATGTTCTATAAAATGCCCTTATACTCTTATTAGAGATGTTCTAACATATTCAAAAACAATCTTCAGCTATAGAAATAGTTTATTTAAGCTTATACATAAGCACTTATTACGCTACAAATAAGCTGATTATCCAAACACGGCATAAATATATCACAAAATTCACAATTCAAAAATCAAAACAAAAAAAATCATGAATAGATGCATCACAACTCATAAATTCAACTAAAAAATAACGAATCGATGTAATTATGCATCAATGTTGCAAGAATCAAAAAAAAATTAATAGAAGATTCAAATTACTTTAGGGCGTTCATGAGTGATAGGTCTGAATTTCGTAGTGAAACTATCAGCTAATAGAATCGCTTGTAACGGAACACGAACAAGTTCATCGTGATCCTCTGAAACCCTAGCAGCGCTTTTCTTCGGTGCTCCCATTTTTTCTCCTTCGAAATTTCAGTGTTACTTTCAATACTTGCAAAAATGAACTAACTCAAAAAAATTTCACGTTGATGAATAGTGTATATGAAGATTATGGAGTGAAAATTTGGTTTCAGATTTTGATTCTGTTTCGGTGTTTGCTTCTTCGGTGGCGTGTGGAACGCACGTGATGAAACATAATCGCGCGAGAGAGAATTGCGAACTGAGGTGAAGAGAAGTGGAAGTTTCAGAGGGAGTGTGTGACTCCGCCGGAAGTGAACGGCGTCGCCAGAGGTTAACGGCGGCGGTGGAGGGTTCACACTGAAACAGAATCGTTTTTTTCGGGTGAAGAAGTAAAAAGCAACGACGTTTGGTGAAGGGGGTTTATTTGTGAAGTGAAATCAATGGAAGAAAAAAATTAAATTTCTTTGTATATCAGAAGATCTTGGCCGTTTATTTTGAGATCGAACAATTTAAATTACATTTTCATATCTACATAGAAAAATAATCTCAACCATCAATATAAATCAGATGATTGAGAGTTGTAACTGTGTTACACAAGTGCCCTATTGGAAGATTATTAATGAGTGTAAATTTTGATAGATCTATTTAAAAAAAATTAAAATTAGAGAGTGTGTTTGATTTGCAAAGTAGTAAGTATTGGATAGAATAGTACAGAATAAGATAGTATAAGACAAAATTGATGGTACAGTACAAGACAAAATTGTATCGAAAACAGATAGGGAGATAATTTTTTATGTTTGAAAATAAAAAATGGTATTTTCGTACATTTTATCGTTGTACTGTGGACAAAAAGTTGTCATGTAGTTTAGTGAAGGACAAAAATTCCTGATTTTGTCCTGTCCCTTGCTAACTATTTTGTCCAGTCTCATAACCAATTTTTCAATTAAACAGAGTACAAAAAGCTGCCATGTCAAGTCCCTTGTTTTTTAGAAGATCAAATGCACCCGTACTATTAACTCTCTAAATACAAAAGAAAATGTTTGACAAAAGTAGGGATAGCAAAATCCCAAACTCGCGGGGCCCGTCTGAACCCCAACTCGAGTCAACGGGTAAAACCTGAGTTGACTGGGTTTGGGTTCGCGTGACACCCGATATTTCAGGTTCGAGTTTGGGTAGTGTCAAACCCACACCCGAAACCACACCTGTTATGTATTAAATTATATATTTATCTCTCTTACATTACCTTATTGTAGACTATTTTAACGTTATAGACTATTTTTCATCCTTATTTTAATGTTGAAAACAACGTTAGCATATTGTAAACCGTAATTTCGTTGAATTTTAGTATTTTTTATTCTTTTGTTAATGTAAGTTCGGGTTTGGGTGGGAAAAAACCCGACTCTCATAGGTTTTGGTGCTATTTTGTAACCGGAAAGCCCCTTTAAGTTTGGGTTTGGGTTCAGGTTCACCCGATATTTTGGGTTTGGGTTTGGATAGTGTCAAACCCGCACCCGACCCTACTTATTGCCATCCTTAGATAAAAGTAAAAAACATGAGTTTAATTGATGTGCACTGACGGTGTAAAATAATTTTACACGGTAATCTAATAAGAAACTTCCAATCCTCCATGTCATATGAAGAAAGTGAGATAAAGTGGAATGATGTGGCAGAATACATGATTGTCATTGGTTGACAGACAAAATTATTCTACGCGCACAGACAACTTAAATCCAAAAAAAATATTATCATTGTCAAGTTGAATGAGCATGACGTGCAATAAAATTTGACATTTATTCATGTCACGACTAATATGATGTAATTCAAGTTTTTTTATTTTATAATATGATGATAAGGACGAGTTGCATGTATGAAATATTAGTATTAGTATAACACATAAATATTAGTAGTATTAGTATAACACATATTGTAGGTGATCATATTAAATAAGTTGAAGGGGGAAAATAATTGTTCACAATTTAGTCACAAGAATATTTTAAGAGGTTTTTTTTTTTAAAAAAAGTATTGAAAAGGTGATTTTATTATTCATACAATAATATAATACTCCATTTGTCCCATTTTATAAGACGCCGTTTGATAAAATTGCACTATTTATTTATCTTGTTTTGACCGTATTTTTTTAATAATACGTAAATGTAAATATTAGCACATAAGATCTTGTTTGATTTGTTTTGATTAATACTTTCAAAATATCAAATTTTTATTATTAGATAATTAAAAATATTTGTGATCAAAATTATGTATTGACGTACGTGCACTGATCAAACGAAATAATATATTTAAGGACGGAGGGAGTAGAAATTTATCAAATTGATTACATACACCCTCGAATCCTCAATATAAAAATATTTTTGCTTTTTAATTCATTAAAAATTTAATGTATCTAATTAATGATGTAGTCTAGAATCTAGATACATTAATTAATATTAATATTAATATATCTAACAAGTACTGTAACAATCTTACACGTTAGTAAATTTGTTATGAGTCGGTTACTACTTACTAACAAGTAACAACTCTCTATTCCAAGTGAAAAATCATTTTTTTCATTTTTCCCTTTTTCCCTTTTCAATTCCACTCACTTTCCATGGAATCATCACCCGAATTCGACACGTGCCAAATCAATCACGTGAGTCCGTTACAGACACGTACCAAATAGATCTCACGTCTATAAATCTAATCCCCCATTCTTTGGATATCATCGAATCTTTTTTTCTGTCCTTTTCTCACTCACTCACTCACTGTTTCCATGGCATCATCCCCGGAAATCCAAATGACACCATCATCCCGGGAAGTGGTGGTGAAAGACACCACGGTGGCAGCGAAAGACACCACCAACTCCGTGGCGGCTAAAGAAGCTTCCTCTGTTGAAGCAAAAAAGGAGGCTTGTATTGGTTCTCATATAATTCAAACTGTGTTAGAAGCTGCGCATCAGAAGCAGAGCTTATCAGAAGCAGAGCTCATCAGAAGCAAAGCTTACTAGAAGTAGAGCTTTTCAGAAGCAGACCTTATCAGAAGCAGAATTGATCATAAGCTGTTCTGATCAGAAGCAGAGCATCAGAAGCACGAGCAGTTTTCTGTTTTTTTTCCTGGTTTATTGTATTTTGTTTCTTTTAAGGTAGTTAGTCTCAGCTGTTTGGCAGTTATGCCAGCTGGACTTAGTTAGTTGTTAGTTTCCTTGTTATTAGGAAGTAGTTACACTTACTTCACCTATAAATAGGTGTTAAAGTGATCTTTGTAAACAACACTTTTCTCAATAAACTTTTTCAACACAATTAGTTCAGTTCTTCTCTTAGTTCTTTGTTGAGTTGTTCTTTGTTGAGGTTTTCCCCCAACAAAGTGGTATCTAGAGCTTATACGATCCAAGGGATCAATTCTTGATCTTTCTTGAATCCAAGAAAGACTCTTTGTGGTTGCAGTGAATCAATCATGGCTGGTACAAACAATTTCCACGTGAACTTTCCCGTTCTTGAAGGATCTAAGAACTGGGACATTTGGGTAAAGCAGATGAAGGTCGTATTCAACTTTCATGAAGTGTATGATCAAGTTACAACTGCAGTTACTCCACTACCAGCGAATCCGAATGAAGAACAAAGAACAACATTCAGACTTGCAAAGAAGAAAGACACCAAAGGCCTATACCTCATACATCAATGTGTGAATTCCGTCGTGTTAGAGAAGATTGCAGATGAAGAAACTGCAAAAGGAGCATGGGACACACTACAGAAGATTTATGGTGGTGACGCGAAGGTCAAGAAGGTGAAGTTGCAAGGATTGAAGAGGCAATATGAACTCCTTCAGATGAAGGATGATGAGAAGATTGCAGAGTACTTCACAAGATTAGTGACACTCACTAATCAAATGAAGAGTTGTGGGGGAACGATCGATGAACAAGAACAGGTTGAAAAGGTACTCAGAACTTTAACCACAAGTTTCAAGCACATTGTGGTCACCATCGAAGAAACTAAAGATCTGAGTGAAATCAGAATTGAAGATCTGCAGAGCACTCTTGAAGCACATGAACTGAAGCATACAGAGAAAGATCATGGCAAGGAAGACGAGCAAGCTCTCTTTGCAAAATTCAAGAAGTGGCAGAAAAAGAAAGATTTCAAGAAAACCAGTGAGAAAAGTGAAGACAAGCCTGAATCCTCAAATGGAGGAGGAGGGAAACAGAATATCAATGGAAAGAAAAAGCCCATTGATAAGAGCAAGATCAAATGTTACAATTGTAACAAGTACGGTCACTATGCAAATGAATGCAAGAATCCAAAGAAGAAGAAGAAGAACCAAGTAAGTGAAGAAGCAAATGTTGCAGAAGATCATTCAAGCACAGATGATGATGTAAGTTTCATGGTTACCATCACTGAAGAAAGTAGTGATTCCATGGAATGGTATTTTGATACAGGCTGTTCAAATTACATGACTGGCAACAAAAGCATCATGACTGATTTTGATAAATGTGTCAATACCAAGAACAAATTGGCTGATAGCAACTCCATCAAAGCAGGAGGTATGGGGAATGTTGTTATTCAGAAGAAGAATGGCAAGAAGACAATAATTGAGAAAGTCCTATATGTGCCTGGCATGAAGTGTAACCTGATGAGTGTAGGTCAGTTACTAGAGAAGGGATTCAAAATTGTGCTAGAAGATGAAACCCTGAAGCTCTATGATTCAAAGAAAAATCTGATTCTGAAGTCAGCACAAAGCAAAAATAGGATATTCAAGACTCAATTCAAAGCCATTGAGGCAGAATGTCTCTCTGCAACTACAGAAAGCAAGGACAGTGAGTTATGGCACAAAAGGTATGGCCATTTGAATTTCAAAAGCTTGTCACAGCTTAATTCAAAGGATATGGTCATTGGATTGCCTAGAGTCATAATTCCAGGTGATGCTTGTACTACTTGTTTACTGGGAAAGCATCCAAGAGCTTCTTTCAAAAACAGTTTACCTATGAGGTCTAAGGAACTGTTGAATGTGGTTCATTCAGATATTTGTGGACCAATTGATGTGTTATCAACTGGTGGAAACAAATACTTCATCACTTTTGTTGATGAATTCTCAAGAATGATATGGTTATATCATATTAAGGCAAAGAGTGAAGTTTTTGATGTGTTCAAAAGATTCAAAGCCTTAGTTGAGAAGCAGAGTGGCAAGTCCTTGAAGGTGTTGAGAACAGATGGTGGAGGTGAGTATACATCAAAAGAGTTTGAGAATTATTGCAAAGATGAAGGCATAATTCATGAAGTTACTGCACCATACACTCCTCAACATAATGGCCTTGCTGAAAGAAGAAACAGAAGCATTCTAGATATGGCTAGAAGCATGGTGAAGCAGAAGCAGCTGCCTCACAAGTTCTGGGGTGAAGTTGTGTCTACAGCTGTATACATCCTAAACAGATGTCCAACCAAGAAGATAAAGGATAGAGTTCCTGATGAGGTATGGACTGGAAATAAGCCAAGTGTGGCTCATTTCAAGGTGTTTGGCTCATTGTGTTATAAACACATTCCTGATGCTAGAAGGAAGAAACTAGATGACAAGAGTGAGCCTATGATATTTGTTGGTTATCATAGAACTGGTGCTTATAGACTCTATAATCCCATCTCAGATAAGTTGGAGATTAGTAGAGATGTGAAGTTCTTAGAGAATGAGAACTGGGACTGGAAGCAGAAATCCATATCTAAAAACACTTATGAAGTTGATTTAGATGATGGATTGGTTAACAATGAGACTGTGACATTTGTTAATCCAGTTCAAGGCACCAATAATCCAGCAAATGATGAAAGCTCAGATGAAGAGCCACAACCACAGTTGAGAGCTAGATCTCAAAGAACAATTCAGCTTCCAAGAAGATTGGAAGAATGTGAGACTATCTCAGATAATGCAGTGAATGATGAAGGTGAAATTGTTCACTATGCTATGCTTGCAGACACTGAGCCTTTAGATGTTAGCAATGCACTAAAGAGCAAAGTGTGGATGGATGCAATGATTGACGAGCTGAAGTCAATAGAGAAGAATAAGACATGGGACTTATGCTCATTACCTTCTGACAAGAAAGCAATTGGTGTGAAATGGGTCTACAAAGTTAAGCAGAATCCTGAAGGCAAAGTTATAAAGCACAAGGCAAGGCTAGTTGCAAAGGGATTTCTACAGAAACAAGGGCTAGACTATGATGAAGTTTTCTCTCCAGTTGCAAGACATGAGACTATAAGGTTAGTAATTGCTCTAGCCTGTAGTAGAAGATGGCCTCTATTTCATTTAGATGTGAAATCTGCATTCCTAAATGGACCATTAGAGGAAGATGTCTATGTGAAACAACCACCAGGATTTGAGCTGAAAGGAAAAGAAGACAAGGTACTAAAGCTGAACAAAGCCTTGTACGGATTGAAGCAAGCTCCTAGAGCATGGAACAAGAGAATTGACCAATTCTTTGTTGAGCAAGAATTCAGAAAATGCAGTGTAGAATATGGTGTGTATGTGAAACATAGTGATGATAAACATATGCTGATCATATGTTTGTATGTAGATGACTTATTAGTGACTGGCAGCTCACCAATAGAGATTGACAAGTTCAAATCACAAATGAAGTGTGAATTTGAAATGACTGATCTAGGAAAGTTGACATACTTCCTAGGAATGGAGTTGTTGGAAACTCCTAAGGGACTGATATTACATCAAGCTAAATATGCTACTGAAATTTTGAAGAAATTTGAAATGCATGACTGCAATTCATCAGTCACACCTGCAGATCCAAGAGTCAAGGCTGAAGAAATGATAATTGGTGATGATGTGGATCCAACAAATTTCAGACAATTGATTGGATCTTTGAGGTATCTATGCCAAACAAGACCAGATATTAGTTATGCAGTGGGTTATGTGAGCAGGTTTATGAGTAAACCACTGAAGTCTCACTTACTGCTAGCCAAGAGGATTCTCAGGTATATTAATGGCACCATTAATTTTGGTGTTCTATTTCCATTTGCAAAGGATAATGGAAAATTGGAGCTAATAGGCTTCTCAGATGCTGACTGGTGTGGTGACAAGGTCGATAGGAGGAGCACAAGTGGTTACTTGTTCAAGTTTCAAAATGCTCCAGTATCATGGTGTTCAAAGAAGCAAAGTGTCATTGCACTATCTAGCTGTGAAGCTGAGTATGTGGCAGGATCTTTTGCAGCTTGCCAAGCAAATTGGCTTCAATCACTTCTTAGTGAAATGAAGATTGTGGAAAGCATGACTATGGTGTTGTACATTGACAACAAATCAGCAATTAATCTGGTTAAGAATCCAGTCAGTCATGGCAAAAGCAAACACATTGAAACCAGGTTTCATTTCATCAGAGACCAAGTCACTAAAGGTAAATTGTGTTTGGAGTATTGTGCCACAAATGATCAACAAGCTGATATACTAACCAAGGCTGTGAAGAGGGATCAGTTTATCAAGCTTAGAAGAGAACTAGGAGTGGTTAATTTTGACAGTTTGAATTAAGGAGGAGTATTGGTTCTCATATAATTCAAACTGTGTTAGAAGCTGCGCATCATAAGCAGAGCTTATCAGAAGCAGAGCTCATCAGAAGCAAAGCTTACCAGAAGTAGAGCTTTTCAGAAGCAGACCTTATCAGAAGCAGAACTGATCATAAGCTGTTCTGATCAGAAGCAGAGCATCAGAAGCACGAGCAGTTTTCTGTTTTTTTTCTGGTTTATTGTATTTTGTTTCTTTTAAGGTAGTTAATCTCAGCTGTTTGGCAGTTATGCCAGCTGGACTTAGTTAGTTGTTAGTTTCCTTGTTATTAGGAAGTAGTTACACTTACTTCACCTATAAATAGGTGTTAAAGTGATCTTTGTAAACAACACTTTTCTCAGGAAACTTTTTCAACACAATTAGTTCAGTTCTTCTCTTAGTTCTTTGTTGAGTTGTTCTTTGTTGAGGTTTTCCCCCAACAGCTTGCAGGAACATCCTCTCATTGTTGTACGGATTCGTAGTGAAGAATTTTCTCTACATCCTTGGTCTGATGGCATTGAGCGAGTCGACTGAGAAGTTTTCGGTTTTCATGAATCACCATCACTTCATCACTTTCAACATATTCATCTTCACTGTTCATTTCATCAAAATTTGCTCCATCAATCACCTCATCTATAGCAATCTTTCCATTCTTGACACTGAGTCAATTGTAACTGCATTCTGTGTCATCGTTGCAACTTGTGGTGCAACGTGTGCGTTATTCCGTCAAGTTTCGGTGCCATTAACAGTTGTGACGGCAGTGTTTTGGGTTGTTATCTTAATAGGGTTGTATGCTCGTTTTATTCGTCGCATCATCAATTTCTTGAGTCGCGGTCGGTTTCTAAAAGCTGAAGATCAGAAAGAGAAAGAGAAAGAGAAGAAGGAGAAGAAGGAGAAGAAGGCAGAGAAAGATCTAGAAAGCGGTGTTTAATCCATTTTTGTAATTTCATTCATTGTTGATTTCAATATATAATGCGTGTACTTATAACTTACTTGGAATGGTTCCAATTCCATTATTATTTCTTGATTAACAAAGTACAAACTATAGGACCCTCAAAGCTCTCAACCTGACTCTCTACAAAATTTGTAACCAACGGTAACGGCTGCTAAAACTCCAAGTATACCAGTAGCTGTAAGAATATCACGCCGTTGTAATACAGGCCAACTCAAACATACTTTGCTCCCCTGATTTTTATGTTCTACTCCGGTTTCGTCAACCACTTTGTTTTGCTCTAAACTTTCAGTTCTGCAACAAGAAACTCCATTAACACCTTGGCAACAACCAACCACATTATTATTGTTGCTTTCTACATTATTCTTCTTGGAGATTTTATTGTTGAGTATCATCTCCATTAGGTAGCTTCTGGTTAGTTGCTGCCTTAAGTTCCGGAACAGGTGGCCCCATTTGGCCTCTGAAACAATTAGATACAGTAAATTTTAATCATCGTCTCTTGTAAGAAAAATTGACAAAGAACCAAGTGGAGTGGAAATTATCCATCTTGTTTGTTATGTGTGAATTAGTTTTTGTAAGTACTTTGGAAATTATCTTGTGTATGCATTACAAGTGGAAAGGAAAAAACAACTGCACTCAAGCCAATTGAGACAATAACTTGACATAAATTGGGACAAACAATATAGAAGTAGTAGATGGAATACGTGTGACAGAAAAGAGGAATATGTATGGTGTTGGTATTAAGAGAAGCAATTGATATGCTGCTCCAACAATATGGATCACATATCAGCAGGAGGTTAAAAAGAATTAATGTCGTCTTGTTAGTCAAGGGGGTGATTATTTCTCATATTTTTTTGTGTATATTGGTGTTATGCCAATCTCTGTCAGTGATTTACTGGTTCTGCTTATCATTTGTTATTGTTGCATTGTGTTTTCTGCATAGACTGTGTAATATCTGTGTTCTATTTTTGGTACGACTTATGCCTGGCCTAGAGCCTTCAGTGCGTATGTGTGTGTAATTTTTTCGTTAAAAAAAAGCAAATTGATTAAAGGATGGAGAATGAATGAAAAATAAGTGGTAACCTCCATAGTTTGTGTATGACCTCTCCCTTGGCAATTCCTTGGTCCAGCAAGGCAGGCACATCATTAGGAGTAACATAGCCATACCTGCAATTAATTATTATATGTTACAATTTAACAAACGACAATAAAATCCTTCAAAACATATAAGAGAATCTATAATCACAAATCGTAAAATCCAAAAGAAAACTTAATGTTGTGAAAATTAGCAAATTTAACACTAAATAGCAAAATTGGATACAAATTGAAGTAATGAATTAGTAATTAATTACTTTGACGATGATGTCATTTTCGCGAGCTTTAAAAGCAGTAGCTATGCTTTTAGGGAGAGGATTGTCGTTAGAGGCTTCAACATGCGGAGGCCAAGTTTGGTGATTCTTGTAACAGAGAAAGACATGGCGATCGTAGGGTTTGACAGTTCCGGCTAGGTTTTTTTTGTACATCTCATAACGGGAGAAACCATATTTTGCTTCATTGACGGGTTTGGAGGAAGAGGACATAGTAGAATGATTTGATGAAAATAGTTTACAGCATTATTATTTATATATATATATATATATATATATATATATATATATATATATATATATATATATATATATATATATTAATATTATGATTATAGCATAATAACTTGGTTTTCTTATTTATTTTTATAAATTTTATGGTACTACCTACCTTTCATTAAGGTGGTAGCTGAAAGTCATAGAGAGATTGAATTAGTCACACTTCCAACGTCATGCATGATGAAGAAGAATAAAACGACTAACTGTGCTGCGTTACTTGCACAACAAGGCGCCTCTTTTCATGCTATGTCTAAAGAATATAAAAAATAGTCAATTTAAGTTTTGAATTATATGAAAATGGTCATTCATATTTTTATTATATACTTACTTTTTGAACAAGAAAAATGTTCTAGATCGAAGATTATTAGGATGATTATTCAAGTCTAATAGATCCTTGACTATCTATTTTAATTGGAAAAAATATTTTTTTTTTCAAGGTTGCAATTATTTTAAAAGACATTTTCTAATTAAAAACACAGGTTAACATTTTTCCAAAAGAATAATTACCAAGTTTAACTTTGAAAGAGACACAAATCAAAATTTAGCGAAGTTTTCTACCCAAAATGGATGACAAATGAGTTTTTTTTGGTAAGGAATGACAAATGAGTTGAGCTCAAAGTGATAAATTCATTTTAAAATCTAAAGTAAATAAATTGTAAGACTTCATCATACTTACAATGACTCCATAAATTTTGTTGACTTTTAAGGCTGTTTTTGGAAGAAAAAAAACTTATTTAAGCGCTTATAACATAATCGCTTATCATTTAAGGGCTTATGTATAAGTTATTTCTAAAATAAAAGATAAAATAATGTCAAATTGGTTTCAAATAAGCTATAAACTCTTTTCATAAGCTATCCTAAAATCAACTTATAGACATGTTGTAAGCTGTTTCTGTAAGCTGCTTCAAAAAAAAAAAGCTGTTTCTGCAAGCTTATCACAGACAGTTTCACAAGTACTTATAGGACATTAAATAAACTTAAATTAGTCGATACAAACATATCCTAATTAACCTATAAACTATACGTTGCATGAACATAACATCCAAAACAGTGTTGTATAGGAAATTAATTGAGGTAGAGAAGAGAAATATACACTTTGTTCCTCAAATTAAAATCATATATTAAAATCATATATTTTTAACTTACTAAGCTTTCAGTTTTCGTCGAAAGAAATTATATTGATTAAGAGTGAATGATGCTTCAAGTGAAAAGAACAAAGAAAATGGCTAATCCTAAGCTCACTAAGCTTTCAGTTTTCGATGAAAGAAGTTATATTGACTAGTAGAAATCTCAGGTGTCGAGTTTAACTACACATACAAATCCCATGGTATAGGAGATAGATAATTGTAGGGAGCAAGCAGAAAAAGGAAGGAATAGCTAACCCGACAGCATGCTCCAAAAAATACTTCCCAGGTTGGCAGGTTGTGTTTGCATGATTGCATGAAGGTCGCCACCAGCACAAAACTCCATTACCAAGCAAGAGAATGATTCTGTCTCAAAGTGAGTATATAATGTTGGTAAAAAAGGATGATCTAAAGACTGCAATATCTCTCTTTCCGTCTGAGCCCTCAGAAGCTTCTTGCGACCTGCGAGCTCAGTTTTGTTCATAATTTTCATAGCAAAACATGTCCTTGTAGTTGTGCCACTCAGTTCAGCTAGATATACATTTCCTATATCTCCACTTCCCAATTTCTTCAACAACCTAAAATGCCTCATTTCCAACATCCCTTCGTTAGCTCGGATAGCTTGAATCGCTTCCCATCTTATATCATTTGCCTTATGAGGTTTATACAAAGTACTGCTTAAACTACTCATGTTGCTTTGGTCGCTAACATCACTTTCGGTACTCGCTTTACTATCATTAAAATCACACGAATTCGAAACTTCTCCGCTTTCACATGACTTATTATCAACACTAACACACTCACAGATTTCAGTATTGGTGAAACTTTGTTTTGTTAGCGGCCAACACTCGGTGGGATTTAGTCCCACATCGGATAGATAGGATTCTTGATAAGAGTTTATAAAGAGGTGGCACTCCTCACCTTACAAGCCGGTTTTGTAAGGATGAGATAGGCCCCGAATTTCGTGACATGTTTAACGACGGCTCGTTTTGATGGCAGTAAGATACAATTGTCAGATTCTAATACTATGGAACTGGACTCACAATACTTTGAATCATCATCAAACAGTTGCTTGCTGCACAATTTTGTTGGAAATCCTTCATTGTATCGGTCTTGATATTTGTTTCGGTCATGATACAAATGCTTTTGATTAATTACAAAGCTGTTTAGATGGTGAATCTTCTTTGTTCCATAATTATGATGATGTCTTTGTCATGTGGAAGAAGAAGATGCTGCACCGTTATTTCTATATAAGGGAGGCCGCGAAGGACGGGGATTCCCTGATGTGCGTATCACCGGTATCGGTACCCCAGAAACTGAATTCTGAACCTCTGACATAGATTCAACTGCATTGATAGGTGACTCCATGAAAGATATCTAAACACACCTAAAAATTGAACTCAACATAGTCAATTACCAATATGTAACAATCATTCAAAAAAATTTCTGAAATAACATAATCTTAACCAATGTGTAATAAACTAATAATCATTCAAATTTTTTCTGAAATAACATAATCTCAATCTCTTTAAACACACATAAAAATCCAACTCAACACAGTAAATTACCAATATCTAATGATCATTCAAAAAAGTTCTGAAATAACAGAATCACGTTTTTATTTTTATTTCGTAACCATAAACCATGTTTACTTCTTTGAAACCCACAGAGCAAGGATTGATTGAGTGGGGTAAGACACATGTGTTTCTCTTTTTTATGTAATAAACCTAAACCCTTAAATTATTTTAATAGATCTAGTGCCATATTTTAACGATTTGTATAGTTTTGAAGTTAATAGCTCAGTTTTGAAGTTAATAGCTTAAAAGTTCTGAAATGTGAAAATTGTTGACGCCGATTTCAATTAACTATCAAAGTTATTTTGGTACATATGTATAATTTCAACCGTCTAATGTGCAATTAATGGCCGAGATTGATTACAGAGAAAAAATGTTTGATATCACTACTGCAACAAATCTTGATCCGATCTTTTTAACTCGGATAGTTGGGGTCTGCCAATGTTTCTCTTTTTTTTCTACGTTACGTTGAATTTTAATTATATTGTTCTTATTTTGCAGATGATGAATAATGACGGTGTCGACGAAGAAATGCAGGATTTTGAAAAAGAAAACATGTGATGTTTAAGTTTTTATAATAGGGATGTACATTTTGAAATGTTAGTTTGTTTGAGACTAATTCACATTAAGGAAAATTTAAAATGTCATGGTCTATATCATTTTTTTTGTATAGTTAAAAAAATTTGGTATAGATGGTCTATATCATTTTGATGATGTTCCTTTTATTGTGAACTATTAAAATTAGGATCGGATAAAGATCCAACAACTTTATGTTGATCAATATTAATGTTATTTTGATATATGAATGGATTAAAATTAATTTATTTAAATGTTGTAATTTTTTAATTTAGGATCATGTATGTTATGCTAATAATAATAATAATAATAATATATTTTAAAGTAAAAAAAATATAATTTATTTATAAATTTTTTTAAACTATTAATTTCAGGATTTTTTTATCAATTTTTTTTTTCAGGTTTTGTCAAATAAAAAAATTCACGTTGTCAAAAAAAAACTTCAGATTGTGCAACTGAAGTAAACCGTTGCTGCATCGACGCAACCGTTGTCGTAGCCACTAAAGAGGTGATATTGATATAACAATGGGTCTACAAGAACGGTTTTAATTGGACAGCGGAGAGAAATCGTTCTATAAACTAAATCTATAAGAATGGTTTTATCATAAAACTGATATAAACCGTTGTGGTTGTAAAAAACTAAAACCGTTCTTTTATCTACTATCAACGACGGTTATATTTTAGGCGTTGCGCTTGGTTGCAAAATTGTTCTGTTAGGCTAAGACAACGCCTTAGTATAAGACACTTTCAAAACCATTCTAATAACCTATAAGAACGATTTTTTCATATTTCGCAACGGTTTTCAGCCATTGTTATAAGACTAAAATGTCATAGTGTGAGAATGTTGTGATAGTCCCCCGGTCAAAGGAAAAGAGAAACGTGGTCCTACCCAATCACTTCAAGAATTATGTGCTGCCACGTTGGCAGAAAGGTGGTAAAGGTAGCAACAAATGAAGGCTTGGATGCAAGAGATATACTACTTCATACTAAAATATACGTCGTTTTAAGAAAAACTTTAGTACCACAATATATGTCGTTTTACATTACTAATGAAATATTTAATGCTTCTTTTCCTCTTATACTCTTAATTAATTATTTCTCTTTCTTCTTTAAATTCTATAATTTATTTCTCACATATTATTAATGAAGGATAATTTTAAAAACTCACTCATAATTTATTTTTTCCATACAACAATAATTACATTTTTTAATTTGTGTGATATGACAAAACGACATATATATTGGTACGAAGGTAGTACCTCTGAAATGAATAAAGCAATTTGTTACAATGAGTCACTAAGTTGTTAGTAGTGCTTTGGTATTGTATTTTGGATTGTAGTGACATTGTACTATTTATGATACCTTCTAGCACATTAAATGAGAGCGGAGAAATTAATGATAAGAGTAGTACTAGTTTGTTTTCCAGTGTAGCTAGCTTTATTCCTTATATCTCATTATCAGTACCAGATTCATAACAACGTATCTCTCAAAATAAACTAGGCTTAATTGCACTTTTGGTCCTCCTATTTTACATACCTTGCAATTTTGGTCCCCTATTTTAAAATCAAACAATCTAGCCACCCAATTTTGATTTTTGTTGCACTTTTGGTCCCCCAACCCATTTTGTTCACAAAAATTGTTGATGTGGCAGCTAACTTGACAAAATTGATGATGTGGCAATAACACATAATTTTTATTTATTTATTTATTTTTACTATCCAACTCATTAAATATATTTATTTTATTTTTAAACAAAATTTATAAAAAGAATAAAAACAAAAAACATAAGAAAGAAAAATTGAAGGTTATTTTGTCAAAATAAAATAAAATGAAGATTATTATATCTGTATGTGTTCCTATTCTCAGACTTCTTCTTACTTCTTCAATCTTCATCTATCAAACAACAACAACATCACAAACATCATCATCTTCCCTCTATGCCTGAGTCGATTTCAATTCTGAACAAAAACGCAGAACAACAACAGAATCATCAAACCTAGAACAACAACAACAACATCAACATCAACATCGTTTCAAAAAACGAGATCGAGAATCATTTCAACATCACCGCCGTCGATTTCCTTTTCACGATGGTCGATTGGTGTTGTTTCCGAACTGGAGCAGATGACAACAACATAAACACTCTTCTTCTTCAAAAATCCCTAATTTCAACCAGCCCTAATTTCAATTTCTGGTTGTTGGTTTTTTTTTTTTGTAAACATTTTTGGTTGTTGGTGATGATGTTGTTGTTGTTGCTGCTGCTGTTCATTCTTTTGTTCAATCTGGATTTCTTTGATGCTCTTGTTCAATTTCTGGTGGTGGTGATGATGTTGTTGTTGATCAATTTTTTTCCCCTGTAATTCACGTTAGAAGAAGAAATAAGTTTTTGTTTTTTTTTGTTGGAGAAGAAAGAGTTTTTTTTCCTTTATTTTTTATTTCTGTTTATTTTTTTTCTGATTTTATTAAAAAATAAAATAAATATTTAAAATGAGTTAGATAGTAAAAATAAATAAATAAAAAATTATGTGTTATTGCCACATCATCAATTTTGTTCAGTCAGCTGCCACATCAACAATTTTTGTGAACAAAATGGGTTGGGAGACCAAAAGTGCAACAAAGATCAAAATAGGATGGCAAGATTGTTTGATTTTAAAATAGGGGGACCAAAATTGCAAGATATGTAAAAAGATAACAAGATATCTTCAAAAATTTAATATAGTTCGACAACACTTCATGTGTAAATTCACACTCTCACAACTATATATTTCACTACATCAATTCCTTTTCTTTATTTCCATGGTATGCAAAGAAGCCAACTATGCAAAGAAAGCTACAAATTAAAATGTTAATAATAATATAAAACTATTGATGAGCCTATGTATTATCCACCTTAAACTTAAATTTTTAAGATAATCGGTTATTTGACATGGTAGTTGAGCCTATGTATTATCCACGCTTCAAATCTAATAGACTCTTGCGTGAGAAAGAGTGTTAGAAATAATATAAAACCATTAGGGTGCGTTTGATCTGCAAAAGGATAGGTACTGGACAGGACAGTATTGGACAAATGACTGAGTTACAGGACAACTTTTTGTGTTGCACTCTGTTTGGTGATCACTGCACAGAACAAACAATTTTGTATTGTACCTTGTTTGATTTATTAAGTACTGGACAAAATAATACAAAATTTACCATAATGCCCTTTTTTATGTGTATTGATTGATTTTGCACCATATTTTTTTTGATATGTTTGATTTTGCACCATATAATACGTAACAATATTTTGAAAACATAAAAATATTTTATTTATTATTTCAATAAAATAAAAATTATTAAACAATTAAATTATAAAATTATTTTGTACAATTATTTATTATTTTATTTGGTGTGATGAATTGATCACAGGGTGCGTTGGATCAAAGGGTGAATGAAGGAAAGAGAAATATAAAGTTGAGGAATGCAGTTATGGGGAGCTTGGCAGAATTGCAGCGTGTAAAGAATTAGGAGAAAGAAGAACGTAGGCGAGATAAACCTAACACAAGAAGGATAAAACAATATTTTTTAATTGGTTGTCCGCTGGACAAATAATTGTCCCCCACTTTAGTGGGTTACAAAAAAACGCATACTTGTCCAGTCCATCAACATTTTATTTGTTCTGTCCATGCGTGAATTTTGACATCAAACAGCGGACAGTTATTTTTGTTCTGTCCTGTCCTTCATTTTTTAGCAGATCAAACGCACCGTTAATGTGACAATTCCTAACGGTTTAAGCTTTTAAAATACAAAATATAGATAAAGTACTTTCAAATATAAAAAAAAAATTACCAAACAACTTTTACTTTATTTGTAAAAACAATTTCATCACTTTTAAGATTAAAACAACTTTTACTCTTAAAAAAAATGGGGTCAAATGAAGCCTTTGTATACTATATCTATTATTTTTAATGGCATACTTCTATGATTTTGTCTGTAGTTTGATCATTTCACAACCACATGGAGTTTTTTTGACATATTGGCACATTGCATATTAATTCAAAATCTTATATCTTCTTATTTGTATTCCATTTTTTCCTAAGATGAAGAACTTCTAAGTTACTTACTAGTAGTTATTACACACACATCATATATATCTGATCACTCAGTCAGTGTAACAATTAAGGACTTCAATTTGATGTAACAAGAGTACAGAACAATTACCTTTCAAAAATGGTCACATTTGATTTCAGTGCCATCTAATGTAAAATGTATCCCATGACCCATATGACGATAGCTACAACTACAAGGACCAAATGAGTATTTGCCATACTAGGATTTAACTATATTTTATTTGTACAGTGTGTTTGGAACAACAGATTGTGATGCGAGAGAAGTTAAGGGGAGAGAAACACAAGAGAAATGGGCAATTTCTTCTGGTTGGCAGAGCAAAGAGATAGGGAAGAGAGAAAAAAATGGTGGGACTCAACAACTTTTTATTTCTCCGCTGATATGCGAAGAAAGTTGACAGAGAAGACTCATTTTTTGCATTTTCCAAAAATACCCCTGTCTTCCTTACTTCACTTTTTGTCTTATGATGGGCCAAAAGCTACAACTCAACACAAATCATCAACTTTTGCGGGAAAACAAAAACTCAGATCAGCCATGGAAACCACTACAACTGGGGATGTTGGCTTTGAGAAAGATATATATACAACACACAAAAAGTCCAATTTGCAATTTGTTTTGTGGTGATAACAATCAAATGAATCTGATGTTGGTTTATGTGAGTGAGAGTTGAATAAAATTGAGAAACCCATAGATTTTTTTTGTGAAGCGAAACCCATAAATTTAAGGGTATGTTGGTCTTTTTATAAAATAGTAACACTTATCTGGGGGTATTGATTTAATTTTTTTGACTAAGCAAATATTAAGGGTATGTTGGTCTTTTTATAAAATAGTAACACTTATCTCTTTTCTATTTCTCTTCTATTTCTCTTATATCAAACAATCCTTCAAATCAACTCTATTTCTCACATATTTCTCTCTTCTCAATCTCTCTCATCAACCAATCTCTTCTCAGAAAAACAACCACCCACTTTAGCGAGTTGGGTTGGGCAAACCAACTAATTTATGGAATGGGTTGGATGAATTAATGGGTTGTCCAAATTAAAATTTTGTTTTCTTATTTTAAATTACTATATCATGAATCATTATATTATTTTTTTCTTTAAAAATACTCAACTTTTAATTTTCTTAGAAAATAATGCAACATATTTTCATTATTTTTTTAACATCATAAAATAATAATATCATCATTGTTTTTTATAAAATAATCTAATTTCACTATTTTTAAATAACTATATTTTGCTCGCATTATTATTTTTAAATGACATAAAGAAGTCAAAAGATATAAACTCAACAACAATGATCAGATAATGCATTTAAAATGTAAAGTAATGAAGAATAATGTGTTTTTCGTTTAAAATATACACGCATACAACTTTTTTTAGAAATTTTTATGTTGGAGATTGGAATTTTCTCTTTTAATGATCAAATAATAAAAGTAAAATATTTTATGTTTATATGGAAAATATTTAAAAAAGTCATAATATTACTAAAACAGTGGATCAGTGAGTTTTATGGGTTGGGTCCAGTTTTACCCAAATCCCAATTTTTTTTATAAATTTTTCATTTCAAAATCTATATTCACCCAATTATCTGACTCAATCCACTTTTTTAGATTGAATTGGATGGGTTTGTCTAACTCATATACACCTCTAGTTTATATCCTGGTATTTGTAGCCAAAAAGATTTCTTAAAAGCCTTAGACATCTGTATATTTTTTTATAAAAAAAAGGCATATGGTCTAGCCTTAGTTTATATAGTCTAGGTCGTCGGCCTTTACCAACTTTACCTATTTTTACATTGACCAATTTTCAAATATATTATTATTACATTAAATGTAATAAATATTTTTATTTGAATTTGACATTTTTAGCACTTAGAGGTCTGTTGCGTCACTTGAATACATATAGGTGACAACTTATGTACACCTTTAAGATTTAGAGATATTTATTCTTACATTATTCAATATTATTTTAATTGATATAAATTTTATAAAATACAACGTTGGATTGAAAGTTCATATCATATAGATTATTTGTGTAAAGTTTCAGATAAATCTAAAATCATTTAATATGTTATTGAGCAATACCAAAAAATTTAATATGCTATTGAGACACATAAAGATTAACGGTGTTTAACCAAAATTACACAAACTGTTAATTTTGATGTGTCTCAATAACATATCACATGATTTTGAATTTGTCTAAAATTTTACACAAATGATCTATATGATATAAACTTTCAATCCAACAATATATTTTATATATATATATATATATATATATATATATATATATATATATATATATATATATATATATATATTGATTAAAATATTATTGAAGTTATTAAGTGGCTAAGGGGGTAAATAATAAATACCCCAAATCTCAAAGGGGTAGATAAGAAAAAACTTACTTAGTAAATACCCCAAATCTATTTGAAGCCTAATTAACTTACTTAGTAGCTTTAGGGTTGGGTCAGCCTACTTCCTATCACTTAATAGCTCAATTTAACTATTCATGAGATATCACTTAATAGTTCAGTTTAACTGCTTCATATCACTTAATTGCAAACTCAAGGGGTGTGGTTGAGCGCGCGGTTGGGGCTCATCCTCCCTTAATCAAGGTTCGAGGGTTCGACCTCACCTTGGGTATGAGCAGCTTTAAATCCTTGGGCCAGCTATCTCACCCATCGAGGTGCCTCCAATCTAGCGAGGGAATAGTCACTGCATTCGGCGGTAGATACCCCGGTCTCGACCAAAAAAAATATCACTTAATTGCATACCACCATGGAAATAAAGAATCCATTATATTTTATGTCAAATAATCGATTATCCTAAATATGAAAAACCCCTCAATGACTTGAGTCGGTGAAACAAGAAGTGACAGAACGATAGAAAAAAATATCTTAATTTACACTATATTTAAGAAAATGTAGTTTTATGAGATTTACTTGAATAAATCTACAATAAACATTTATAAAATAATCATAAGAAACTGGAATACTATTATATATAACTTAGACTACGAAACTAGAATACTCCCTCTGGTCCTTAATATAAGACACAATTTACTTTTTTGGTTCATTGAAAAAGTAATGTATCTAGCCTATAATATAGACTAGATACATTATTTTTCTTATGAATCTAAAAAGTGTTTTTTCTCTTATATTATGGACCGGAGGGAGTACTTTTTTATGGCTAAAAAGAAATTTATTAAGAAAAAACAAAGAACTCGGGTGACATAAACCTAACCCAAAATTTCTACCTGTTGAACGGGTATTATAAAACCGAGTTTCCTTTTGCATATTTTTTTTCGCATTGCCCTAGAGATAACTTTTTTATATTATTTTATGAGTTTATTAGACTACGAAACTGGAATATTAATTTTTATGACTAAAAAGAAATCTTTATTTTTATCTTTATCTTTATCTTTATTTTTATCTTTATCTTTATCTTTATCTTTATCTTTATTATAATAAAGCTTGTTAAGTCTCCAGCAAACCCTAATTTAACCCTAATTAAAAAAAATGTTTTTGGTTAGGTTTTCTACCCTAATTTAGGGGGGTTATTGGATTGAGATTTCGAGGGATTTCGAGGGATTATTTTGACAAAAAAAGTCTTGAAGATTTTAAAAGACTTTGTGGGATTATATTGATTTTGTGAGATTTTGTGAGATTCTTAACACAGGATTTTGTGGGATTATAATACAAAAAAAAAGTTTTGATTAAAAATCTTGATTGAATAACAACGGATTGCAAAAAAAAAAGTCTTGATTGAATAACACAAGACTTTTACAATCCATTAAAATCCCTCAAAATCTATTAAAATCCCTCAAAATCCTAATCCAATAACCCCGCCTTATTATAATAAAGCTTATTAAGAAATTTAGATTTTCTACTCATTAGATTTTTTTGGTTATATCCGTTATATTTTTTTAATGTAATATATCGATTACAATTTAATCTTTATTTTGTGATTATAAGATTATGGGTAAAAAAATAAACTAATTATCCTCTCGCCTCCCCTCCCCCTCGTTAAAAAGTTGAACTAAACATACAAATTTAAAATATCACCTTCTCCCTGCTCTAAAAATCCCGAACCAAACAGGGCATAAGAGATACAAAACAAAATTTAAAATATATATATATATATATATATATATATATATATATATATATATATTAAAAATACTTATCGAGACAAATCAAACAAAATCTTATATGCTAATATTTATATTTACATATTAATAAAAAACATGATCAAAATAGATTATGTATACAATACACAATAGTCAAAAGGGATTCTTGTGAAACGGAGTGAGTAGATGATAAATAAAAGTCAAAACTAGGGCAAGGACACAGCTAAGCATTGTCGATCTGAGAAATTTGTTACATACTAAACTGTATGCAATAAATGTAGCTTGTCGGTTCGCACGAATAATCCTTATGAATATAGACAACCAGTATATCATAGACATGATAGCAACAATCCACGAAGAAAAGCTCAACACTATAACTGATGTTGTACTTGTTGGTAACAATATGTATAAGACTGGATAGATGTTCATGTTTCTAGGGTGGGCCATTACAACTTCATATAAGATTGTTTGAAAAGCTAAAACAATAAGGAACAGTAAGATTTTCTGGACAACTTCAGGGATGACTTCTTTAGACAAGTCGTCACAATATAATATGTGTATTGGTAGCAAGCAACCCAATAGAAAGCATAATGCCATCGAGTATTTGGCCAACCTGTTCAACATGTCTTCATTGCTATTCAATAACCTATACAAAATTACATATGTTCATGAGATCATATATTTATAAATATATATATATATATATATATATATATATATATATATATATATATATATATATATATATATATATATATATATATATATATATATAGAGAGAGAGAGAGAGAGAGAGAGAGAGATTAAAAACAAGATAAATTAAAGGGATTGAGTACCTTGGGTCAAGAGTAGGCCAGTATATGTTTCCTTCTTCCATTGCAATTATATGATTTTCCATGTTTATTTCACAATCACAATAAATATGTATATATATGTTCAAGAGATTATAGGGAGAAAATAATAGCATGAGGATATATATACACACACTCCATCCGTTCCCTTTTTATTTGTTGTTATTGTTTTGTTTCAATTTTTTGAAAAGATTTAAAAGATTTAAAGTGTGTGCAAAAAATAAAAAAAGAGATCATAGAAAGATAAGTTACAAAAAGACACTCTCTTAATTTTGTTTTTTTGTTTTTCCTTCTAAAACGACAAATAAAAATTGAACGGAGAGAGTAACACTAATTTAAGAAAATAGATTTTTGCAATTTTTTTTTTACTTGTTATACATATTTATTTTAATCCATCAATATATTTCTATCTTTTTACTCACACTTTCATGATATGTTATACCAAAAAAATAAAATTAATATGTTATGATGTATCAAAAAAAAAATTGAATATAAAAACAAACAAATTTTGTTTAAAATAAAATTTTATTTAAAAAAAACTTGTTTTTTCAAACATATAAAATCGAAAGGAATGGAGGGAGATATATTAGCAGAATAATATGAGGATAAATTAATGGGATTGGATACCTTAGGTCAGGAAGAGTACTATTTTCTTGTTCTAATACAATCATTTGATCTTCGGTACTCTGTTCACTTTCACTACGGCCATAACTCCATAAATATATGTAGGGGGATTCTCCCCATGTATGTATGTTAATGAATGAGATTAAAAGCAGAAAACAATAGCATGAGTATATATATATATATATATATATATATATATATAGGTGACAACTTGTGTACTTTTTAAGATTTGGGGGTATTTATCTTCTTCAACCACTACAAAAAAGTTTAAGCGATATAAGATTGAAAATTTATATCATATAGATCATTTGTCTAAAATTTTAGACAAATCTAAAATCATTTGATATGTTATTGAGACACATAAAAATTAATAGTGTTTAAGAAATCACATAAAAATAATCTCAATCACCAATATAAATCAGACGATTGAGAGTTGTAACTGTGATACAAGTGCCCAATTGAAAGATGATTACTGAGTGTGAGTGGCAAAAAAATTGTTCACAATTCAGTTACGTTGCAAGAGTATTTAAAAAGGTGATTTTATCCATAAAATCATATACAAATTTACCATGTTGATCACAAATCAACCCATCACGAGTTAAACTTACATTGCTCGTAAAATGAACCTTAACTATGTTTTCAATGCGCAGTTTTGATTCCTTTAGATGCCTTAGGTTGTTGCAATTCAACCACAATGTCATGAACATTGTTTACCGAATTTTAAAGTATCTCTCTCATATTAGATCGATGAAAAATATGAGTATGTTTCTATCCTCATAATGTATCCACAAAATTATTTACTCTTGATGATATATATTGTAAACTATTCTAGAGTATAACACACGTAATATACTCACAAAATTATTTATTTTTGATGATATAAAATGTTTTATATATTTAGACTATATTATGAATCAGAGACGGAACTAGAAAAAATGATCAAGGGTGCGAAAATATTGACTATTTTTCTTTTGTTTTGAAATGAGTGTCAATTTAATAAAAAATTGTGTTAAAATAAGTGTTATTTTTACTTTTTAATGAAAGTTAATTTTTTAGCTCTGATTTTTCCATCTAATGATTATTGTGTACACTACTTTCAAACTAATATATTCTTTTTTTTTGGTACATCAGAAAATCAAACTAATATATTCTAATTCGACCAATAGTTTTTTTTGGTATAGTAATTCGACCAATAGTTGATAAATTTTGTTTAGTATTAGTAAAAAAAAATTAGTTTAACAAAAATGTTACATTAATGAATAGGCTTTGTCTAAGAATACGAATTTTACAAAATTTATTATTGGATTGAACGTTTGTATCATATAGATTATTTATGTAAAATTTTAAAAAAATTAAAAATTATTTGATATGTTATTGAGATCCATTAAGATTAACGATATTAAATAAAAACCTATAAACCGTTAATTTTGATGCATCTCAATAATATATCAAATAATTTATAATTTCTATTAAAATTTGTATTGATGATCTAAATGATATAAACTTTCAATACAACGATAAATTTTGTAAAATTCATATTTGTTATAATATTATTGACGGTTTGTGCACAGTAGAAGGCTTGGTGAAAAAACATCACAATATCTTATTTGTTTAAATTGTGATTGGAATTTAAATTGTTTTTTGTTTGGTAATTATTTTTTATTCTACTTAATTGTTATAAATAAAAGTGACGTGAGTAAACAAAATTGTTACTAGTGTCAAAAAACTAGACAAGTTTTGAATAAAGTGGCGAATACATATACTATATCAGGGTGGCAAGTGTATTTATTGGTATATATATAGGACTAGGAGCTCAAGTATTATTAATAGGTGGGGTGGCGACCGCCCCAAATCAGTTATACCTAGGTCCGCCCCTGTTATGAACTAGATACATCAAACATTAAGAATATAAAAAACAAATATTTTCTGGAGAAAGTATATTTAAGACCCTAAAACCACTAGATGCCAAAACCACATGATTGGTGAAAAATCCAAAACACAACATGTTCCACTAAGAATATAAGGAACTAACAAACACAAGAAGAGATCGAAGCAAGGAGGCATGAAAGTGGGGTTGAGAGCTTCCACTGCATCTGACCCTATTTCTAATACCTATGGCAGCGGTGAAGAGGAGAGCAGTGTGGCTCCAAAAGCTGTTCAGAACTCATTACCAGAAGGGTTTGACATTGAAGTGGTTCTCTCGGCCGAGTGTGAGGTGGCAGGTGCAGCACTTCTATCCACTCCTCTCACTCAGGCAGCACCGGCAAGAGAATTTGGAGGCTCCGGAATCCGACATTTGACAGGGACATCAAACCATATCAGGTTTGAATCGCCACAATCCGACGGTGGTGATGGCAGCATGGAGAGAGATCGTACTCAGGCTCAGCTTATCATTGACATACAACAAGACTTGGGGCTCAATTTCAATGGGAATGAGGAAGAAGTGATTGACCGTCTAGTTGAGTTCGAAGCACGGGATCGTGTTGAGATGTTGAAAAGGGAGCAAGGAGAGGTGAACCAATGATTATAAGCTCTTTCAATGTGAGAGGCCTTGGCAGCCGTGTTAAACGCCGTCGAATTCGGGAATTGGTGCGGTCGGAAAATCTTGATTTCCTAGCTATCCAAGAGACCAAATTGGAAGCTATTCCGGAGACTTTGGTTCATCATCTTTGGGGTTCAAGTGATTGCGATTGGGCGATCCTTCCGGCGGTGGGTAGTAGTGGTGGGATTCTTTCGATTTGGAACAAGGTAAAATCCTCTCTTGTCTTTACCTTTATTGGAGAAGGTTATGTGGGTGTTTGTCTAGACCTTATTAGTGAAAGAAGAAGATGTTATGTTGTTAATGTTTATGCCAAATGCAACTTCCAAACTAAAAGACGTATGTGGGAGGAGATTTGCATGTCAAAAAGGGGTTTTGGAGGTGACTTGTGGTGTATGGTTGGTGATTTTAATTCCGTTAAGGATAGTAGTGAAAGGAGGGGTATGCAAGTGAGTGCTAGTAGCAATGGAAATTTGTCCGAGATGACCGAATTTGGCTCTTTTCTTGCAAGTTTGGGGTTGGTTGATATGCCTCTTATTGGAAGAATTTTCACTTGGTTTCATCCCAACGGGGTGACAATGAGTAGACTTGATAGGCTTCTCATCTCACCGGCGTGGTTCGATATGTGGGAATCTCCACATGTTTGGGTTTTGGCGCGTGATGTCTCGGATCATTGCACTCTCGTGCTTCGGTATAATTCGATGGATTGGGGCCCTAAACCTTTCCGGTTCAACAATTTTTGGCTCAAACACCATAGCCTTAAGGCGGTTGTTACCAAGGCGTGGGAGGAACAACACTTTGAAGGTTGGATGGGGCATATTCTTAAAGACTGCTTGAAGGGTCTTAAATTGGTGCTCAAAGAGTGGAATCATGCCACCTTTTGGAGGACCGAAGAGCAACGAAAAGGTCTAGTTGAAGATATTAAGGCGTTAGACCTTAAAAGTGAGCTTGTGGGGATTGATGAAGGAGAGGTGGTGGCAAGAAAGAAGTTATTTGATGACTTGTGGCATACTTTGAAAAGTTTGGATGCCGTTTCATTCCAAAGATCACGGTCTAAATGGTTGAAAGAAGGGGATACTAATTCTAGATTTTTCCATTGTTGTATTAACACAAGAAAAAGGAGAAATAAGGTGGTAGCTTTGCGGACCCAAAACGGTTGGATTGAAGGACCGACTCAAGTCCGCCAAGAAGTGGTTTCTTTTTTCCGTAATCATTTTGCAAATGAGGATTGGCAACGTCCGGTACTTGATGGTATTGATTTCCCCCTCTTATCTCAACAACAAGTGAGCGAGTTGACAAAAAAATTTTCTCTTGAAGAAATTAGTCTTGTTGTTAAAGATTGTGATGGGTCAAAGAGCCCGGGACCGGATGGATTTAATTTTGCGTTTATTAAACATTTTTGGGAATTGATGAAGAATGAGGTCCGCATCTTATTTGATCAATTCCATGGTAACGCGTGTGTCGCGCCGCGAAAATTGCCCGAGCGTTTAGGACACTCGGAATGACATAGAGTCGCCACCAAATTTTATTTTATTAGGGAAATATTGATAAAACCTAAAAAGGGACGGTCGTCGCAACCATCTTAGGGTTCGGGAGTTGGTTATGCAAGGGGAAGGTATTAGCACCCCTCACATCCGTTGTACCCAACGGGAACCTCCTAATTAATTCTAGGGTTTTTTGAGTTTGTTTACTTACTTTTTATATTGTTTTATTTTATTGAAGATATTTACAAAATAAAAGAGAAAAAAGATTGAATTCTTTATTATTTGCAAGAGGGAAAAAATTAAGTTTTTTATTATTATGCTTGACAAGATGACTCTTGCTCCTACGTATCCTCCGGTGCGATGAGGAAATCAAAGCTACGTAGTTCTGGGTATTGTGTTGGTTTGTGTCTTTTACGAAAGAACTTCGTTTTTACCTCTTAAGGTGTTTTTTAGGAATTTACCCGGAGGTGAAACATATTAATTTGATTGGTTTGTATTTTTTAATGTTTTTTATGGTTTGAGTGGAAGACGATTAAAGGTCGGACAAAGTGTGCACTAAGCCCCCAATTAATCGAGAAGCGAACGGATGTGCATCCGCCTCCTCTTTTTTTATCCACAATATTTTTTAGCATATTTCAGTCAATACTAATTTAATATTTAATTTAACCTAAATAACTAAACATAATTAAAATAAATCAAATTAAATAAATAAATTATATACATTAAATCAAATTTATAGAAAGAGTGCAAGCAGCAAAACTGGGGTGCAAACAGTAGTCTGATTGGGGGAATTAAGAGGAATTGGGCCCAACTTACACAACCAGGCCCAGGCGCGCGGGGAGAGGCAGCAGCCATGTGATCCTGAAGTATTGGGGATTCCCTGCGAGTAAGTACCGTCCTGTTTCTGTCTTGATTTCGTTATCGTTTCCGGTTCCGAATTCTGTTCTGACTTTCTTTTTATTTCTGCGAGGTACCGCTACTGGCTGGGGCTGATTTCTGTTCTAACTTTTCTACTGATGTGTAGAAAATTAGTTTTAGGGTTAGGGCAGTGCTTACACTGATTCTGTGTACTGAGATTTTTCTCTGTTTGGTTCTGTAATTGTTGTGTCTGAATTTTTTTTTTGTGTAGGAATTAGTGAAAAATAGGTGGTCTATTTATAGTGTTGATTTTAGGGTTTTAAAAGTATTGAGAATCATTGTAAGATTTGTTATGATAATTTGTTATGAGAGATTTTCTGTAATTTTGTGATTGATTTGCTGAAAAAATATGTTTTGGTGTAAAATCAGCTTGCTGGCCAAGGAGAAGAAAATTTGATTCAAAAATATGTCCTTGATGGGCTTTTACACGTTTTTTTGTATTTTTCTTTCATATATTTTGATCACAAAAATAAATAATATAATTTCATATTATTTTGGACCAAAAAATACAGAAAAGATATAAAAAACGAGCTAGAGAAGATGCTTCAGCAAAAAAACTAAAATAAATAAAAACTGTCAAAGGTTGGGGTCGAACCCCTGACCTTGCAGCCAAACAAACTCGCACGCGCCCCACCCTTGCCAACTCAACTACAAGCATTTTGCTGATATTGGAATGAACTTAAAAATATATGTATCAAAAGTGGAGGGTAAAATTTGGGGTATGACAGCGTGCATTCCAAAATGCCTTATGTCATACTTCATTACCCTTGTCCCAAAGGTGATGTCTCCACAATGTTTGAGCGACTTCCGGCCAATTTCACTTATTGGGTGCTTATATAAATTGGTGGCTAAGGTACTAGCGGCTCGGTTAGCAAAGGTGTTGGAGGAGTTGATACCTAATACTCAATCGGCTTTCTTGAAAGGGCGACAACTTGTGGAAGGTGTGGTGGTGATCAATGAAGCTATCGATTATGCGAAAAAACTTGGTAAGGAGTGCCTTGTATTTAAAGTTGATTTTGAAAAGGCGTATGATTCGGTCGATTGGGGTTTCTTGGATTATATGCTTCGTCGTTTTGGCTTTGATGATAAATGGAGGGCATGGACGCGAGCGTGTGTTTGTGCGGGTAATATGTCGGTATTGGTAAACGGTAGCCCAACGGAGGAAATTAGCATTAAGCGTGGGCTTAAGCAAGGTGACCCGTTAGCACCACTTCTTTTTCTTATAGTGGCGGAAGGCTTGGGTGCTCTTATGAGAAAAGCGGTGGAGAGGGGGAGATTCAAACCATTTGTGGTGGGTAGAAACGGGTTTCCGGTGTCAATCCTTCAATATGCGGACGACACTATTTGCATTGGGGAAGCCACGGTGGATAATCTTTGGGCCATCAAGGCGGTGTTGAGGGGGTTTGAATTGACTTCCGGCCTCAAGGTCAATTTTTGGAAAAGTTGCCTTTTTGGAATTAATGTGTCTAATGAGTTATTGGATATGGCGTCTAGATTCCTTAATTGCCGTGTTGACCGCTTACCTTTCAAATATCTCGGCCTTCCGGTGGGTGCAAATCCCCATCGTCTCTCAACATGGAAGCCCATGGTGGATGCTATCAAGCGGAGGTTGGGAGGTTGGGGAAATAAGTTTGTTAGTTTGGGAGGGAGGATCGTGTTGATTAATGCGGTACTAAATTCCATTCCGATCTTCTTCTTATCATATATGAAGATGCCGGTGAAGGTATGAGAGGTTGTTAAAATGCAACAGAATTTTCTTTGGTGTGGTTTATCGAGGAGGGAGAAAATTTGTTGGGTGAAATGGGCCAATATTTGCAAGACAAAGAAAGAGGGAGGGTTAGGAGTGAGAGACTTGCGGTTGGTTAATTTAAGCTTACTTGGCAAGTGGCGGTGGAAGTTGCTAGAGGATGGGGATGAGATGTGGAAGAGTATTATCAAGGCCAAATATGGTGTGGATGCGTTGGGTAACCCCCGTATGGATGAATCGAATTGTGGCCGTATTTGCTCCTCTTGGTGGGGGGATCTATGTAGGTTGGATAAGGGTGTCGGATGGTTCAACCGTTTGGTGGCCAAAAAATTGGGTTGTGGAAATGCCACTAAATTTTGGACCGATTTATGGATTGGTGACCTTCCTCTTTGTAACAAGTTCCCCCGCCTTTATGGTGTCTCAACTCAAAAAGACATGTTGGTTAGAGATATGGGGCGTAGGGTGGAAGGAGAGTGGCGGTGGGACTTGAGGTGGAGAAGGAATTTATTTGTTTGGGAAGAGGTTTTGTTTATTGAGTTTGAAGCGGTGATTGGAAATGTGGTGATCTCGGAGGTGGAAGATAAGTGGGAGTGGTGTCCGGATGCGGAAGGAGGGTTCTCGGTGAAGTCCTTGTATTTTTCTCTTGATAACTTGATGTTACCGGCAACAAATTTAACCCCTTTGGAGTCATATGCATTTACAAATATTTGGAAGAAGGTGGTTCCCTCAAAGGTGAGTGCTCTAGCTTGGCAAGCGCTTCTTAATAGGATTCCAACGAAGGACAACCTCTATCGTCGGAATATCCTTCGGGTTGATGAGACGGATTGTGTGCTATGTGATGGTAGTGGAGAAAATGTTACTCATCTTTTCTTGCATTGTAATTTCTCGGCGGATATTTGGTATGCGATTTGCCGGTGGTTAGGAGTTGAAATTGTACTTCCTCCGAATTTTGCAATGTCGTATGGTATATTGGTTGGGAGTGGGGCGAACA
This sequence comes from Trifolium dubium, assembly GCA_951804385.1. NCBI lineage: Eukaryota > Viridiplantae > Streptophyta > Magnoliopsida > Fabales > Fabaceae > Trifolium > Trifolium dubium. The sequence goes on along the minus strand of OX638062.1, from coordinate 5,304,606 downwards.
AGAAGGTGAAAAAAGGTTTCTCTATTGTGTGGTTGGCGTTTATTTGGGTGGTGTGGAAAACCCGCAATGATAGGATCTTTAATAATATGGTCGGAGTTGTTGGTGCCGCGGTGGATTATATTCAACGGTTATCTTGGCAATGGTTCCTTCACAAATCAGCTCAAGGTCCGTGTTTATTGTATGAATGGGAGGTGAACCCGAGGGAATGTATGTTAAGATGATTTTGTTGCTGAGCTTGCCATCCTTTCATTTGGTCTGCGGTCTGTTTACTTTGCTGCTGCCATGTTATGTTCTTATGCTCAGTTCTTTTGGTGCTCTGCTTCACGTTATGTTGTGTGGGCTTTGCTATACCCTTCGTGGTTTTGTTGTGACCTTTGTGGGTTTAGTTTTTCTTTATGCCTATCTTTATTTGCTGCTAGATTTATAGTCCTTATTTAGTGGTTTGATATGTACTCCTTGTATGTTTCATTTCATATTAATAAAATTATTGCAGTTCAAAAAAAAAAAAAACATGTTCCACTAATCCATATCTCCAATCTATATAGAATATGATTAGATGGAAACAAAAATGAAGGTGTTGAGTTTGGATTGTGATTTGTTGATGAAATTAATAATCCAAACGATAAGGAGCTAGCTAGCCTCTTGGAAGTGTGAAGAGGTATGTTATCTTGAACCTTTCATCTTGGTGATGTCCATATCACAAAGCCTTGGCACAAGATCGATTCTTAACTATCATCACAATATTATTGGTCAATGAAATTACACGAAAGCAACATTTGAGTAATTTTATATTGTTCAATAAAATTTTACTCATTACAATTTTTACAAAATTAACTGAGTCATCATTCTTAATTAATTAATCTCCACTATTTTGCGTCTCTAACTAAATTTAAACATTTTGTCTAAGTTCCACCATCTAACGTATTTAGGTAAGCTTGAAAGAGATAGAGAGGGTTGGAAGGGGAAGGCTAGGGCTTTGGATGGACAGAAAAAGAGCTTTTTGCAACGGTTAGAGAAAGAAACTATCTCTTTCTTTTTTACTAACTTCCCTGGTGATGCATCATCTGAGGATTTATGGAGGCTCTTTTTGAAGTATGGAAGGGTAAGGGAGGTGTATATTCTAAAGAAGCTAGATAAGAAGGGGAGGAGATTTGGTTTTGTGAAATACCAAGAGGTGAAAGATGAGGAGGATCTCAATGGAAGGTTGAAGGAGGTATGGCTAGGATCTTTTAAGCTTCGCGTGAATCGGTCTCTTTTTAACCGGACGGAAAATAAGGAGAAGGAAAGTACAAGACCACAGACGGCTGGAGCAACTTTGAAAGCTGACTGTTTCTACAAAACGGCTTTGCTGCGAACGGCCGGAGGAAGTGCGGAGCAGGAGAAGCATTCGGTAATGAAGGTAGAGATCAACAAGCCTCTATACGATGAGCTGAAAGGGAGTATGGTGGCTACTTTATCATGTGAAAAAGACGTTAGAAGGATTAATACAACTATTTTCATGGAAGGATATGGCTCGGTGACTGTTGTTCCTTTGGGTGGTGATCAGGCCCTGATTCGAATGCAACTTCTCTTTATGGCTTGCAGTGATATTTTTCAAATCAGCAACTCATGTAGTCATCATCTTTATTTATGTCCGGCAATACCGCTCCCATTATGCATGTTCGTTGTTAACACCTTTTGCCATACAAATTAATCTACGCGTTTATATCTAGAAAGCTGCTGCATGTGCTTATTTGCTTAGTTTTAACAACCAATATATGAAAAATACACTATGATAATTTGGGATTTCAGTATTCAACTTGTGATTGGTCTCTTATTTACTTGTTAGTTATGAACCCGTCAAGCACGGGTAAAAAATGTGTTTATAAATTTATTATATTTTATATGATACAGTTTAATATATATACTTAAATGCACTCTTGGTCCTCTAATTTTAAAAAACTTGAACTTTTGATCTCCTTCTTTATTTTATTTGGAATTATAGTCCCCCACGGCCCCACCTCAATTTAGTTAAAATGTTGCTTGTGTCATACTCATTAATGACATCGTAGTATCCATTTGGAAAGAAAAAAAAAATCCATGTCATGAACCTATATTTTTTATACAAATAATATATATTATAAAAGTATTAAACTAATTAAATTAAAAAGACAATTCAACAAATCTACTCTTCTCTCTTCCTGTTCTTCTCCTTCATTCCTAGATTTAATTTTTCCTCTCTCTTCATTCTCAATGTGCAAGTGATCGAAAAACACTCAAAATTATATAAATTGGAAAAATTCAAACCACTCCATTTCTTTAATTATCTATCTTTCTTCAATAAATCAAAATATAAATCACATAATATGAATTATGTAAATTTATACATGCCATTCCGTGAACGGATGAGACCCAAAATACAGTCGTACTCTAATGTAATTAGCGACTAATCTCATCAATACGGAAATAACAAATAAATATTTTTCATCAAATTTAAAATAAAAATAATGACACCTAAGTAGAATGATATTCTTTAGAACACAACCCATTAACCCCTTCAACAACACCGTTCTCATCTTTTGTGCGAAAAAACGTAGCTATTAACAATTTAACAATTTCAATACATACTCCCGTAATGTTTAGTTTTAGTCAATTTTCTATGTAATCTTTAAACTTTTGTCATATGTCCTCTGCAATTTTAATCCCAAATATCAAACAAAAAAGAATATATAATAAATAAACAATGAAAAAACAAACTGCATTAAGTGTCATTATTTTTCTTTAACTATTATTGTTGAATTATAGTCATTAACTGTTGTATTTAAAAAATTAAATAAATTCAAAAATTATCTTGAAATTTTTTGACCTTAACCGGCATTAGGATCACAATCCTATTTTGGATTTTCAACGGCGCAATAAAAGCATTCAACATGTCAACAATCTCGCCAAATAAAAAACATTAAAATTTAGTACAAAATATAAATTTTAAACTAACACAACAAAAAAAAAAATGATAAATTAGGTCATAGTGGTCTTATTTTTTTCATAAATATGATTAACAATTGTCAAATAATCAAAATCAAACCATCTTTATAAATAAATTAGGTCGTAAAAGTATATACATATGAGTAGTAATTGGTAATCATAATTATTTTAAAACCCCTACAATTATACTATGAGTAATTGATCTTGCTCATACAATTCCTATATATGATCGAAAATGAATATACCAATTAGCTGCAGTATTCTTATGAGGAACGGCATACAAATGTGGTGACACCAAATTAGCTGCATCGTTCTTAACTTTTGTAGCATACTGAAAGTTCAGTTTAAATTGGTGTCTTGTAGTCCTATATTCACCAACGCTTGCAACAATTCCAAAGATGGTGAAATTGTATACTTCCCCTTCTTTAATCTCATTTTCAAATTTGTATGAGAGTTTGGCGAACCGTGACATACTTGCATGAATATGATCACTCTGAAAATGAAAAAATAAAATAAAATAAAAATCTATATACAATATGAAATTAAAAAATCTGATCACAAAATACCTTATTAAAAAATTAAAAATCTAATCCTATATTTTTGTCCATCATAACCATTTCCATTGAAAATGATAATTTGTTCCAAGTAAGATCTTTAACATGCCAAAGTTTGACAACACGAACCATCAAGTTCCAATTTTCTTTGGAAGCGTTAACTGCATCAATGGAATTGTATTTGAGAGCCTTTGTAATTTATAAAGAAGGTTTAAGTAAATAATAGTGATATCACTTTGTCTTAGATGAATAAGTACATTACATCGCGTAATACCACCCGTGGATATTCTGAATTTTGTAACATTATTGATAGCATTAGAGGTTTTCTAGCTAGTTTGTCAAACTTTGAGGTTAAGTTTGTTAGGAGGCAGCGAACATGATCGCTCACACTTTAGCTTGGACGGTCATTTCTTAGTCTTGTCACCGTTTTTTTGATTATGTACCTCCTTGTATCGCTACTTTGGTTAACAATGAAAGATGTTAAGTTTGTTGGATTAAAAAAAACAAAAAACAATAGCTAATAGAGAGGCTATTTATAGGTACGTATGAGGCGTAATTTTTTTATATCCCACAATGCAATAAATATTTTTCATAACCGATTGAACCTAAATGGAAACAAATTGAAACAATTTCTATTCATAAACCGTGTATTCATTGATTGCCGCATCTATATATAAAAAAAATTGAACAAAAAAGCAACATAGAGGAGAAAACAAATTGTACTGAATTTATTAAAAAAGTTTAGAACGAAAAACTTATTTTTACACCAAAAAAAAAAAATCACCAAAAAGAAAAACTTAAAAACGATAATATATATAACTGATAATTAATATGTATTAATTGTCCTTTAAAATATTCACACAAAAAATCTTTTAAAATATTACCATATTGCTTTGGAATGGATGAATAAAAATGAATATGAGACCGTCTATTTATAAACGTGAAACACTACGGTAAAATGTAGACATAAACTAAAAGAATATTCCTTAGTTGATGAGATTTTTTTAATCCCATTTTTCTTCAAATTGGCACATGTCAACAATATTTTTTCTACAATTTAACTGAAAGTTGAAAACTCCTTTTATGTGTTTCACATGTTCTCCGACATAAATTAGTTAATGAAAATTTTGTGGTAACAAAAAAAGGTTTATATACTTTTCAGACAAAAAAGGAAAAGAAAAGAGATAGTGAATATAATCTTTAAAAAAAATGTGGAAACAAAGAAAGTTTTTTTATTTGACAATTTTGATGAATAATATTTAGTTATTATAATATTTTAAATGATAGAAAATTTATTTATTTTAAAATACTCATTTAAAAATAATTATTGAATATACCATAGAAATTTCCCTTAAAATAATACAGACATTTCCCATGTGGTTTATAAGTCATATAGTGATCAATTCTTTATTTTGTTTTTCTGATTGGTGTAACAATTATGTAGCTTGTCTTCATGGCATATGGCATATAAGGAGTTCCTTGAATTGTAAGGATTGAGTATATTTGTACTCTTTATAATTCATTTTTTTATTCTAAAAAAAAAACTGCACCAAAAAGAGAGAAACATAAAATTATATGGTGAGGTGAAAGTTGTAATATAAAAGAAAACAAAATAAAAAGTAATATTGGGAATATATGAAGTCAATGGCTTCTTAATAAAAATATGTAAAATCAACACGAAGTCTAAAGGAATCTTCATAAATAGTCTTATTGTTCGTAAACACCTCACTTTTTTCGGAGTGTGAATCTGAACCAACCTACAAATCAAACATCAAACAAAATCAATCTATAGAGAAATATAATGAATTTATCACAAGAGTCTTCAAGTCAATAACACTTTGAACATAAACATAAGTATAAACCACATGAAATAATATCATAGAAAAATGATTAAGAACATTAACAAAGAAAAACCCTCCATAAAAACTGAAGATGTATAAATTATAAAACAATATTATTGTTGGAGAAGAAAGAGATGGAAATATTATCGAAGAACTAATGGTTGTAGTAGAATATTTATATACTGGTATGCCTTATATATATAGAGATAAAAAAAATGTTTTGTTTAAATTAAAGAATTTAAAGAATGAAATAGGAAAAAAAATGAAATACGGTTTAATTATGTTTTTTTTTTGACGGAACGGTTTAATTATGTTAGTACAATATATTATTACCTTAAATATTATTGTGTGTCGTACAATATGCTTAAATGCAGTACACTAATATTTGAATTTAAATTGATTTTGATTATGATAATAATAATGGCATTAAATTGAAATAAAAACAGGTCAACCATTTCATTTTTTTTACGACAAAAAAAACCTGACATTATTGCATTTAATATCAAAACATTCATAGAAGAGAATTGCTTTCGTTATGACACGTGTACATCAAACCTTGAAAAAAAAGTCTCAAATAATATATATATAGATATAGATATAGATATAGATATAGATATAGATATAGATGTCTAATGTATGTATACGCTACATTTTCGTGACTCAAAATATGGCACACAAAATCCACAATATTTTTTTTTTTGAAAATTTGATGTTTGACCTAAGGGTTGACTAATTTGAGAGGTTCAAAGTTCAAACCACTGTACGCTTGCAGCGACCTCATTTAAATTGACATCAAGGGAGAATCGAACATAAAACTCTGGCACACAAAATCAACTTAATTGAAGATTGTTATTTCTTCCACAGGATCAATGAGAATGATTTGTTCAAACAAGATTGGAGGAGTAGATCAAGAGGTCAAGTGTTACAATACATATTCTTCAAATGGTTACTTGCATTCCTTGTTGGACTTCTTACTGGTATTATAGCAACTCTTATCAATCTTGCGGTTGAGAATATTTCAGGGTATAAGCTTCTAGCTGTTGTTGAATACATTCAACAAGAAAGGTTAGTAAAAACAAACCTCCCACATTTTTCTCTCTGTTTTTTCAATGATAAATTTTCTATCCTTTTATTTAATTTTATTTTCTAGCGAGAAATTAGTCACTGCGTTCGGTAGTGGATACCCCGGTCTCGACCAAAAAACTATATCATATGTAAGATTTTAAATTGCTATTCGCAACATAAAAAATTTTGAAATTTTAATTATGGTCGTGTGAACATATTTGTCTACAATTTCAAGGATCAAATAATGTTTTAAAGCACAATCGTATTGCAAAAGTTAGTACTACTATTTTTTTATGAGACTTAGTACTACTATTTTAGTCCCCCTTTTTAAGTGGTGTTTAAGGTTTTTTAAGAAAAAATAATCAATTTTGCCTTTTTTTTTATGAAATTGTCATTTTTTCTATAATATCCTCAACCATTTATTATTTTATTGCACATATTTCTCTCTTTGTAATTATTATAAGTAGATAAATTTCTTATAGACTAAACAATATTTAAATTATAGTTACATTAAATTTTAAAATGATAAATAAATAAAAATAATTTCTAAACAAAATGACATTTAAAAAGAAATAGAGAGCATTCTAGAAAATTGCGGTCAAATGTTGCGATCAGAAAGACATAAATTTTTTGGTGTTATTATTATCTAGATCATAGTCACATACCTTAGTAAAAATAATTCTTGTGACTAGCATTTAAAACCATGATCATATGTTATGTACATTGTGTGAAAGTGAAAAGTAAAGTTGAGGACTTATTGTTACTAAGTTGATGTAAAATATAGGAATTGTGTGTAATTGTGGATGCAGGTACTTGATGGGGTTTGTATATTTCACAGGAACTAATTTCATTTTGACATTCATTGCTTCAATTCTATGTGTTTGTTTTGCTCCAACTGCTGCTGGACCAGGAATACCTGAAATCAAAGCTTATCTTAATGGTGTTGATACTCCAAACATGTATGGTGCTACAACTTTGTTTGTTAAGGTGAGTTTGATTTTTTAATTTGCAACTTTGATATCAATTTTTTTAACCTTTTAATCCATTTTTTGTATTTATTTTATTTTATACAATACTCTAAATTTTCTTACTTATTTTATTCACAAATCTTGGTTCAACTGAGAAAAAAAATATTAAATTTATTAAGTCGGACATCTACGAAGCTCAAACTTCAATTCTCTATTCCGTGTGCATGAATTTTTAATGGTACGCGGTTTTGTCTACTTAGCAAAAAAAGAAAAAGAAATTTTCTTTCCCTTAAAATAATTGATTGGACTAATATCCCAATAACTCAAAGAATTGAAATAAAAAATGCAAGTAGGAGTTGATGTGTGGAAGGGGTTTCTTTCATTATCATAAATCAAAGATGGGGCGGGTCGAGAATGAGTGCATGGCAAGGGAATGTAGATCATTGGCAGGGTAAGGCAAAAGATGCCTATCTTGTGTCTTTGTCATGTCTATTGTCTTATTTAATAGGACCACAATTGGGTACCCACAAACTTGTTCTTGTCCATTTGTTCATGAAGGGTCTCATAATAATATGATAAATGATAATGATATTATTGTCTAATCACAATGTAACCTCTATTAAGACGTGTAAAACATATTTACATCATCAATATAAAGTTTTAGAGGTTAAGAAATAACCTAATTTAATCTTACAAGGCAAATATTTGTTAAAGTATTAATTAATAATAGAACAAAGTGACATCATATAAAATATATATGATTGAATGAATGGTTTTTAGTACATTTGATGGTACATAATCATTAATCTCAACCATAAGTGATACAACAAAGTGATTTTCCGGTATAATTTAACTAGATGATCATGTAAATCCATTTTTACAAGTAATAATGTTCTCAATCTTTATTTTATAAGTAGAAATTGAAATCGATATTCCAAAATTTACAACACTCACATAAACTGCGCATCAATCACTTGCACTATTTAAATACGAGTCAAGTTTTTAAGTCTCGCTCAACTAAAATAAAAAAATCCAAGCAACCTGTAATGCAGTGATTACTATAATTCACATTAACTATTGTAGATAATTGGAAGCATTGGAGCTGTCTCAGCAGGTCTAGACTTGGGAAAAGAAGGTCCATTAGTACACATTGGAAGTTGCATTGCATCCTTACTAGGCCAAGGAGGTCCAGACAATCATAGAATCAAATGGAAATGGCTAAGATACTTCAACAACGACCGTGACCGTCGCGACCTAATCACGTGCGGAGCTTCATCAGGCGTCTGCGCGGCTTTCCGAGCACCGGTTGGCGGCGTTCTCTTTGCTCTTGAAGAAGTGGCAAGTTGGTGGAGAAGTGCTCTTTTATGGAGAACTTTTTGTAGCACAGCTGTTGTTGTGGTTGTTCTAAGAGCATTCATTGAACTTTGTCATGAAGGAAAATGTGGTCATTTTGGTGAAGGAGGTTTGATTATGTTTGATGTTAGTAATGTTGATGTGAGTTATAATGTTATGGATATTATACCTGTTGCTATTATTGGAATCATTGGTGGTGTTTTGGGAAGCCTTTATAACTATCTTCTTCATAAGATCCTTAGGGTCTATAATCTCATTAATCAGTAAGTTATCTTATCTTATCTTATGTTTAATTTTAGTTGTGTAAATTAGTTTCTCCCATGTGCTAGTTGCATCATTCTTGTGTCTCATAAGTACTTTCTAACTATTTGACCATGACATATATTTTGTTCTGAAATCTGTCTCAAATTTTATAAATTTTGGACGAGATCTTAAAGTTGGACGACATCTCAGAGTCTGACTTAACATTGACACATGTGATGCATTCAATTACATTCAATGTCTTTTATCTCAAATATATTATTAATTTGTTTGAAAATTGAATGTAAATTTAGATAAAATGTATATGTCTGATATTTTAGTAGGATGTACCATCTTTGAAACACTGACGCATACACAAACATCAGACACAACACAAACATAGACCCTCATAATAATTTGTAAATATAAAGTGTGGCTACTATATAATGTACCATAATATTTTCGTAGAATGTACGTACCATCTATGAAACACTGACACATACGCTAACATCAGACACAACACAAACTTAGATTCTGATAATAATTTGTAAATATAAATTGAAGTAATTGAATGCATCACATGCTTTGGTGTCATATCAGAGACGCCAGACACACCTTCAATATAAAGTGTAGCTGCTATATAGTGTACCACAACCTAAATTGACTTTTTTCAGATTATGTGATTAATGATGAATTTTTTTTTACTTTATTGCAGGAAAGGAAAAATATACAAACTTGTCCTAAGTCTCTCAGTATCAATCTTCACATCAGTATGTCAATATGGTTTACCATTCCTAGTAAAATGCATACCTTGTGAATCATCATCACTTCATGAACAATCTTCAACATGTCCAACAAATGGAAAATCAGGAAACTACAAACAATTCAACTGTCCAAAAGGACATTACAATGACCTTGCTACCCTTCTACTAACAACCAATGATGATGCAGTTAGAAACATTTTCTCAACAAACACACCTCATGAATATCAACCTTATTCAATCTTAATTTTCTTCACACTTTATTGCATATTAGGTTTAATCACTTTTGGCATTGCTGTTCCATCAGGACTTTTTTTACCTATCATATTAATCGGTTCAGGCTACGGACGCCTCCTCGGAATAATAATGAAACCTTACACAATTATTGATCATGGTTTGTTAGCTGTTCTTGGTGCAGCTTCCTTGATGGCAGGGTCAATGAGAATGACTGTTTCACTTTGTGTTATTTTTCTTGAATTAACAAACAATCTTCTTTTGTTACCGATAACGATGATCGTTCTTCTCATTGCGAGTTGGAGATAGTTTCAATCCAAGTATTTATGAGATTATACTTCATTTAAAAGGTTTACCTTTTATGGACGCCGCCGATCCGGAACCGTGGATGAGAAATTTATCAGTCGGTGAACTTATCGAAGTGAAATCATCGGTTGTTAGTTTTCGAGGAATTGAAAAGGTTGCTAACATTGTTGAGGTATTGAAGAATACTACACATAATGGTTTTCCTGTGATGGATGATGGTTTTGAAGTTGAGATAGTGAAATTGCATGGATTGATTTTAAGAGCACATTTGATAAAAGTGCTCAAGAAAAAGTGGTTTCTGAAAGAGAAAAGGAGAACTGAAGAATGGGAAGTTAGGGAGAAATTTTCTTGGGTTGAATTGGCTGAAAGAGAAGGAAATATTGAAGATGTTAGTGTAACACAAGATGAAATGGAAATGTTTGTTGATCTTCATCGTCTTACTAATACAACTCCTTATACCGTGTTAGAGAGTATGTCGGTAGCAAAAGCAAGAAGCCTTTTCAGACACGTTGAACTTCGTCATATGCTCGTTGTACCAAAATATCAAGCGACCGGGGTAAGTGAATTGCCATAATTATGAATTTTACTTTACTATGAGTCTTTTTATTTTATCGGCTTATTTGAATTTATCTACCGACATAAGTACTTTTGATCGATCTTCTTGTAGGTATCTCCTGTAATTGGGATCTTGACAAGGCAAGATGTACTTGCATACAACATTCTATCTGTCTTTCCTCATTTGGCAAAATCTAAGGGCAGAGAAAAGAGGAATTGAAGCTCTTCTTGTTACATTATATTCAATTATTTATATTCTTTCCATAGAACATTTTTCAAGTAAAACTAATGAATTTCTGTCAAAAAAAAAGTAAAACTAATGAAACTAAACGATCTAGTATTTTTTAATATTTTTTACATACTCTATTTTTAAGCCATACTTCTTTTTATTATGAAGAGGTAATTTATTCAAACTTTCTTCTACTAGTATTTTCTTTCGTAGTTTTTGCCTAAATGCAAGATGTGCAGTTGAATTCAATTGCGGGCAATCCCGATCCCTAATAGTAGTTTTGTGACAATTATGTATCTGATATGTAGCTCAAGTGGTTGAGCTAGAAACTTAGGATACCCGAATAAATTTAAGAATTTGATCTAAAATTCAAATCGCGACCACTAACATAATATATTAACAACTAATATTTGTCTATAAAGAAAAAGACGGTACATTAAATGAAAGATATTACTAGAGCAAAAATAAAAATGTTGACATACACATTCACTTATAATACCTATATTAGGAAAAAAAAACTTATAATACTATATAAAGTATGTGTCTTTTCAGAATATGAAAAGGTAAATTAAAATTGGCACATATGCTATACCATATACTTATTACATTAAAAAACTAAACTTTATATAACGAAATTAAAACAAAGAAATCATAGTGACAAAAGACAGTGTGACAATGAGCACAAGAGAAGCAAAGTATTGTGTGGCTGAAGATACATCAATAGAAGTAGGAGAAGAAGATGACGACAAAGACGAAGACGATGACGATGGTGATGATGCAGAAGATCCATTTGCTTTCAGTACTGTGATTTTTACCTTCATGCCTTGACCACAGTGACCAAAAGTACCACATGCGAAGTATCTTGTACCTGATTTGTCCAATTTGATAACATCTTTTCCACTGCTTAAGAAGGCTAATGGAGTGGTAATGTCACATTTTTTGTAGGCACTTTCATTGCCTAGTTCAACCACATTATGCATTGAAGAGTACTTAAAAACTGCAAAGAATAAATAAAAACATTCATCATATTCATAGAAAATTAGTATGTGTTCAATACAATTTAGTTTTCTTTGATGCAATTTAGGTTAGTTTAACGGCTTAGTTAAGTGTTTAATATTTTATCTTTCCTAATAGTATATTTGATTTTTCTAACAACCTTAACTAACATTAGTTAATAATAGCAATTTAGTTTAGTTGGTTCAAAAAAATACCCTCTTGTTTTTCTAAAGGGAGTTTCAGTTCATAAACATGCACAAAAGCTACACCGAACTTCTGTACTAATTTGGTTTAGTTGAGAATGAACCCCTAAAAATTTGATTATATATTTTTGCAAACTATAATGTAACATTCAGTTTGGTTTAGTTTTTTTTCTTGAACCGAACCATAAACATTTTTGAAATGAACAATATAAACATTCTTAATTATTTGAAATTTCAATAATGACATTATAATTGCGACTGTAATTACAACCGTAATTTAAAAACATCATAAAAACAATGAAGATTTATTTTTCAATTTCATATAGCAACTCATTCTCATATAAAAATAGTGAAAGTAATAAAAATAACATAAATAAATAAAATTTATATATAAATTACATACCAAGTTGATCTCCAACTTTAAATGTTTGGCCTGAACTCCATGAGTCAAAATCAGAAGATAAATCCCAACCTTTGTTTCCACCTACAACATATTGTGTTGCCAAAACCTCCTTTGTGATCAAAGTAGCTACTAGTACAAGAATATCATGTTCTTGAACACCATGGTTCACTTTTTCCTTTGTTATATGCCTTTTTGATCACGAGATTATTTTGTTTGAGTATGTATTTCTACGGCTTATCGCTATATTTATAAGCAAGGGGTACAAAAAATATCATATACTATGTAACAAACAATTATCTTTTTCTGTAAAAAAAATAAACAATTATCTTTACATTAATATATATTTTTTTTTTTTTGAGTAAAACATTAATATATATCTTGAAACGATTCATAAGTGTTTGTTGGCACAATTTTATTTTAGCTTTATTTTTCTTTTAAGTTATAAATAGGGTCAAACACATATTTTATGAAACTCTTCTTAAAAAAAAGTGGCTTAGTACTAATAAAAAAAATATAGAGATTTGTCTCGACCAAAATAAATAAATAAAAATACACTACATAAAAAAAAGATAAGTACAAAGTATACACAATATCAAAATATTTTTGTTTAAAATACAAAAAAATAAAAAAGATAAGTACTTTTAAATATAAAAATAATGATCAAATAAATTTTATTTTATTTATGAAACTCTTTTTATTATTTTTAAACTTAAAATATATTTTACTCTTAAAAAAAATTAGGTCAAACGAAACCTAAATTGTGAATTCTTTACAAAGTGACTCGTTAATAAATCTAAAAAAAATGCATGTTTGGTCATCTAATTTTTTTTTCAGACGCACCAAAAAAAACTAACTTTTTTCAGTGTTTGGATTGGCTTTAAAGCATATTCAGGTGGGTAAAGATTATTAAAGCTTGGCTTTCGAACAAAGCTGTCATGAGTCATATATTTAGGATAGCTAATTTAAATGCTCAAAATTTTAATTTATAAGATATATAATGGTAAAAATATTTAAATCAGATGACAAACACATATAAAACCCTTTTGATCCTTAATCTTGACGACAAGATATTTAAGACAATTTCCAATGATAGATGCTTATAAAGTACTACCTCCGATCTTAAATGTAAGAGAAAAATTAGTTTTTAAATTTATTGAGAATCTAATGTATTTGTTCTACAATATGGACTAGATACATTAGATTCTCAATGAACCTAAAATGTAATTTTTCTCTTATATATGTTTAGGACATAAGAGAGTAGTATTTATTAAGAATCAATATTTATTAAGTACCTTCATTGAAGCACATGCAAAAATGGTATTTATTAGGTATATATTCTTAAATAAGAATTTTCTCTGTCATGATTCTTAACAGATCCTACATACTTTTATATATTATTTTATTTCTACCACATACTTTATGATATAGTAAATAATAATTTTATTATATTAAATAATTTAGAGTTATTGTCGGGATCCATTAAAAACTTTTTAAAGGGTTGTTAGGTTGGATTCAAATGCGGACAATCCCGATCCCTAATAGTAGTTTTGTGACAATTATGTATCCTCGTAACTCAAGTGATTGAGATAGAAGCTTAGGTTACCCGAATAAATTTGAGAATTTGATCTAAAATTCAAATCGCAACCACTAACATAACATATTAACAACTAATATTTGTCTATAAAAAAAAAGACGATACATTAAAAGAAAAAAAGATAATACTAAAGCAAAAATAAAAATGTTGACATACACATTCACTTGAAATACCTATATAAGGTAAAAAAAACATATATATATATATATATATATATATATATATATATATATATATATATATATAAAGTATGTGTCTCACTGTCTCTTATTCAACTTTGCTAACATACTTGCAGAATATGAAAAGGTAAATTAAAATTGACATATCACTATATCCCTCAAGTGTATATATATTCTTATGCTCATTATATATTCAATTAAAATAAAGAAATTATTGTGACAAAAGATAGTGTGATAATGAGCACAAGAGAAACAAAGTATTGTGAGGCTGAAGATACATCATTAGAAGTAGGAGATGAAGATGACGGCGAAAACGATGACAATGGTGATGATGCAGAAAATTCATTTGCTTTTACTACTGTGATCTTTACTTTCGTGCCTTGATCACAGTGACCAAAACTATCACATGTGAAGTTGTATCTGGTTTGTCCAATTTGACAACATCTTTTCCACTGCTTTAGGAGTCTAAGGGAGTGGTAATGTCACATTTTTTGTAGGCACTTTCATTTCCTAGTTCAACCACATTATGCATTGAAGAGTACTTAAAAACTGCAAAAAAAAATAAAAAAACTAAAGACATTCATCATATTCATAGAAAATTAGTAGTACGTGTTTTAATTTATTGGCTTAAATGCACTTTTGGTCCTCTTATTTTAAAAAATTTGAACTTTTGATCCCCCTTCTTTAAAAACCATCTTTTTGGTCCCCCTTCTTTGTTTTTTTTTTTGAATTATAGTCCCCCACCTTATTTTAGTAAAATTTTTGATGATGTGTCTGCCTCATTAATGACGTGGCAATATCCACATGGATACAAAATAATCCACCTCATTAATCTTAATTTTTAATACAAATAATATATTTTTAAAATATTAAACTAACTATATTAAATCATTTAAAACAGTAAAAAAGTAAATTAAATTATAATTGAATCATGAACCCTAAATTTCTAAATAGACATCATTCTCCATCTTCTTCTTTACGTGTTTCTCATTGCTCAATCTAAATGTTATAGTATCATTACTTCTTGCACTAAACAATTCCACAAATTAAATCGAGTTTAAAGTAAAGGTTAAAGTGTAGTTGTAATTTGTAAATGGTTGGTTTGCCAATTAGCAGCAACACATGCCACTTTAATGGTTGAGAATGCAAAGGTTCCTAGGGGTTTTATTGCCTCTTCCTTCTTACATAGACAATGTATAATTGAGTGTTCGTGTTGATTTAGTGTTTAAAGAAATTGAAAGTTTATGTTTATTGAGTGTTCATGTTGATTTATTAGTGTTTAAAGAAATTGAAAGTTCGTGTTGATAGAAGATGAAAAAATATGTCTATTTGGGAATTTAGGGTTCATGATTCAATTATAATTTGATTTATTTTTTTATTGTTTTAAATTATTTAATATAGTTAGTTTAATATTTTAAAAATATATTATTTGTATCAAAAATTAAGATTAATGAGGTGGATTATTTTGTATCCATGTGGATATTGCCACGTCATTAATGAGGCAGACACATCATCAAAATTTTTACTAAAATAAAGTGGGGGACTATAATTCCAAAAAAAACAAAGAAGAGGGACCAAAAAGTTGGCTTTTAAAGAAGGGGGATCAAAAGTTCAAAATTTTTAAAATAGGGGGATCAAAAGTGCATTTAAGCCTAATTTATTTCAACAATCACACCTAAAAGTTATAAATTGTGATCTTTGATTAACCTGATCGAAATTCCTGCAGTGGAGAATTCCACGCAGTATACGATCTCAGCCATTAAATTTAGATTGGACGGTTCTGATAATATATTCAGTTTTATACTGCAAAACAATTACAGCTGCGGATTTCAAATTAGACAGCTCAGATCAGTTACTACGTTCTGCAATAATGGCAGGATATCTCATATTTGATATTGCGAAAAATTGTTCAATACAATTTAGTTTTCTTTGATCCAATTTAGTTTAGTTTAAGTGTTTAGTTCAGTTTTGAATATTGTATCTGTCCTATTAGTATATTTGATTTCTCTAACAACCGTAACATTAGTTAATAATAGCAATTTAGTTTAGTTCGGTTCGAAAAAACTAAAGGAGTTTCGGTTCAAAAACATGCACAAAATAATCTTTATCACTATCACTCTTGTAGAGTTACCTTGTTATAATTAAGAATGTCATTTTCTTTGTTATATGCTTTTTATCACTATCACTCTTGTAGACATTATTTTGTTTGAGTATGTATTTCTACGATTCATCCATATATTTATAAGTAAGGGTAAAAAATATATCATATACTTAACAAACAATTTTCTTTACATTAAATTAATATATATCTTTTCTTTTTTGAGTAAAACATTAATATATATCTTGAATGAAACGATATTAAAATGTTTGTTACCTTACCAAAAAAAATATTAAGTGTTTGTTGCCCCGACTTTATTTTAGCTTTATTTCTCTTTTAAGTGAGTCAAACACATATTTTAGGAAGCTCTAATTAAAAAAAATCAAAATACACTATATAAAAAAAAGATAAGTACAAAGTATAAACAATATCAAAATATTTTAGTTTAAAATACAAAAAAAAATAAAGATAAGTACTTATAAATATAAAAAGAAAATTACCAAACAACTTTTATTTTATTTGTAAAATTCTTTTTATTATTTTTAAACTTAAATCATCTTTTACTCTTAAAAAAAACTAACTCAAATGAAACCTATATTTTGAATTCTTTGCAAAGTGACTTGTTAATAAATCTAAAAAAATGCATGTTTGGTCATCTAACTTTTTTCAGTGTTTGGATTGGCTTTAAAGCATATTCAGGCGGGTAAAGATTATTAAAGCTTGGCTTTCAAACAAAGCTGTCATGAGTCATATATTTAGAATAGCTAATTTAGATGCTCAAAATTTTACTACCTCCATTTTTTTTTACTTGTCGTTTTAGAAAGAAAAAAAGACTAAAATAGAAGAATATATTTTTGCACCTTATTTTCCTATTATGCCCTTTTTAAAAATATATATCATATTTTTATTCCACCAATAACAAACAAAATTTGTATATAATAAAAAGATTATATTGTTTCAACAAAAAAAAATATATAAATTTAGTCAATAAAATAAAATAAGAAGAGGGTTATAATAGACAAAATATATCCTAAATTGCCAAAACGACAAGTGAAAAAGAACAAATATTTTTTTCTAAATCGACATGTCACTACAAGAAATTTTTACATTTGCTACCAACATTTGAGAGGAAAATTGGTTCCTCGCAAATGTTTTACATTTGGGACGAAATTTCGTCGCTAATGTTGTGGGACCCAGCGAACAAATACAAATTCTCACACGTCTGCCAGCGTATAACATTTGCGACGAAATTATGCAAATTTTCCTCGCAAATGTGCAACCGTTAGCGCGTGCGCCACACGCGTTCTGCGCGGCCTGCAAGATTCCTGAACACTTTACATTTTCCTCGCAAATGTATAAATTTTCCTCGCTAATGTCATGGCCCACCAGCAAAGGAACGTTATGCAACGGCTATATCAGATACGCTCCCCCTCCTCCTTCTCTATATATACTTCTTCCCATTCATTCTTTCATTCATTCATAATTCTTCTCTCCCAAAATCTTTCTATCTATTTTCATCTAAATTATATATTTATCTACTTCTATTTTTTCATCTTATTATTAATCAAGGTTAGTTTCATATATAGATTATGTTAACATTTTTTTACATTATCTAAATCTTTGTGATTATATATTTTTAATTAACACATTTTTTTTATTTTATTATTTATTTAGGTTGTTGTTGTTGGTTGTTGTTGCTATATTTTAGATCGGAGTTCTTTCTCATCCCATCTATTATCATATTATTCGAGGTTAGTAATTTAACTTGTGTAATTTATTTTTAATTGTTGACTAATAATGTTATTATTGTTTATATAAAAATTTATACTTTAAAAAACATGTTATATTTTAAAAAATAGTTAGGAAAAATGACAAATTATGAATTATTAGTATTATTGCTTATTATTACTATAAATTAATTAAAAAAAAATTGAAAAAAACTCCCCCCCACTGTGTTTCTCTGTAAAACTCCCCCCATTCCTTAATTTAATTTTTTTTGTTACGGCCCCCCACCCAATTAAATAATTATATAATTTATTTTAATATTTCTTTTTATTTTAATTAAGTATATATATAATATTGTATTTATTTTAATAATTATATTGTTTTTTTCAAAACATGTTATGTTTTAAGAGATAGTTAAGAAAAATGACAAATTATAAATTATTAGTATTATTATATATTACTTTAAATTAAGAAATTAATTAAAAAATTAAAATAAACACCTATATATATGTTTCCAAATTCAAACCTCCATCCCTTGAAAAAAATTTAGTACGGCCCCCACCCATGATTAATTAATTAAAATTTTATTTATTATTACTTTATATTTTAATTAAGTATTTTAGTTAGGTAGTTAATTAGTTTTGTATAGTTTAATATATAATAATGTTAGTCTTTTAAAAATATTAGATAAATAATGTTAATTAATTTTGTAAATTAATGCTTAATAATATATATATTGTTTATCTATTAGTTTGTCTTGACTAAAAAAATTAGTTAGTACAAATAATGTTAACTTGTAAAAATAAAGTTGTTATAATAGTTTAGTTAGAAAATTTAGTTTGAAAAAAATTACTCCAAATTAATTATTAAATATTAATTACATATGTTATTTTCTTATAATCTATTAATTTGATCTTTTAGGGTGATTATTTGTTGTGTGTTGATTTGTTGGATCGGTGTCTTCCTTCTTCTAAATTCATCGGCATAATTATCTGAGGTTAGTATATATTTTATTTATTTTAAATAGTTATTAGTAAAATATGTTAATTTATGTGTTAGTTTGTTTTGACTAAAAAAATATTAGTGGTTAAAAATAAGGTTAATTTTTAATTAATTGTTGTAGGTTAAATTTAATATATCGTTAATTTGACTAAAACTAGTTAATCGTAAGAATTAATGTTAATTTATAAAAATAAACTTGTTATAATTGTTTAGTTAGTAAAAATTAGTTAGAAAAAAAGTACTCCAAATTAATTAGTAAAAATTAATTAAAAGTGGTATTTTGTTATAATTTTTAATTTCATCTTTTAGGGTGATTGTTTGGTGTGCGTTGATTTGTTGGATCGGTGTCTTCCTTAGCTTCTTTTAAACTCATCGGCATAATTATCTGAGGTTAGTATATATCTTATTTATTTTAAATAGTTGTTAATTAGTAATATATTGTAAATTTGACTAAAAAAAATTAGTTAATAAAAATAATGTGAAAAAATTAATGTAAGAAAACTAGTAGCTAGTAAAAAAAATATTAGTCGTTAAAAATATTGTTAATTTTTAAATGTATTGTTAGTAAAAATATTTTGTAAAAATATATATATATTTAATTTATATTTTAGTTTATAAAAAGATATTTTATAATTTATGAAAACAATTTTATAAAAAGATAGTGCTATAAATATATGTTAGTAAAAATATTTAGTTAATCGTTAATTTAGTTTAATGTATTAATTAAAGGATAAAATATTTAATTAATATATTGAACCTAATTAATTTTTATTATTATTAGAAACGACTCTAGATGGATCAAATTAGATCTGACCGAAGTTGGATGTACAAAAGAAAATATCCGGGCATGAGGTTGATTAGAGCTCGTTTTAAGGAAGGAGTTGAACAATTTATTGATTATAGCTCGTTTTAAAGATTTATGTGCTTCAACACTCAGGATGGATGAACTTGTTAAAATGGATAAGAATATTCCTACAATACTTTGTAAATTGGAGCTAGTTTTTCCCCCCGCTTTCTTTGATTCTATGGAACATCTTCCGGTACATCTCGCGTATGAAGCTATGCTTGGTGGACCTGTTCATTATAGGTGGATGTATCCTTTCGAAAGATTCATGGGTGATTCAAAGCGAACAGTGAAAAATAAAGCAAGAGTTGAAGGGTCAATATGTGCATCTTACTTGCATCGGGAAACCACTCATTTTTGCTCTCATTATTTCAACAACATGATGCTAACACCGACAAGAACGCGGAATGATGTTCCTGATGAAAGTAACTCTTCCGCTTTGTCGGTGTTTCGTGTTTCTGGGCGTTCTTCAGGGGCAGCGAAAGAGTATTGGATGAACGATGAAGAGATGCGATCAGCCGAAGTTCATGTCTTGATTAATTGCATTGAAGTTGAACCATATATTGAATTTTTTGAAAAGAAACAACTCGGAGACACATATACCAACTTTCCAGAATGGTTTAAGGATAAAGTGGCAAAATATGAACAAATGAAGCATTTTAGAGGATTAGCTGAAGGTCCTCGGAGAAATGTCATTGAATGGCACACATACTTTTTAAATGGATATAAATTTGAAACTGAGTCATGGACAGCGGGCAAAAAAACGAAAAGTAGTGGAGTTTATGTCAAAGGGGTCAGTGATGGTGGCGAAGATGACTTCTATGGTGTGATTAAGCGCATATTTCAATTGAGTTATTATTATGAGGGTCAAGACAACAATGTTGTGTTATTTTTTTGTGAGTGGTTTGACCCAACTAATGGGACAAAAATTGATCCAAAGCACAAACTTGTTGACATACTAATGAGTAAAAGGTATAATCGATTTGATCCGTTTATCCTGGCGACTAAGTGTTGTCAAGTGTATTATGTACCTTATCCTTCTCATCACCGGTGTAAACGAGGATGGTGTTCAGCTATCAAGGCAAAACCAAGAGGTGAAATTGAAAAAACTGTTCCAGATATAGAAGCACCTTACCAAGATGATGAAATGTCAAGAGTTCCCGAGATGATTGAAGTCGATCACATTACAAACTTGGTTGACCAAGAAGTTGATGGTGATCAAATTGAGTTTGAGGCGTTTGTAGCAGTGGTGCAGAACAATAACGATAATGAGGATGATGATGCAAATAACTCGGAAGATAACGAAGACGAAGATAATGAAGATGAAGACAATGAAGATGAAGATACATATTATAATAATGACGATGATGATGAATAAATCTCTATTGTAATTAGTTATCTTTAATTTGTAATGAATTATATCCAATTAGAACTTTTATTATCATATTGTAACTACTTATCTTTAATTAGTAATGAATTATATCCAATTAGAACTTTTATTATCATATTGTAACTATTTATCTTTAATTAGTAATGAATTTAAAATATATTCAATTAGAACTTTTTATTATCATATTGTACGTAACTATTTATCTTTAATTAGTAATGAATTAAAAAATATCCAATTAGAACTTGTTATATTTTTGTTTTCATATATAGTAACTATTTATCGTTGTACTGGATTGTTCAATTTTAATTAAATTGTTTTACTCGTTGCAGGGATGGCAGATCAAAATAATAAGGACAATCAGAAAAAGGGAAAGAAGCCGGCAAAAATATACAGGATTGCTAGAAGTATGATACCGAAAGTTCTGACGGCTCGCCAAGCTGGAGGAGTTTCTTTTCGAGATTCCACTTCTGCGGCATCTACTCCACCTACAGCTGCCCCACGGAGGAACTCAGTTGATGTTCCTAGATCTTCTCTTCCATCACGCTCCTCCACTGTTGATGTGCCCTGTAGACCGACTCCACGAAGGTCTTCGGTTGATGTTCCGAGGTCTTCTCTTCCATCACACTCCTCCAATGTTGATGTGCCCTCTATACCGACTCAACGAAGGTCATCGGTTGATGTTCCGAGGTCTTCCTATCCAACACCCTCACCAGCATATAGACCTGATACTAGCTTCTTGAATGATATTCCTGAGGTTGGCTTATCGAATATGCCTTTTCTTAATCCTGGTGTAACCAATGACTATGATGATGATTTATTGGGTTTTATGCAATATACACCTAATGAAGCTTTCAGTCAACAACAACAACAACAACAACAACAACAACAACAACAACGACGACGAACACCACATCAGGATGGTTCGTCGTCGTCACAACAACAAGGACGACAACCACAACAAGAAGGTTCTTCGTCACAACCACAAGGCTCACAGGAGCAGGAGCGGCCAGTGGCTTTCAGACCACCAAGGCGTCGCTTCACCGAAGGTGTTCGAGTATTGGGTGATAAAAGGGTCATATACCCTCAGGGCAATGGGTAAGTATATTTTTATTTTATTTTTATCTTTAATTTATTTAAAATGTACAATTTCATTAAAAGATTAATGTGTGTAGGTTGGAGCCGTCTAAAGATGCAGCCAAAGGGGTAGCTCATGTTGTCAAACTCGCCCTCAAACACTTTGCTCCCAGCTACAGAAAATTAGTGATAAATAATCATCAATTACGGCAGCAGTTTTATGATGAATTTAAGGTAAACAAAAATAATTTCATGATTACATACATATATATAATAATTACATATAAGATTTAAATGTTTATTATATCTAATGAATTTATTTATTATTTCAGAGATACTGTACCTGGGAGCCTTACCATGAACAAATGGTAAAGGAAAATTTTGAGCTGGCATGTGGTAGGCGATTCTCACAAAAGCTTTACACCGAGAAAATGCGCTACTTAAAAAATCCAGACCAATATCGTCCAGAGTTTATTGGAGAGAATGTCTGGGACAGATTTGTAGAGCATTGGACTCAAAATGAGGCTTATCTAGCTCAGTGTGAAGTCAATAAGAAAAATAGAGCTAATGCCAAGGGGACTAACTTGCACACTGGGGGATGTGTCAGCTTCTCCACCCATGCTCGACATTTGGTATAATAACAATATATTTAATTTCTTTTTTTTTTAATATATTGAATTATATATTTAAATATTAATCAATATTTTTTTGAAAAATTAGGCAAGTAATCTGGAGAGAGAACCTTATGTCAGTGAGGTCTACAGACAGACTCACTTCAGCACCAGAGACAATGCTTGGGTTCATCCTATAGGCCAACAACTTTCGGTAAATTTATAATTTGATATATATTTTATAATTATTTTCAATCATCTTTATTCATTCGCTAATTTTTTTTATGTATATATATATATACAGGAGAATTTACAGAATATTCAAAATCAGATCATTGCTTCTGGTCACTCTGATAGTCTATGTGATCAAGAGAAACAAGCTCAACTTAATTTAGATAAGGCGCTTAATATTGAAGAAGTTTTTTGGAAAGAAAAGGCTAGAGTGAACTGGCATGCTGAAGGAGACAGAAATACAAGATACTTTCATAGGGTTACCAAAATTAAGAATGCTACAAAATTGATTACCTCTCTCAAACATGATAACTCAACCATAAATGATCCGGAACATATAGCTTCTCATGTTGTTAATCATTATAAAGATTTATTCAATAACTCTACTGTTTTGCAGGATAATGGCCTAGTTGAAGATGTTATTCCAAATTTAGTCAGTTCGCAGGCCAATTTTTTGCTGACTATGTTGCCCTCAGCTGAGGAGATTCATAATGCTATTATGAGCCTGAAGAGAGATAGTGCGCCAGGTCCTGATGGATTTGGTGCAAACTTTTTTCAAATGTTTTGGGAGATTGTCAAGATTGATGTTATTAATGCTGTCACTCAATTTTTCACTGATGGGTGGATTCTCCCAAATTACAATGCCAACACCTTGGTGTTGATTCCAAAAATTCCTCATGCAGACTCAATTAATCATTATAGGCCAATTGCTTTGGCTAATTTCAAGCATAAGGTTATCACAAAAATTTTGGCTGATAGGCTTGCTCAGATTTTGCCTTCAATCATTTCTGACGAGCAAAGAGCCTTTATTCATGGTAGGAATATTAAAGATTGCATTTGTCTTACCTCTGAAGTAGTCAATGTTCTTCACAATAAGAGCTTTGGTGGCAATGTAGCTATAAAGATGGATATCTCAAAAGCTTTTGATACTTTAAATTGGAAGTTCCTTCTTAAAGTCCTAATAGCTTTTGGTTTTGATGACAAGTTTTGTAAGTGGATTGATGTGATCTTGCATTCAGCTTATCTATCGGTTTCAATTAATGGTAAGCATAGTGGTTATTTCAACTGTAGCAGAGGGGTTAGGCAGGGTGACCCTCTCTCTCCTCTTTTATTCTGTATTGCTGAAGATGTTTTGAGTCGTGGGCTCTCTAAGCTTGTTTATGACCAGAAAATCAAGCTCATCAAAGGTACAAGAAACTTCATGGTGCCATCCCATATTTTATATGATGATGATGTTATGGTGTTTTGTAAAGGTAATGTCGCATCTATTGAAGCTGTGATGTCTTTATTTCATAAATATGCCGAGTGTTCTGGACAATGCATCAACCCTGCCAAGTCTACTATCTACGGTGGCTCAATGTCTTCTCAAAGGCTTCAATCTATTGCTGATATGTTAGGCTTTGTTGTTGGTACTCTTCCTTTTATGTATTTAGGAGTACCAATTTTTAGAGGAAAACCTAAGGCTAGTCACTTTCAATTCATCGCTGATAAGATTAGAATTAAACTAGCTGCTTGGAAAGCTTCTTTACTCTCTATTGCAGGAAGAATTCAAATGGTAAAATCAGTAATCCATAGTATGCTGCTTCATTGTCTTCTAATTTATTCTTGGCCAACTTCTCTTATCAAAGACATTGAAAGGTGCATAAGGAACTTTATTTGGAATGGAGACATAAGTAAGCGAAAGCTAGTCACAGTAGCTTGGAAGAAATGTTGTCAACCTATCTCTGATGGAGGTTTAGGTATCAGATCTATCACAGTTGTCAATGAGGCTGCAAACCTGAAGCAATGTTGGGATTTGGCAAACTCTCAAGACCAATGGGCAAATTTTCTTAGATGTAGAGTTCTGAGAAATGGTAGGCCAATAAATTATCACATTTACTCATCTATTTGGAGTGGATTGAAAGGATCTTATGATGAATTCCACAACAATTCTGCTTGGCTTCTCGGAAATGGTTCTAATATTAATTTTTGGAGTGACAATTGGTGTGGCCAACCTCTTGTGCACTTACTGAATATTCCCGGTAACATTCATCTCTATCTCAAGTCTAAGGTGAAAAGCTTCATTGTCAACCATCAATGGTCTATCCCTATTGAGCTTCAGCTTGTTTATCCAAACATTCACAGTGCAATTCAAAATGTTATTGTCCCTTTGGAAGATGTAGAAGATAAAAGAATCTGGATTCCCGATGAGAAAGGCTTGCTTACTCTCAAAATTGCTTATTCTTTCAAGGATCATCCTTCTCAGCCAGTGCATTGGGGTAAGATTATCTGGAATGCTTCCATTCCCCCTTCAAAGTCTCTTCTTGTTTGGAGATTGCTTCACAACAAAATCCCAAGTGATGAATCTTTAGCACATAGAGGTATGAGTTTAGCATCTATTTGTAACTTGTGTTACAAGAATTCTGAATCTACTCAACATATATTCTTTGATTGCCCCTATTCTGTGAACATATGGAGATGGATTACTTATACATTAAATGTAGCAAATCACATTAATTCCATCGATGATTTCTGGATCATTTTAAATAGAGTGTGGTCTTCACAGTGCAAAATAGTCATTCTCTCTGCGCTTATAAACTCTGTGAATGCGATATGGTTTGCTAGAAACCAAGCTAGATTCAATAACAAAGTTATCCACTGGAAATCTTGCATATCATCTATTGTTTCAGAGGTTTCTTTATCTGGAAATAGTACCACAAAGGCTTCTTTTGTATCTATGTCAGAGTTTACTATTTTAAAGGCTTTTAAGGTTAAGGTCCACCCTCCGAATAGTCCTGTCATCAAGGAATTTATTTGGAATCCTCCTTTTCTTGATTGGATTAAATGTAATACGGATGGTGCATCAATTGGAGTTCCAGGTCATGCTGGTTGTGGTGGAATTTTCAGGAACTACAAAGCTGACCATCTTGGCAGTTTTGCATTTAATATTGGAGTAGGGAATGCTTTTATAGCTGAGCTCACAGGTGCTATGCTTGCCATTGAGATTGCGGCATCAAAAAATTGGTCTAAACTTTGGTTGGAATTGGATTCCAAGTTGGTTGTGTTAGCCTTCAGCATGCCTTCAATGGTTCCTTGGAGATTAAGGAATCGTTGGTTTAATTGCATCCATCTTATCAAATCTATGAGTTTTATTGCTACACATATTTTTAGAGAAGGTAATCAATGTGCGGATTCGTTGGCAAACTTAGGCTTATCTGTCGATGAATTTACTTGGTGGGATAATGTACATAAGGATATTAGCTTAGCTTTTTCTAGAAATAAGTTAGGCCTTCCTTGTTTTCGTTTTACTAATTAAGAGGGGTTTTGGTTTTATGTCCCCCTTTTTTTTAAAAAAAAAAAAAAAAATATATACAGGAGGAGAATATGACCATTGCTGCAGTGTATTTGTCTCAACATCCCGAGTATGCCTCCTACGATGATATACCACAGCAAATTAAATATCAGATATGGAGAGAGGCAGCCGCAAAACTTGGACTTCGAGGAAGAGAAAATCGGTTTCCTGGTCTAGGGACGATGGCACCTAACTTTCATCGAGGAACCGACATAACTTATGTTCCTGGTCCTGACGATTGCCCTGAGCCAAGGATGTCTGAAGCTGAAATGTGGAAAAGATTTCAGGAGGAGATGCAGAAAAGGGATGAAGAGAGGGCTCAAGAGAATCAAAGATTGCAGCAACAGATTCTTGATGAAAGAGCCGAAAGAACAAAATGGCAAGAAGAGTTGATGCAACAATTACGCAACTCAAACAATCCGATGTTTCGAGCATCGACGTCACATGGGGGTCCAACATTTGAGGAGGAGGATTTGGGTGACAGTGATGATCCGGAGGAAGAATATTATGTAGAGGAATATGAATCAGATCCGGAGGAATAATAATGATGTTTTATATTATGTAAAATTATTTGAATTTTAATATGGATTGATAATATTTATTTAATTTTATGCAACAAAAATATTTATTTTTATCATTTTAACTTTAATTCGAAATTTAACTTCACTTTTAACATTGTAAATAAAAATTGAATTACAACTATTTTAACTTTAATTACGTTAAATTTCTGCCTATAGAAACTAAATTTATGTATATATATATATATATATATATATATATATATATATATATATATATAGACGCGGGAAAATCGAATATTCGGTAAAATTTATTGCGGGAAAATATATAAATTAGAATTTTCGGTAAAATTTATTGGAGGAAAAATTGAAAGTCGAATTTTCGATTTAAAATTGAATTTTGCGCCAAAACTAATTTTTAAAATTCAAAAAGACATCTCCGTATAATCTTCGTCGCAAATGTAATGGATCCCAACGCGAATCAATCAAAAAGACATTTCATGAAATTCGAATATTCGGTAAATTTTATTGCGGGAAAAAATGAAATTAGAAGATTCGGTAAAATTTATTATATTGCGGGAAAAATTGAAATTCGAATTTTCAATTTATTGTGCAAATTTAATTATTAAAATATGCTGAAGACATTTGAGAGGAAATTTCCTCTCAAATGTTTTTCTATTATTTTTTTTCCCAACCACTTTTCTATATATACCACACTA
The DNA here is from genome assembly GCA_951804385.1 of Trifolium dubium. NCBI lineage: Eukaryota > Viridiplantae > Streptophyta > Magnoliopsida > Fabales > Fabaceae > Trifolium > Trifolium dubium. The sequence continues at coordinate 5,276,618 of OX638062.1, read as the reverse complement.
TCACTCTCCAATACTCATATTCTCTACCACTTTTCTCTAACACTTATCTTCTTTCTCTTCAACAATTTTTCTTCTTTCTCTTCAACACTTTTCATCTTTCTCTTCAAACTCTTCAACCATTTTTCTTCTTTCTTTTCAATCTCTTCAACACTTTTCTTCTTTCTCTTTAAACTCTTCAACCATTTTACTTCTTTCTTTCAATTTCTTCCATACTTTTCTTCTTTCATTTAAATTTTTCAACCATTTTTTTTTCTCTTCAATTTCTTCAACACTTTCATTCTTCTCTTCAACCATTTTTCTTCTTTCTCTTCAATTTCTTCAACCACTTTTCTTCTTTCTCTTCAACTTCTTCATCTCTTTCTCTTTTTTCATCTTCAATTTCTTCAACACTTTTTCTTCATTTTATATTATCTTAAAATAAAATCTTTTCTTCAAAACACTTTCAACAACATCATATCTCTCACAAATTTTATATTTTTCATATTTTCTTTTCAACAACATCTCTAACAAATTTATCATCTTTTAATTTTATCATTTCATTAAATTATTTTTAATTCATAATATATATTATATATATATAATAAATATCAATTTTTGGAACAAATTAAAATTTTTAAAACATATTTTAACAAATTAAATAGGTATTTTAGTTGAAATATATTATTTTTGGCGTTTTTTTATTTAATAAAACGTATTTTTTTTAAAAAAAACGTATTTTTAAACCAGGTATTTATTATTTTTTAATTTTTTTTTATACATTTGCGAGGAAATTTCCTCGCAAATGTTTTCTGTTTAATTTTTTTTTATATTCCTGATATTTGCGAGGAAATTTCCTCGCAAATGTATTCCGCGAAATTTTGGCGCAGAATTCAATTTTTAAATTTTCCCGCATTAAATTTAAACGAAAATTTGAATTTCCCGCAATAAATTTTGATTAAAATTCAAATTTCATCTTTTCCCGCAATAATTTTTCGTTTTTTCCCGCAATAAATTTAAATGAAAATTCGAATTTCCCGCAATTTTTTTTTTCAATTTTCAGAAAATTTAATATTGATTAAATTTAAATATTGATTAAATTTTAATTTTATTTTAATTATTATTTTTAAAAATTATAATTAAATTTGTGACTGATTTTTTCTTTTTTAAAAAAATATAAATTTAATACATTAGCGAGGAAATTTCCTCGCAAATGTATGTGCATACATGTCACATCATTGTCCCCCACGTGATTGCGCGTGAATGTCAGCTTTAACATTAGCGAGGAAATTTCCTCGCAAATGTCCTGCAAAATGGTCTGACACCATTTGCGAGGAAATTTCCTCGCAAATGTCATCCCAACAGCTTTTGATTTACCAACAACTGATTTCCTCCCAAATGTCCTCGCAAATGTACATTTGTGACGAAATTTGGTCCATTTGAGAGGAAAAATTTCGTCTCAAATGTGGGTTTTTTTTGTAGTGTGTAAAAAAGAACGGTGGTAGTAATTCATAAGACATATAATGGTAAAAAAAAAATCAGATGACAAACACATTTAAAACCCTTTTGATCCTTAATCTCGACAAGATATTTAAATCCATCTCCAATGATAGATGTTTATAAAGTAGTACTTATTAAGAATCAGTATTTAATAGGTACTTTCATTGGAGCACATGCAAAAATGGTACTTGTTAAGTATATATTCTTAAATAAGAATTTTCTATCTCATGGTTCTTAACAGATCCTACATACTTTTATATATTATTATATTTCTACCATATACTTTATGAGATAGTAAATAATAATTTATTATTATATTAAATAATATAGAGTTATTGTCAAGCCCCATTAAAAACTTTTTAGAGAGTTGTTGGGTTGAATTCAATTGCGGACAATCCCGATTCCTAATAGTAGTTTTGTGAGAATTATGTATCTGATATGTTGCTCAAGTGATTGAGATTGAAGCTTAAGGTACCTGAATAAATTTGAGAATTTGATCTAAAATTCAAATCGCGGCCATTAACAACTAATATTTGTCTTTAAAGAAAAATGGTACATAGAATGAAAAAAAGATATTACTAAAGCAAAAATAAAAATGTTGACATACACATTCACTTATAATACGTATATAAGGAAAAAAAACTTATAATACTATATATATATATATATATATATATATATATATAAAGTATGTGTCTCTCTGTCTCTTATTCAACTCTGCTAACATATTTGCAAAATATGAAAAGGTAAATTAAAATTGGCATGTCACTATACCCCTCAAGTGTATATATATATGCTCATGCTTATTACATTAAAAAACCAAACTTCGTATATATTCAATTAAAACAAAGAAATTATTGTGACAAAAGATAGTGTGACAATGAGCACAAAAGAAGCAAAGTGTTGTGAGGTTGAAGATGCATCACTAGAAGTAGGAGAAGAAAATGACGACGAAGATGTTGACGATGATGATGGTGATGATGCAGGAGATCCATTTGCTTTCACTACCGTGATCTTTACCTTCATGCCTTGACCACAGTGACCAAAAGTACCACATGTAAAGTACCTTGTTCCTGGTTTGTCCAATTTGACAACATCTTTTCCACTGCTTAAGGAGTCTAATGGAGTTGTAATGTCACATTTTTTGTAGGCACTTTCATTGCCTAGTTCAACCACACTATGCATTGAAGAGTACTTAAAAACTGCAAAAAAAAAAAAAAAAAAACACAAATAAAGACATTCATCATATTCATAGAAAAATAGTATGTGTTTTAATTTATTTCAACAATAACACCTAAAAGTTATAAATTGTGATCTTTGATGGACCTGATCGAATTTCCTGCGGTGGATAACTCCACGCAGTATACGATCTCAGCTATTAAATTTAGTTTTGACGGTTCTGATAATGTATTCAGTTTTACACTGTAAAACAATCACAGCTGCTGATTTAAAATTGGACGGCTCAGATCAGTTGTTGCGTCCTGCAGTAATTGCAGGATATCCTGTTCCATCTTTGATATTGCGAAAAATTATTCAATACAATTTAGCTTTCTTTGATGCAATTTAGTTTAGTTTAACAGTTTAGTTATGTTTTTAGTATTTTATTTGTCCTAATAGTATATTTGATTTCTCCAACAATCTTAACCAACATTAATTAGTAATAACAATTTAGTTTAGTTCGGTTCGGAAAAATACTCTCTTGTTTTTTCTAAAGGGAGTTTTGGTTCTAAAACATGCACAAAAGCTACATCAAACTTATGTACTAATTTGGTTTAGTTTAGGATGAACCTCTAAAATTTTGATTAAATTTTTGCAAACTAATGTAATATTCAGTTTGGTTTAGTTTTCCTTCTTGAACCAAATAAACATTCTCGAATGGAACAATATAAACATTCTTAATTATTTGAAATTTCAATAATAACTTTATAATTGCGACTGCAATTGCAACTGTAATTTAAAATCAATGAAGTTTTATTTTTCAATTTCATATAGGAAACTCATTCTCATATAAAAATAGTTAAAGTGATAAAAATATCATAAATAACTAAAATTTATATATAAATTACATACTAAGTTGATCTCCAACTTTGAATGTTTGGCCTGAACTCCATGAGTCAAAATTAGAAGATGGATCCCAACCTTGGTTTCCACCAACAACATGTTGTGTTGCCAAAACCTCCTTTGTGATCAAAGTAGCTACTAGTACCAAGAAAATCATGTTCTTGAACACCATGGTTCACTTTTTTCTTTGTTATATGCTTTTTGATCACTATCACTCTTGTGGAGATTATTTTGTTTGGGTATATATTTCTACGATTCATCCCCATATATTTATAAGCAAGAGTAGAAAATATCATATACTTAACAAACAATCTTCTTTACATTAAAATATATCTTTTAACGATATTAAGTGTTTGTTGGTTCAACTTTATTCTAATTTTATTTTTCCTTTAAGTCATAAGTAGTGTTAAACACATATTTTATGCAAATTCAAAGGGTATGGTTGAATGGTTGGAATTCATCCTCCGTTGACCAAAGGTCGATAGTTCAATCTATAGAGCAACTTTAAATTCTTGGGTCAGTTATCCCACCCATCGAGGTGGCTCAAACCTAGCGAGTGATTAGTCACTGCGTTCAGCAGTGGATACCTCGGTCTTGTTAAAAAAAACACACATTTTATGAAGCTTTTATTAAAAAAAATTTCTTAATACTAATGAAAAAAATATAAAGATTTGTCTCGACAAAAAAAAAATCAAAATACATTATGTAAAACTAAAGATAAGTACAATGTATAAACAATATCAAAATATTTTAGTTTAAAATACAAAAAAGAAAGATAAGTACTTTTAAATAAAAAAAATTATCAAAGAACTTTTATTTTATTTGTAAAACTCTTTTTTATTATTTTTAAGCTTAAAACATCTTTTACTCTTAAAAAAATTATTTCAAATGAAAATTAAATCGTAAATTTTTCGCAAAGTGACTTGTTAATAAATCTAAAAAAAATGTATGTTTGGTCATCTAATTTTTTCAGTGTTTGGATTGGCTTTAAAGCATATTCAGGTGGGTAAAGATTATTAAAGCTTGGCTTTCAAGCAAAGCTGTCATGAGACATATTTAGGATAGCTAATTTCGATGCTAAAAAATTTAATTTATAAGACATATAATGGTAAAAAAAATTAAATCAGATGACAAACACATATAAAACTCTTTGGATCCTTAATCTCGACAAGATATTTAAACCATCTCTAATAATAGAAGCTTATAAAGTAGTAATTTTTTTCTACTTGTTGTTTTAGAAGAAAAAAAAACTTAAAATAGGAGATTGTATTTTTACAGTTTATTTTCCTATAATTCAGTTCTTCTTTAGAGTCACAAGGACAAAGAAACCCCTATTTCTTAAATACATATCATATTTTTAATCCACCAATAAACTTCTACTTTTTCACAAATATTATCTATTTCTTGAAAAATTGTAACAAACTTTATTTAAAAACAAACAAAATTTGTATATAATAAAAATATTATATTGTTTTAACAAAAAAAATTTATGCAAAATTTATTCAAATAAAATATGAAGGAGGGTATAATAAGTAAAATAGAATCTAAATTGCCAAAACAATATGTAAAAATAAACAAATATTTTTTTTCTTCTAAAACGATAAGTAAAAAGGAACGGATGGAGTACTTATTAAGAATCAGTATTTATTCGGTACCCCATTGGAGCACATGCAAAAATGATACTTATTAGGTACATATTTTTAAATAAGAATTTTTTTCTCATGGTTCTTAACGGGTCCCATATACGTTTATATATTATTTTATTTCTATCACATACTTTATGAGGTAGTAAATAATAATTTATTATTAACCCAATGGGTGTGGTTGAGCGGTTGGGGCTCATCCTCCCTTAACCAAGGGTCGAGGGTTCGATCCTCACCTTGGGTATGGAGCAGCTTTAAATCATTGGGCTAGCTATCCCACCCATCGAGGTGCCTCCAATCTAGCGAGGGATTAGTCACTGCGTTCGGCGGTGGATATCCCGGTCAAGACCAAAAAAATAATAATTTATTATTATATTAAATAATATAGAGTTATTGTCGAGACTCATTAAGAACTTTTTAAAAAGTTGCTGAGTTTAGAGGGATTGACTGCATATTGAGTATTATTATTATTATTATTATTAATTTTTTTTTAAATAAATGCGTGTACATGTTGGATTCATTAAGTACTCAAAAATCGAAGTCTCCGTTAGAAATGATCTAATACTAGTCTCATTTTTTATTTTTTTGGTAAAAGAAGGGGCCTAAACCCAACTAAAAAATTTACAGGGTAATTGAACAGGCGAAAGAAACACTCCTAAAATTATCAACAAGAACCTAAATCAATTTCAACAAAGATTGTTTATAATAAACTATAGTATTGTTTATAGAGGACATGCAACTTATATTTACTAATATATTTGCACACCGACTTACTTTTTGATTATACTAGTCTCATTTTATTAAAAAAATATTTGACATTTTCTTTATGTTACTTAACTTTTTCCAATTTAAATTTCGGCAAACCACCATTTTATCAAAACTATAATTTACTGAAAAATTTGTCTTTGAATTTATCTAAATTGCAAACACTTCCTCAAATATCTTTATTATTAGTGAATTTTTTTAGAGGTTTTTTGTTTGATTCTTAACTTTTTTCTGAATCAGTATAATTCTATACTTTTTAAAAAATAAATAAATAAAAACCATTTAATATTTAACAAAATGGTTCATATATTTTTGGATATGGTGAAGAATACATAAAAGGGTTCAGTTAACCACACACAATTGGGCTCAAACACAGCCCACTACCAAGACACACACCAACTCATAATTTTTTCTAAGTTATTATAATAAAAAGAAAGTATAGTAAACAATTCTATATTCCTATTGCAAATTTTGATCCTCGTATTTTATAAAAGTATAATTTCTTTTGTAGGATGTTAATTTATTACTATTTATTAATATTTACACTTTTCATTTAGAAGTACCACTTATATACTTCAGGTGCTAGTTCATGAACCCAATTTTAAAATAGTACAATAGTAAGAATTTAGCACTACAACTTCATTATATCGAGTTCAAAACATGTAAAATTTATGACCAAATAACAAACTTACATTGAGCTTAGTGATACCAACCTATATATCACAATTTTTGCAACACTTTCTAATTAAGACAAAATCAGGGTAATTAAGAAACTGGAGCACCCGAATTAATCAATTAATATTATCACAATTATTTTTTCAATGATAATCAATTGTTCACCATTGACGTTTGAAAAATGATGTAACATTTTTGTACACTAAGTCATTGGCATTATAAGCCATTATGTAATCAGCATGAGCATAGTTATCAATGAACTGAACACTAAGCTTGTCTGCATCATGGTTCTTAAGATATCCGAGTAATTTTTGAACATCGGCAACATCAGAAAGTGCATCTTTACCACCATAGCTCAAGAAAATCGGAATATCATTAGGGATTTTAGAGAGGTCGTAGACAGGAGGAAATAGTTGTCCATAATGCAACATGTTTTTGTCCGGTCTCATAAAGTCAAATTTCATCAAGGTATCACTTCGAACAGCTGCATAAATTTATAACATATGGTAATTAATTATTAGTAAGTATTAAAACGGATTGAATCAGACACCCTAGTTCAATTTCTAATTGACACAATCCTCATGATCGTGCTCTAGATTACCAGAGTCTCTTTCCTAGTAACAAGAGGGTTACGTCAATCAAACTGATTGAATGATCAATTGCAATATTAACTAGCGAAGTCGCTAGATATATGTAAAAATCTTACTCTGAGCTAAATGAAACATGTTCCTTGTTGATGATGACAGTGGTTCGACTTCTAGGAATTTATTAAAACTTGATTTTGGTAAGCAACAATTTTCACCTAGAATAGGACAATTTAAAAAAGGATCATTATATATTCAATCAAAATTTTAGAGATTTTCATATTCATGCGAAAATATTTCGGTTGAAATTGAAATTTGAAAATGCAAATAAGAATAAAAAATTTAGACCTGTTAATGCAGTAAACATGTCATTGCAATCTACTTCAGGTTGAGCACAAACCTTCTTGAAGAAATCATCAATAGGACCCCTAACCAAGTTGAAAGAGAATTACTTCAACTAAATTGTGTATGTTATACTAATATATATTTTGTAACCAATAAAAAAAAATTCTAATATGTATTTTATTATAATAATATACTAATGGATTTAAAATATGAGGGAGAATCTTCATAAGATAAAATTGTAAGTTCTATATTCTTACGCTTTGAGATCAAATTCAGCAATGCCCAGAAAAGTATAAGCCTGTTTGGATAAACAAAAGAATTAATCCAAATTAGGAATCTCTAATTTCTGTATAAATTTTGTACTTTCAAAATAACAAAAAAAAATTGCTTTAGTCACAATGTGTGAGCTCTCTGATCTTTATCTAACAAATAAGATGAATTCACTGGAGTCAGTGATCTTAGTCGTTGATCAAGATCAAATGGTTAAAATTTTGAATGTGAAAGATGGATTCAATGTAGTCAGCGATGATCTTAGTCGTTAGTCAAGATCGAATGGTTGAAGTTTTCAAATTTCAATATACAAGAGTTATAATATTGTTAGTTTTCTGATCTCAATCCAACGACTAAGATTCACTGACTTTAAGAAATTTTGACTATGGAAAATTCGGATTTAAAAATAACAAAACCTAACGTTGTTGATTAGGTTAACTACCTCGGCCAGTAAAATTCTTGCAGCAACAGCTCCTAATTTAGTTGTCATTTTACTCAAATAGGCAATTGGACTCAACAATGCTACTGACTTCACTTTATTTGTCCATTTACCCTCTGCCAATGATGTCAAAGCTACCAAAGTCCCCTGCCAAACAAAATCTTAAAGTTTAGTTGAATATATCCGTGATTCCTTATCATCTGAGTTATGTTCACGTGGACGAATATAAATATTATTTATGTGATACATTACCAAAGAATGGCCAACATAATTAATCTTTTGTCCCCCTGTATTTTTGGAGACAAAATCAAAAATAGCAGGCAATTCATCAGTGACCAATTCATCCCAAGACCAAGCCCAATATTCCTGCCATGTTTACAATGTTAATTCAATTTCTTAAAAAAATACAAATAAACCACTAAAAATAAAATATTAATAGTCCCCAAATAATAGGAGTTATACTAAATATTCGTAAATAAAAATTTGTGACTAGCATTATGATGGTCTGAACTCAGGTATCTTAAGTAAAGTCTTTTTTTTTTACTAAATTTTAAATTTAAGTAAAGTCTTGAGTTCGAGCTCTATGAATGAAAAAAACGTGGTAGAGAAAGAAAAGAAAGAAAAAAAACCTTGCTAGACGGGTCTAGCGAAGTGTGTTTGCGGCTATATTTGGTTCCTCTGGTATTAGAAATCCACACATCAAAGCCATTGTCAGCTAGAATCATAGGCAGGTTTTGCTCTGGATTGTTCATAAACCATGTTGTTCCATCCTGCAAACATCCAAGTCTCAAAATATTTAACAAAATAATAGCAATATTGAACCATATATATATGTGTTCCTTAATTTGCATAATTTTATTTATTGAATGTTTTTGTTTTTTGAAATTAAAATTGAAACTAATATTAGAATTATTTAAATAAAAAATATCAAAAATTGTAAAGGATGCATATGTTATAAAGTTTGATAAGAAGAATTTTAAATTGAAAAGAAAACTACAAAATTATATTGTGAATATTGATTAAAGGGTGGTGAATCTTTTCTTCTTTTAGCTATAAAACCAATTTTGATGAAAATATCGAAAACATCGAGTTTAAGAAGTTATTGAGTTCTACTAAATAATGAATTTTGAGAGAGTTCAAATTTAATTTTTAATAGAATAATTTTTTATCTGACTTTATTTTACGACCGAACTCTAAACTAGAGTCTATTCTTCAAAGAATGATTAATAATTTTTATTTTATTTTATAAATAGACTAATTTATTTATTTGACTTACCACTAAAACTCCATGTTGTAATACCACTGGCTCCTTCTTAGTCACATTGCTACCAACTTTAGATCGACCTTCTGGTATCCTTTGAATGCTAAGAATGTATCCATCTGCAGTTGTAACCTAATATAAAATATTCCATACATTGCATAAATGAAATATTTTTTGTGATATCTCAAAATGAGATATATATTAAAAATGTTGCACCAACACAAGATGTACTGATATAGATAATTGCATAAATGAAATATTATTAATTTGACTATGACCACTACACATATATCAATGCATATTCTTGACGATCAATGTCTTTAATTATGTATTATAAAAAATTATATTTGAAAAATATTCATCGGGATAAAGCAAATAATATCTTATATGTTAATATTTATTATTAAAAATATATTGTCAAAAATAAATTACATGAATAGTATGCACGTATCTCAAAAAACAGTTAAAAATGAACGAAAGAAGAATATCATTTAAAACTATCACAATCATGCATGTCAATTAATTTGTTGCATAAATATTTTTGAAATTCTTACTTCATATTCTTGGCATTTGTAGCCATGGATAGCGATCGAAGAAGCGCATAAACCATTTGAAGATGATTTAATATCTTTTTTATCAAATTGGGCACCACTCGAAGCCTGGACTTGATGATTATGAACTGCTAAAACTAAAACACAACATGTCAAAGCAGCGAAACTTATCAAGTCCAGGAAAGCCATATCTTTTAAGATTTTTTTTTATTTTAGTATGGAAATGTGAGATTGAGAAAGAAAAACATTCTCTTTTTTATATATATAGGTGTTTAAAGTTGAGGTCTAACCGAAAAAGTGGCAAAGGCATAGAATAGAAAGTTGGTCTTGTCTTTAGTTTGCATAACAAAGGCTTGAAGATTTTGTTATCGTTTTTTTTTTGTCAAAATTTTGTTATTGGTTTTATTTTTAATTTGGTCAAAATTATCCAAATTCTTTTTGGTTTTATCTTTAGATTTTGCTAACATTAAGAGATTGAGTTTGTATTTATGGTCAAGAGTTACTTTTTTTAGTAATGAATAATTGCATATGGATAACTTCCAACGTGTATTAATTGTGAAGGTTATTTATTTGTTTTTTAAAGTTACGTGTGAGTCAAATTTTTAAAAGAGAAATAATTTAAAATTAATAATTTGTTAAAGAATTAAAAAAATTAAAATGTACGTGGAAAGGCTTCAATTGTTTTGAAACTGATGAGTTCACATATAAAATTAAACACTTTTGAATTTAAAGTTACGAATTCTCGTCAAACTATTATTTTTTTGGTCAAGACCAGAGTATCCACCACCCAATGCAATGACTATTCACATCATTAAATTTGAGATACCTTAAAGGCATCAAACTATTGTTTGTTTTTGAATTAATTAATTATGTTCTAAAATAGTTTAGAAATTAAAATAGTTCTGTGTTTCTGATTGTGGAGGCATTGAGTCGGCTCATCATCTTTTTTTTACGTGCAATGTCTTTGGTTCTTTATGGATACTAATCAGATCTTGGATTGGTTTCGAGATGGTGGACCCTTCGACTTCATCTGCCCACTTTACGCAGTTTGTCTTTGCAGCAGGTGGTCGTCGTGTCCGACGTTCTTTTATGCAGCTCATCTGGCTTGTCTGTGTTTGGGTCATCAAGACAGCGAGAAATCATCGCCTTTTCAACAACTCGGTGCAGTCGACTTCTCATTTGCTGGATTTGATCAAGCGGCACTCCTTTTAGTGGTTGATGACTCAGTATTCAAGGATAGTGGTTAACCTGCATAGTTGGTGGGTGAACCTTTGATGTGTTTGGGCATTTGATTCTTTGATGATTGGTAGTTTTTTTAGATGTTTCTTGTTTTTGACCTTTAATGTAGACTCTTATGGCCTGCTCTAGCACATCTTGTGCTGGGAGGTTAACTTTCTTTGGTTATATATATCTATCTGATTTTGGCTTGTTCAAAAAAAAAAACTTAAAATATTAACCGGAGGATTAAGCAATTCAATGAGAAAGTAGTTTAAGAATATTTTAGAGGATTATAATAGTTTGCTGATTAAATAGTTGGATAATTAATCAAAGCCGATTTGGAGGCCCCGGACGCATTTGGAAAATAGGCCTTTATAGTTTTTTTTGGTCGAGACCGAGGTTTCCACTGCCGAACACAGTGACTAATCTCTCGTTAGATTGGAGGCACCTCGATGGGTGATCAAATTTATGCTTTTTTAATAAAAATAAAAAAAATTCTTTTGTTCCTTTTTATTTGTCGTTTTAGAAAAGAAAAAAAAATTATCAAATTAGGAAGGTGTATTTTTGCACCTCATCTTCCTATTATACATTTTATACCCTCTTTTTCTTTTAGAATATATATCATGATTTTAATCCACCAATAAATCCTACTATTTCTAAACAAATTAAAACCACAAAAAATGTAACAAACTTTATTTTTTTTAAAAACAAACAAACTTTATCACAAAAAAAAATTAAGAAGGAGGGTATAATAGGTAAAATATAATCTAAATTATCAAAACGAAAAATAAGAAAGAACAAATATTTTTTTTTCTAAAACGACTTATAAAAAGGAACGGAAGGAGTACAATTTTTAAAATGGGTAATCTTTTATTTAAAATGTAAATAACATCAATAAGATAAAAAGATTAGTCATATTCTAATAAATAATGGTGAAATATATTTTTAAGATAATATCTTTAAAAATTAATAGTGTTTTTAATAAAAAAAAATATAACTTAACTTTAGAAATTATTGTAGTTCATTATTTTTAACTAAACTAGCAAAATACCCGTGCATTCGCACGGGTACTCTGTTGTGTAGATAATTTATTTTAGTTTTTATTTTTATCAGTAAAAACTTGTTTTCATATACTCTCTCTGTATCACAATATATGTCGTTTCAGAAAAAAATTGTATCACAATATATGTCGTTTTACAATACCATGTAAAATTAGTTTTGATCTTTCTAAATTATCAATGCATTTATACTCTTTTTACCAACAAAAGTCACTAATCTCTCTAACTTTATTATTTTTTCATATACCAACAAAGAGAGATAAACGGGAAAATAATATTTTGTCAAGAATAAAAGAAGAAAAACGTGTATAATTTTGACAAGATTCATAGAAGTTATAAATTTCTTAATATGCGTAAGAATGTTGGAACCACATATATTTTGGTACGGAGGAAGTAATAATAATTTTTAAATTTTATTAACTAAAATTTATTTTACTATTAATAGTTATTTGAATATTTTTATCAATGATAATTTGTCCCGTATAAAATACTATACTATTTTTAAAAAATATATACTTTTTGTAATCAATGCTTTCCTTACCCCATATAATGACATTAAATAAAGTTAGCCCCATAAATATGTTTTCGGCTGTTAGTTTTTATTTTTCTTTTACTATATATTTTTGTGTATATGTATTTATTTATGATTATATTTTATACAACATAAAAAGTAATAACATTTCGTTTCAAAAAAAGTAATAATATTTGTTTATACAAATTATGAATATATTTGTCCCCGTATGATAGTTCAGGTGGTAATTAAGCAGGGACTGACCCAGACGTTTTAAGTAGTGTAGACCATATAAATTTGTAGAAATAAATATAGTGTAGGCAATATATGAATCAGTAATTTTTTTAGTCAACTGACTTAATGACTAAAATTGTATCTTTTAAATGTGAATAAGTTTTTTGAAACAGATTCTTATATTTTGTGAATCAAATAGTATGAGTTTTTAAATGACATAGACTTTCCTTATGTTAATTAAAGAAAGTAGTTATTTACCAAGCTTTCAAAAAAAAATTAAACAGTTTAAATAACATTTGAGTTTTTTTCTTGCAATAATTATTGAGAAATGTAGTTATTTTTTATCATTGGTAAAAAAATTTTATAAAAATTAGTATGACATGGCAACGTATGGAGTAATCAAATGTAATTTTGGTTTTTTACTTTTTTTTCTCATGCAAGTAAATCATAAAAAAAGTTAGTTAATTTTTTATGATTGTAGTTTTTTTTCTTCTAAAATAATGGTATAAGATAATTTTTTTTAATCATTGATAGCTTTTTTCCATCCAAATAAATTATAGGGAAAATAGTTTTTTCTTATTATTGTAGTTTTTTATTTTCTTTTTTTTCATCATGAGAAAAGATAGCTTTTTTTTCTTTCATTATTATTATTATTATTATTATTATTATTATTTTTTAAATTTTTATATGAAAGTTATTTGGGACACGTGACATTTTAAAGCAAGAGAATATTTTAGTAATTTAAACATCTTATTTTCTTATAGATCATGGGGACCTTACCAAAAAAAAAGATCATGGGGAAAGTAGTTGTTTTTTATCATGGTACTGTAGTTTTTTATTTATTTTTTTCATCATGAGAGAAAATAGTTTTAATTATTATTTAGGACACATGGCAATATTTTAAAGCAAGAGGACATTTTAGTAATTTAAACAACATGTTCTTTTCTTTATTTAAGACACATGGCAATATTTTAAAGCAAGAGGACATTTTAGTAATTTAAACAACATGTTCTTTTCTTATATTATATAGATAACTAGAGCATGTATTGAGATTAATTTTCTTTCAAATCTCACCTAACCATTTTTTAAAATATTTTGATCTATTAAAATAAAATAAAAATAAAATCAAAGCGCGTTATAGATAAAATCAAAGCGCGTTTATCTGTTTGGAAGTGTCGTAATCTATCCATGGGTGGTCGTCTGGTCTTGTTGAAAGCTGCTTTGTCATCCATTTCAGTTTATTTTCTTTCCTTTTTCAAAGCTCCCTCAGGTATTAACTCTGTTATTGAATCTCTCTTTAAAACTTTTTTGTGGGGTGGGGATGGGGAGTCTCGGAAAACCCATTGGGTTCACTGGGACAAATTTTGCTTACCAAGGAGTTTAGGAGGATTGGGGGTTAGGAGGGTGAAGGAGTTTAACTTAGCACTTTTAGGGAAGTGGTGTTGGAGAGAGCGTGTAGAGGAGGGTAGACTCTGGAGGCAGCTTCTTTCTCATAAATATGGTAATTGTAACGCCCCAAATTTTTATTTATTTATATATTTTTGATTTGCTATTAATTTAGGATTGATAGATTCGTTTTTATGTCACCACTTTTATGGTGTGTGTTGTGAATTATTTGGCCATGCAAGATGTTTAAGATTTAGTGAAAAGATTAGAGTAAAGTAATTGAATAGAAGAAAAAAAAATATTATAAAAAAAAATATAGAAATAGAATCGGGTTTGGGTAGTGGGTTGTGGGTAAGACCCATTAGAAAAGAAAATAAGATTTTATTGGCTTAATTAATTATAAGTAAAAAAAAAATAGTTTTAGACCCAGCACACTTTTGTTTCACGTAAAAAGAATTTGGAGAGTTGAGAGAGTGAGTAACCGCCATATATAGGAAGGTGAAAGAGAAGGAATTCAGCAGCTAGGATCAAAGAAAGAATTCAGAAAACTCTAAGGTGAGGGATTAGTTTCTGGTTTATGTAGTGGTGTTGAAATAGCAATATGAAAAGAAGCTAACAATTTAGTTAAGACTTCTAATTTTAATTTAGTATGAATAAATAATTTTATATATACTACTATGATCGTGAATCATATCATATATTTGGTTTTAATTTTGTTTCTGTATCGCGATTCTGATTTAGGGTCGGCGTAGTTTTCTTAGTGATTTGCCTTGTTTTTATTTAATATGCTGATGGTGTGGTTTGAGGGGGGAGAAAGATTTTCGGTTTGTTTATGGCTTGGTGATAACATGGTATTCTTGGATTTGTATGCACTTTTGTTAGGTGGGGTATATGTATTGAGATTCATTGTCATCACTTGCATCATAATAAAACTAGAGCATACTATATGTAGAGGAACAAATCAATCGAAAGCCATATGAAGTGGTTGCTAGTTTCGGTCAATAACAGGGTTATTAATTTGGGATTATTTGAGTTCAACCATCAATAACAGAGGTATTAATTTGCTAGATTCGGCCATATGAGTGATCATTTGATACTCTTTATAATTGGTACCGTAAGCTGTACTCAGTATCAGTGTCGTTATCGTATTTGAAAATTCTGAAAATTTAGAGAGTGTGTTGTTAATAATCAAAACAAAAGTGTGTTTTTATAAGAATAACAAAAAAATTGATAGTTAAAGAATTAATCGGTGTTTTTAGAGTCAATTGAAAGAGGATGAGTTTTAGAATTTATCTCATGCATTTTCCAAGTCTAAAACCTCTTAGAATTAGAGCATTTGAATCAAAAACTATTAGATGAATACAAAAATTTGAGTAGAACTTTCTTTTCAATTAGAAGTAAATAATTAGTGTTGGAGAGTGTTATGGTTAAGTATAGTTTTGAACTAGTAATATATTGTTCTCTTCTTGCATGTTGATCACCAGCTTGAACGTTTCATGCTTGGCCTTAATTTTTAAGTTACTTTGGTTATAAGGTTAAGAATAATGATGGTTTGCTTCAGTCATTAGAGTTGTGTTTAAGAATGAGGATTTTGCCGTTGTTTGTTTTTGATTCTTTGGTTGAGTTGTGGCTGTTTGTTCTGAGTATTTTATGTTTGAGCATACATTCATGCATACATTCATGTTAGTGCTTATGCACAGTGACGTTGATTAGTGCTTATGCACAGTGAAGTTGATTAGTGCTTATGCACAGTGACGGTGAATTAGTGCTTATGCACAGCGACGGTGATTTAGTGCTTATGCACAGCGACGTTGAGAAGTGTTCAGTAAAATAATTCTGACCTTCGACCTTGGTACCACATGCATACTAGAGAGTCTTAGAGATTGGCATACCATTCATGAGTGTTTTGAATTTAATGGTTTGTGTTTGTATCTTGATGCCTTGCTTGTTCGGCTATTTCTACAATTGGTTGATTGAACTCATTCATTCAAGCTTATACAAGTAAATAGCGTGTGATTACTATATCTAGAGAAGGAGTTAGAAACTTGTTGTCCTTAACTATCATCACAGTGGTTACCATTCTATTTGTTTTACACCTACAAACACAACATTCGTATACATGTATATGTACTATTTACCACTGATATGTTGCTACTACTATTGTTGTTATTATTTTTATTATTATTATTATTATTATTATTATAATTATTATTATTATTATTAATATTAGCAATAATATTTGCATTTAACTAGATTGTGTATACCATTACTAATTCCCTTCTGGTTTGACCCTACGATGTGAAATCGTAGATTTTCAGGAAAAGGAGTAATTTTAGAATCTGTTCAGTGTCTACCTCGCTCAGCCTTCGGAGTCTCTCTGGTACCGTAACAGTTGGGGGGATAGATTTATGCTTACTTGTTTTATTTTCTATTCATAACTTGATTTATTGACAAGGATTAATGTTCGAAGGAATTTGGTGTAATTTGATTTTTTTCAAAGACTCACTTGATTTTAGAATAATTCAGCCATCTCCTTTCAATGATATTCAACTTTGGTTTCTATTACGAATTTCTCCGCTGCCTATTTTCTTTAATTTTAAAATTAATTGTGTCGTTGGTTCAAACGTGACACTCTTTTTATTAAGTAAATTTTAATTATAATTTGTTGGGAAACAAGGGTGTTACAGTAATGCCTCTGGAGTGGTTGGGGATGAGGGTCGGATGGCATCCGTGTGGTGGAAGGATATTGTAGGCATTAGACAGGGGTCTTTTACTGGTGTTGACCGATGGTTTGAGAACTCATTATTTAGGGCGGTGGGGGATGGGGAGAGTTCTTCATTCTGGGCTGATCCGTGGTTGTGGGAAGGAGAGTCACTTCGGCAGCGGTATCCGCGCCTTGCTGGTTTATGTGTTAACTCGCAGGTGTCGGTGGCGGAGTGTTGTAGGCGGGGGTGGGGAGTGGGAGGAGGTGGGTGGGAGTGGAGACGACCGTTGTTTGCTTAGGAAGAGGAAATGTTGGAGGGGTGTCGAATGTCTCTAGTTAATGTTGTTTTGCAGACTAATATTGCTGACAGGTGGCGTTGGAATGGTGGGGTATATTCAGTCAAGGAAGCTTATCTGGCTTTGTCAGGACAGGTTGATGCAGTTCAAGGAGGTTATCCGGTGAACTTGTCGTGGCATAAATTAGTCCCTTTGAAGGTTTCAGTCTTTGCATGGCGTTTTTTTCATAACCAACTCCAGACTAGAGATAATTTTCTACACAGAGGAATTATAACTGCAGAGAATCATTTTTGTGCTCTTGGGTGTGACACTCCGGAATCGTTGTCACATTTGTTTTTTGTTTGTGCGGAATCTCATAAGGTGTGGGGCGGTCTACTTGGTTGGTTGGGTGTTCAGGGTGCTCTGCCTCAGGAGGTGACAGATCATGTTCAACAATTCATGGGTCTTCAGGTACATGCGCTGCGACCCGGGAAGATTTTTCAAGTCTTGTGGCTGGCGACTATTTGGTGTATTTGGAAAGCTCGTAACGATTATTTGTTTCAGAATAAATCTTTTCTCTCTGGACAGGTACTGGAACAAGTTAAACTTCAAGTTTGGTGGTGGCTAAAGGTTAAATGTAAAGGTTTTTTGTATGATTTTGGTAGTTGGTATGCCAATCCTATAGCTTGTTTAGGATGACAGGGACTTTGATCTTGCTTTTGTATTTTTGGTTTAGTCTTTCCCATCATTGTTGGTTTAGGAGAGTCTTCCTGTATTGGTTCACACTTTTCTGACTAGATGGGCATGTCTCGTGCTCATCTAGCTTGTTAATATATTTATCTTTTGCCGTTTCAAAAAAAATAAAATAAATAAAAACATAAAAACGTCACAAGTATGAGTAAAACTAAACTAAGAAACATTTGTATCTATCAACAAATATTTTTTATGATGGACCTAAATTTTTTGAGCCCCCAAATCATGTGGCCCAGGGAGGTAGGTCTGGAAGCTTGCTTTATGCACCCTTGAATTAGTTCTGCGCCCTCTAAAACACCTAAAATATCTTTAAGATTATATCTTCCAAAATAAAGCAAGGCAAAAAAAATTTGGATTATATAACACGAAAATATAAATTTTTTGGATCCTATAATCTGAAATTGTAATTTGTGTGAATTTTAAATTGCTGGAGCCATTTTGGTAGATATGATCTGAAACTAAAATTTTCGGAGTTACGATCTGAAATACCTTAATTTTTAGGAGTTACGATCTGAAATTGTGTTTTAAAAGCCAGCTAGTAGACTGTACCTTCATTCTATTCAAACACTCAACCTCCTCTTCCAAAAGTAACATGCGATTTTTTTAAGGGTTTCACGTTTTGAAGCTTGAAATCATCATTTATTGGCTCATTTGGAGTATCACACACTCATTTGAAGGCATAAAACAGGTAATCTTTGCTTTAAACCGAATAGCTTTTAATTTTTTTAAGAAATTATGTGTACGTAAAAAATGGAAAATAACTTCTGAAATAGGATTGGTAGATATCTTCCGAACCGGGTTTGGAAGTTAACTTCCAAACTGAGCTAGTAATAAGCAAATGTACATTATTCTTATTATTGCTGCTTGTTTGGTTGATTTAGGTATTATTTGACATGTCTAAACCTCCTACTCAACAAAATAATATTGATGAGAAAGGATCGACGAAGGAGAAGGAGAAAAGATCTGAAATCTGAAGTAATAGATTTTATATTAGGCAGTATAGTTTTGGTAGATACGATCCAAAATAATAGCAATTTCAAATTATACATATTGAAATTTTTATTTTTTCCTAAACTTAAGACATTTTCGGGTTTATGAGAGGCCTGAGAGCAATTTGAGGGGTCAAAAAAGCAAATTTCGTAGGTCTGTTTGTACGGCCTGCCTCGATCTGGGTCGGGCCTAATAATAATTTAAAGATTATTAGATGATTTTAAGAATTTAAAAAACTTAAGAGTGCGTATTTGTAAAATAATATGTATTTGATAGAACATTATAGTACAAAATAAAACATACTTGTACAGTAGGAGATAGAAAGATAATATATTTTATATACAAAAATAAAATGGATATTTTCGTATTTCTTATAATTGTATTTTGGATAAAAAGTTATCATGTGGTTGAGTGAAGGACCAAATTTTTTGTTTTTGTCATGTCCTTTACTATCTTTTTGTCCAATCTCATATTCAATTTTTAAATTAAACAAAATGAAATAAAAGTTGTTCAACTCAGTCATCTATTTTTCAGCAGATCAAACACACTTGCACAAGATAACAGTTTAGTGATCTTTTAATTGATTTTAATAGTTTAGAAACTATATATTGATAACTATATTGATAATAGAGTGATAGTTTAAAGACTAAATTGAGAGTTTAGAAACTATATACATTTTTCAAGATTCATTCTCTTTATCTTCTCTCCAACCCTTAAACCAAAACTTATGTACCTACGTACATCCTAAGCTTGTTGTTAATCAAACTAAGCAAATGAGTATCACATGTTGTATTTGTGGTCGTCTGTAACTTTTATAGAGATATTTTTTTTAAGAATTAACTGATGTGATTTTAGCTTATTTTTAAAAAATAGATGGTAGACAATTTTTTGATATGTTTTGAATAAAACAATGTTACTTTTTTATTTTTAATATGATTTAGTTCACAATTCTTTCACGTTTTAATCACACTAGCATATATAGTCTGGATCCGCTCTTGAGTTTGGTTAATATATTGTTTCACTTAAAAATCAAATTCGAATTCTCCAAAAATCTGTTATTTGGTGAAGCTCAATAACCACTTGAGTCCATTAATTTTGTTAACAAATATAAATTTTATAAAATTCATTGTTAGATTGAAAATTTAATTATATCATATAAATCATCCATACAATTTTTTTAAAAAAAATTAAAAATTATTCACTATGTTATTGAGATGCATCAAATTTAACTATATTCAATAAAAATCCATAAACAGTTAATCTTGATGATTTTCAATAATATATCAAATTATATCACCAATTATTTATTTGAGTGTTTGCAACAATAGAAACGGACTACTCCCTCCATCTCGTATTATAGATCTCTTTGACTAATTTCACACGTATAAAAAAAAAAGATGGTAATGTAGTTGACGTGACTAGTTTATGTGTGAATTTTTAAATCAGAAATGCTAGCAACACATTCTTGGATGGACACACTCTAATACACTCTTCTTTATTGATTTGTTTTTCTTTTAAAAATCAACACAAGTCTATCTCTCTTCTTAAATGGCATGTTGATTTAAAAAAAAAATCAATGGTAACGATTGTGTTGAAGTGTGTCCATTTTAAAAGTGTGTTGTTAGTATTTATCATTTTAAATTATCTTTAATTTGTATATGTATTTAATTTAACTGTTCGTATTTCAATATAAATTAATAGTAATAATTAAGAGTATGCTTACAAAATAATGTAATTTAACCTTATATATATTTAGAGATTAAACTTTTTGTCCTCATGAGTTTAGCTCAGTTGGTAAAGGACATTGCACATTTGTGCAGGGAATGATGTTCGAAATCGGTATGCCCACTTATTCACCTTTAAGGCTCTGTTTGGTTCGGGGTTTTTGGAGGGGAGGGGAGCGGAGGGAATATTTTAAATTTTTGTATTTGATTCAACTTTTTAATGAGGGGAGGGAGGGGAGCGAATAATTAATTTACTTTTTTATCCTTATCCATATAAACTCAAAATAAAGATTAAATTATAATGGATATATTATGTCAAACAATCTAAAGGATACATAACCAAAAAAAAATCTAATGATAAAAAACCTAAAATTTTTTTGTTGTCAAAAAAATAAAATCTAATTTTTTAATATTCCAACAAAGATAATTTAGGATTTTATATGCTATATATGTGTAAATTATAGTAGTACTATCTTATGTCTTAAAATAACTATCGTTTATGTATATATCAGTGTATAATTTTAATTATTAATATTAATTATTTTAACTTTTTTCTTAAAAATTATAAAAGTTTAATATTGTAAAAATATTTATTAAAATAAATCAAACAAGATTATATATACTACTATCTTTATATATTAATAAAAATATAGTTAAAATAAATGTCAAAAACTAAACTGCGATAATTATTTTCAGAAACCAAACATTATTTTCAGAAAGAGGAATTAGTGTGGTAGTGTGGTGTCTTCATAAACCAAACATTTAATTAATTTTTAATTTGCCCAAAATACCTAAACAAAATGAAATGGCTAATAATCACTACTCTAATTAATAAAGAACTATGCATGCACTCTCTTGATTATTGAATATGCACCGTTAAAACAACCAACCACCACAAGATATACATGTGACAGTAAAATTGAAACACATTTCCACACATTTACTCTTTTCCTTAACCAAGTGTTCACCCCCATACCCACTTGTCACCCCTCTTCTTCCCTCAATTAAATTAGATTTACTTAGTCCCAACGCAAAATAAATCTTATCCTTGCACAAGAGTTACATAAATTTTATCCTATAGTACTAATTAATTTACTCAAAAGTTCCTCATGGTCTACCTCATATATGAACTCAAACTCAACATAATTTTATGTTTGAGTTTCTAGTGTTGGTTGACAATTTGTCTACGTATGTATACTCACAAAATATTGTATGTATGTTGACAAGCATTCCCACGAATAAACGACAAAGAACACATGATTTTTTTCATAATATAAAACCAAAATGATAATAATTTGTTTTGTTGAATTATTGAAACTAATTGTTATGTAATGACGTGTAAATATTGTTATACATGTATCTAAAAAATTACAACGTAGATCATAGTATAACTATATAAGTTTATTTTAATTTTTTTTATTTTCACCAACAATATCTAGTTCACCGTCGACAAATTCTATAAATAGTTTTATTTTTCTTTCAAATACAATTGCAGGAGTCAAACTATAATCTTCCTAATATTTATATATTATAATTTGATTGATATATGCATAAAATATAGTATTTTACAGTTAATTTACATTAATTAAATCCAGCAGAAGTTAGGCACGTCCTTTTCACGTTTTGTTTTTTATTTGCCGTTCTAATAATTTGCACTATTACATCCGTGCATCCTACGTTTGTATCATAAAATCAGTTTGCGTGCTTAATTTTTTTTAATAAATCCATGCTTAAATTTTGTGCATATAAGTACCCAAGAAAATAACAATTCAACTAAAAATTATAGACCATATAATAACTTTCTAATAATTTTTGTCTGTATTAATAAATTTTAATCATATATTAACATTATAATAGTCATAAAAAAAATCAATAATGTCTAGTATATATGTGTGCATTTTATCATTTTTATTTTTGACAGAAAAATTGCGGTTTTATGTTGAAAACTAAATCTACAACTCATTTAAAAAAATTTGAAAAAAAAACTTAAAACTTAAAATAAAATGAATATTCTTAAACATTTATTTGCTATATTGAAATTGTATCTTCTATATTACACGTATCGTGTGGTCCATAAACGTGTGTCTATCCAAGAAGATAATCATACGCCTAATTCTAGTGTTGGTCGAGTATAAAAGGCTAGTATGGATTCACATTTTATACACAAGAAAAAATGGCAGAAGTTTCATCCACTAACGGTAGTCTTACTCTTAAGTTAGCCGGCAAAGTAGCCATTGTCACCGGAGGTGCCAGCGGCATTGGTAAAGAAACTGCACATGTCTTTGCCGAACAAGGTGCACGTGTGGTGATCGCCGACATCCAAGATGAGTTGGGCAAACAAGTTGCTGCATCCATCGGCTCCCACAGGTGCACCTACATTCATTGTGATGTGGCAGATGAAGATCAAGTTAAAAATCTTGTTCAATCAACGGTTGAGACTCATGGACAGGTTATTATAATTTTATTTTGTTAAATAGTTTTACGACTAATAATTCACATCTCGAGATGAATAAATTTAAAATTTTGAATTTAAACTCTAACTTTTGTATAAATCATGTGATGTCTTTTCGACAACAGGTAGATATTATGTTTAGCAATGCTGGGATCGCAAGTCCCAGTGATCAAACCGTGTTGGAACTCGACATTTCTCAAGCCGACCATGTGTTTTCAGTTAATATACGAGGAATGGCACTATGCGTGAAACACGCGGCGCGTGCAATGGTCGAGGGGCAAGTGAGGGGTAGCATTGTGTGCACGGCGAGTGTTGCTGGTAGCCACGGTGGCCGGAAGATAACAGATTACATAATGTCTAAACATGCAATATTAGGGTTAATGCGTTCAGCAAGTATACAACTTGCAAAATATGGAATAAGGGTGAATTCTGTTTCACCAAATGGATTAGCAACACCATTGACTAGTAAATTGCTACAAGCGAGCCCACAAACGGTGGATATGATTTATGGAGAATACAAGAGATTGGAAGGTGTGATTCTAACCACTAAACATGTGGCAGATGCTGTGTTGTTCTTAGTATCGAATGACTCTGAGTTTGTCACCGGCCATGATCTTCGTGTGGATGGTAGTTATATTTCTGGCCAATCTGACCTAGCGTTTTAATATAAAAATTGTATTGTTTTAAAAAATAATGTATGTATGTACTTTTTTGGCTATTATTATAAGTAAAATTTTATTTTTTAGATTGACTAAATAATAGTTGATATATTTTGTCTATATTATTGTTTAGATATAAATATATCAATTGTTTATAAAATATCTAAAAAATAAAGTTTTACATATAATCATAGTCAAATGAAGTATTGGGATCAAATATATTTGCAGGATAAAATATTCCTCATACTTCTACTTGATGTGTTAGGAGTATGCATATGAAATAAATAAATGTAAAAAAGAAGGAGTATATATGAATGAAGATTTGAATTCATTAATTGTTGTTCTTTTAATTTTTATTTTATTTTATATTATAATAAATTGAATATGTTATTAAATTTGATTTAATTATATATAGTAAATTGAAATAGGACAAAAATAGTAAATTATACTGAAATAAGGCAAACAAATTTTGAAAAAGTGTAGGTCAAAATAAAATACACAACCATGTATATTATCACATTTGTAGGTGCCTCTAGGGATGGCAACGGGTAGGGTCGGGCGCGGGTTTGATACTACCCAAACCCGAACCCGAACCCAAATGAGCTTTCGGGTGACAAAATAGCACCCAAACCCAAACCCGTTTGGTTAGAGTTTTTTCCACCCGAACCCCAACCCGAAATTATATTAACAAAAGTAAAAAAAATACGGAAAATTTAACGAAATTACGGTTTACAACATGTTAACATTATTTTCAACATTAAAATAAGGATGAAAAACAGACTACAACGTTAAAATAGTCTACAATATGCTAATGTAAGAGAGATAATTATATAATTTAATATATAACGGGTGTGGTTTCGGGTGTGGGTTTGACACTACCCAAACCCGAACCCGAAATATCGGATGTCACCCGAACCCGAACCCAAATCCAGTCAACTCAGATTTTACCCGTTGACTCGGGTTCGGTTTCGGGCATAGCCCACGAGTTTAAGTACTTTTGCCATCCCTAGGTGCCTCCCTGCCCAAAATACTAGATGTCTATCATATCCTATTGATGGTTTAAAATTACATCAACAATATCTGCAATTATATTCTTTTTTATTTTGACCTTTGTAAAAAACATTATAATTGTGTTAAATTTTGTCCATGCAAAATTAGAAATATTTCAGTAAAGAAATGATTCAAATTTTTTTTTTTTGGGTACAAGAAGATGTTATAATTGTAATATTTTTTTATACGATTGAAACAAAATATGAATGAGTTGCATAAATTATAAATATGATATGATATGATAATAATAGTAGCCACTTATTATTAGTGGTGAACTCAAAGTCAGTTTTAACAAAATGATCCCGGTCCATTTATTTATGTTCCCATTTCAATCAAAAAATGAATTTGGGCTTTTGACCCATTTATTTATTATGGGTTTTGGACCCATTTTCTGTTCATTATTTTTTTATGAAAAAAAAAGGTAGAACTGAGCAATGGTGCAATTGAGTCTAACTCGATCTATAATTGCAATTGGCTTGGTTGTTCACTCATCACTCTTTTGTTCCTCCCTTAGAATAGATTCAACAACTTCAAAATTTAGATTGAAGTGTCTCATTTTATATTATTCATCATAGAAAAACAGTGATTGTGCAGATTGACTAGTCATCAGGAGTCAGGAAGGGTGTGCTATGTATCTCTGAGAAAAATAATTTGTACTAAACTATATATGTCATTTTGAGAAAAATATTTGTACTAAACTATATGTCACTTTACATTATTAATGAAGTATTTAATGTTATTTTTTCTATTACTCCTTTAATTAATTGTTTCTCTTTCTTCTTTCAATTCTACAATTCATCTTTCTAATATCGTTAATAAAGAATAATTTTGTAAACTAACTCATAATTTATTTTTTCCATTCAACATTTATTATATTTTTTAATTTATGTGATATAGTCAAAACATCGTATATTTTAGTACGGAGGTAGTATATGCATTCTCATTAGTAGTTTTTTTTTTCTTATCTTCTCTTCTTTTGAATAAAAAATGATATCCTTACAGTTTTTATGCCTTTTTGAAAATTCAACCAACAAAAAATTGGAGGAGTTACCAATAAACTTAAATAAAAATTTCAATTTTGAAAAAATAATCTCAGTTTTGCTCTAAATTAAACTTTAAGAATCTTATTTTTACTCTAAACTAACCCCTACAACATCAAAAATTTTGTTTTGCAATAAAAAATCTCACTTGAACAAAAAAAATCAATTTTACCTTAAGTTAACCCTTAAAATACAAAAAAAAAAATTGGCTGGGCCTGGGCTAATGCCCTAGCAGCCCTTATACTATATTCGCCCCTGCTCTTAGTAATATATCAATTTTGTTAATTTTGAATGTTCGTGGAGTTATGTAGATATTGTAGTGATCTGTGACGATGTTGATAGGAGAGAAAATTTTCTCCACAACAGAGAACATGGACGGGATGGAAAAAGTTTGTGAAGCGGAAAACGGAAAAACAGCTTCCGCCCATTCTCTGTCTCGTTGACATATCCTATGAACAAAAATGTCCAAAGTTTTTCAAATTTAATAAGACCTACTTGCCACTATTATCACATCATCACCTACTACAATGTCTTGGTCAACTACAATATAGTAGACTAAAATAATTGCTAGTACTACATAACAAATCATATAAGAAGTCATCGTCACTTACCAAGGTTGTATACATTTAGATTCAACTATATTTGCAACCAAAAATGGCCGAAGCTCCGTCCACAAACACCAATCTCAGATTATCTGGAAAAGTAGCCATCGTCACGGGAGGTGCTAGCGGCATCGGAGAAGCCACGGTGCGTGTTTTTTCTAAAGAAGGCGCGCGAGTTGTTGTGATCGCTGACATCCAAGACAATCTTGGTAATCAAGTAGCCGCGTCCGTTGACAACCAAAGGTGCATCTACGTCCATTGTGATGTGACAAACGAAGATCAAGTTCAAAATCTCATTCAATCAACGGTCAATACTTATGGGCAGGTTCGTAATATTTTTAAAATTAGTGACAATAGTAGATAACTTTATTTAATTTTATGGTGTAACAATTTCTTCAAAAAAATATTATGGTGTAATAAAAAGTATAATCCTATTTACTGAACAATCATTTTTCGGTATTTAATTTTCTATGACAATTTGTTTCATGAAAATATTCATTTAAGGTAATTTTTGAAATATTAAAATAGTCAAGTTGGTCAAAATTTATTTATATTTGAGTTTACCAAACATGATTCGTTATTTATTTATATTGGTGTCTACAAGAAATATATGAGAAATAAAATTTTGTTATTCACACAACAGGTAGATATAATGTTCAGTAATGCTGGAATCATTAGTCCCACTACTCAAACATTAATGGAACTTGATATGTCCCAACTGGATCGTTTATTTGATGTTAATGTTCGAGGAATGACGTTGTGTGTGAAACACGCGGCGCGTGCAATGGTAGAGGGGCGCGTGAGAGGGAGCATTGTGTGTACAGGGAGTGTTGCTAGTAGCCATGCAGGCTCAACTTCAACGGATTACACGATGTCAAAGCATGCAGTGTTGGGACTAATGCGTGCGGCCAGCGTGCAACTTGCAACACACGGAATAAGAGTAAACTCTGTCTCACCGAATGGACTGGCAACACCTTTGACTCTTACGTTGTTAGGGATGAGCGAGGAGAAAGCACAAGAGACTTATAAAAAATACGCGCGGCTTGAAGGAGTGGTGCTCACGCCCAAACACGTGGCAGATGCTGTATTGTTTTTAGTTTCTAATGAAGCTGAGTTTATCACTGGACTTGATCTTAGGGTTGATGGTGGATTTGCCTATGGCAAAGAGTAATTCATGCATCAAGAGGGTATATGACCAAATACATGCAGAGCTATTGGATTAATTTTGATAATTAAGTTTGTTTGCCATATTTACCCACTTCATCAATTGAGTATTTAGTTGCTCAAAGTGATGGTTGAATGAAAATAAAAATTTAGCTTTGTAAATGTATTGAAATTTGGACAGTTGTGTGTTTTAGAGATTTTGGAACTTTATGAATTTGGTCGAAAGATTCTTTATGAATTTTTACTTGTAAAAATTGCAATTTTGTGAGTTTGTTGTAAAAATTGCAAATTAAATATTTATTTCGAGTTCTTTTTAATTAATTTGTTATGTGGAAAATATTTGTATTGAACAACACAAAAGTATGATATTTGAATTTGAATGAAATATAGCAGTGGTTCGGTCGGGTTTAGTTTAGGCGGTTTTGGATTTCCAAAGACCAGGCTCGACCAATTCAGTCCACATGAAACTAAGTTGCTTCACCCGCCACCCGCTTTACCCATTTAAACCTGCCCGGACTCCTTTTTGCTTCAGCCGGTTTTTTCAGGTTCGGCCGAGTCCGATTTTTTGCGCAATCCTACCTCCTCTTGCCTCTTGTGGGACTCTCAACTCCTCCTTTGTTGACTCACCCTTTTCTATTTCTTTCCCTTTAATTTGACTCATTACATTGGGGCTATCTATATCCATAGTGTCATCCCTTCCTTGGGGGAGAACAATATTATATTGTCCATATAATTTTGACCTATATACACACATCATTACATCAATAAGAGTATTATTTTACAAACTCTCATCATGGATCAATATTATTGTAAGGCATGGCCACAATCGCCACATATTTCCCCTACATATCTTAACGCACAAAATTATATTTCATCTGATCACAAATATTTCAATATCCAATTTGACTATAGAATCATGTGTGTTCCAACTAATCCAATATGTTTCAATCTTTTGGAGACATTCAACGTCACACTCTTCGGAATGTTTCAATGGATAAAATTATGCAAGAAATTTCCTTTGTGTCGTGGCTTTCTCAAATAAATGTTCTTTAAGATGCTTCTATGTTATTGGTAGAAGAAATCTTACAATGTGCTTTTGAAATGGTTAATAATGAAACATATAAGAACTTGGGTGTTCTTACTATTGGAGTTGATTTTTCTGTTAGAATCACTGTTGAAGATAATGAAGAAGATGATCAAGAGAACATTAATAGTTTGGAAGAGGGTGATGAAGAGGTAATGGAGGTTGAAGAAGAAAAAATATATAGTTGGTTCATGAAATTACAAGGGTTATTGAAATTGAAAGTACAATTATATATATGATGATTATGACGTTGATTTTGGTTTGGAAGAGGATGAAGACTTAATGATGCTTGAAGAAGAAGAAGAAGAAGAACATAATGTGTTTATTCTTGCAGTGAAGTCGTGTATTAAAGAATTGGAGAGGGTAAAATTTGAAGAAGTGACAAAATGTACAATTTGTTTCGAATTTTTTAACGTTGACGTTCGATTGTCAAGTTCGCATATGTTTCATTTGAATTGTATTCTAGATTGGAAGACACAATTGTAAAATGCATTTTTTTCATAGAGATGTAAGGAAAAATAATTTAATCTTTTTTATTAGTAACGCGCACGCACACACGCACGCACGCGTGCACACACTCACACATAAAAAAGTACTAACAAGTTGTAGTTTTTATCCAGTGTCGTCCCATCTTTGGATAAGAACAAGCTGGTCCATTGAGTATAAGAGAAAATGACTCTGGAGTATTCTCCCCAAGGTCTTCCTAAATATATACGACCACCCCCTGTTACCTTACTATTTATAATTGAAAATTCAGTCTCCATGGACAAAGTTGAGCGCTTTTGAGCTGTGATAAAGCATGTATCTTGGCTATTGAAGTTAGAGTGCAACTTTACATCAATTGAGTAAAAAATTAAGTGATGGTTGATTAAGAACCAAGTAATCATAATTAAGCAAGAAACAATCTTGCAATGTAAGAATATATACCTCATAAAGCGACCTTCCTTTACCGAAGACAAAATCCACTGTGCCTTGAATATAGCAATCTTTGAAGTAATGGAAGCCTTCATGATCATATAGGGTGTCTTGAAACCCATGGAAGGCGCAATTTTAAAAAGCATTTTTGTTTTTGGAGATGCGAAGAACAACAGCTTGATCTCCTATCAATCCAATGCGAGGTGATGCAGTGTTCTGTTTTAATAATAAATTGAATTTTGTGAGTGATATTATCAAACTTTTAAAGAAATTATGATTTTCTTTCCTTAATAGTAATAAAATATGTCAGCATACTAAAATTATGACCCAATAAAACATGAAATATAATAGCAAATTAAAAGCTTAAAAAAACTATAGTTAATATTTCTTTGATTATCTCAAATATATATAATAATGACAGCAATAAAATAATCAACCTTCATAATGACAACTCCACTATTGAATATCTGCAACAGTTTCTCATCACTTCCAATGGTAGATGCTCTATCACTTTCGGTAAAGACAGTCTAGTCATTGTGTCCCCAAATAATGTTATGATAGAGAATGTTACTAGGATCACAACTTTCTCCCTAATAGCAATTAATCAATTAATTGGAAAAAATATAATAATAATAATATTTTATGTAACTTAAATAAAACACATAGTATTACATTTAATGAAATTTTGGTACCTGTAAACACCAATTGCAATGAACACATTAACTCTTCTAGTGTTTGGTGTTGGAATGCTGTTGAGAGCTTTAGTAAGTGTCTTGAAATCAGCACTGCCATCTTGATTAACACTAATATTCATTTTGTTACTCTCCGCTTGCCTCAACTTCGGGTCAAGATTTTGTCTGGTGGCACCGATTACATTCCATTTGTATGTATTTTCCTGGTTTTAAAACATTCCATGTCAATTTTCAAAATCTTGAATAAAACAATCTTTGAGGTAATGAAGATCTTCATGATCATATAGTGTGTCTTGAACCCATGGAAGACACAATTGTAGAAAGAAAAAAATTATTAGAGATGTGAAGAAAAACAACTTCATCTTTTTTATTAGTAACACGCACGCACGCACGCATGCGCGCACACACAAACAAGTCCACTACACTTGTACTCTCCATAGTACACAGTTATTCATTTACACCCAAACAAATTAAATACATACGGAGAAGCTCTTCAATACACTTACATATTAATTTGTATAAGGATAAAGAATTAAAGTACTAACAAGCTGTGATTTTTATCCATAGTGTCATCCCATCCTTGGAGGAGAACAAGATGGTCCATTTGAGTATACGAAAAAACGACTCTTGAATATTCACCGCAAGGTCTTCCTAAATATACATAACCTTGCATCCATTGAGCGCTTTTGAGTTGTGATAAAGCCCAGTCTCTACGTACAAAGTTGAGCGCTTTTGAGCTGTGATAAAGCCCGTATCTTTGGCTATTGAAATTAGAGTACAACCCTGCATCAATTGAATTAAAAAGTAAGTGATATGGTTGATTAAGAACCAAATAATCATAATTAAACAAGAAAGAATCTTAAAATGAAAGAATAAATACCTCTCATAAAGCGACCTTCCATTGACGAAGACAAAATCCATTATGCCTTGAATATAGCAATTTTTGAAGTAGTGGAAGCCTTCATGGTCATATAGGGTGTCTTGAAACCCATGGAAGGCGCAGTTGTAAAAGGCGCTTTTGTTTTCGGAGGTGCGTAAAACAACAGTTTAATTTCCTTCCAATCCAATCTGAGGTGATTCAGTGTTCTGTTTTAAAAATAAATTCAATTTTGTGAGTGATCTTATCAAACTTTTAACTTTTAATAAAATCATGATTATAAAATATGTGAGCATAATAAAGGTATGACCCAATAAAACATGATATATAATAGCAAAATAAAAGCTCAAAAAAAACTAAACTTGATTTATTTTTTCACCACCTCAAATATAATGTTGACAGAAATAAAATAATTAGTCTTCACAATGACAGTTCCACTATTGAATGTCTGCAACGGTTTCCCATCACTTCCAATGATAGATGCTCTATCACTTCCGATAAAAGTTGGTCTATTCATTGTGTCCCCAACCCCAAATAATGTTATGAAAGTCAAATGTTACTGGGATCACAACTTTCTCCCTAAAAAGCAATTAATCAATTACATCATTTGTTAGAAAAAATAATGATTTTTTTAAGCAAGGAAAAAATAATGATAGTATTAACATTTTATGTAACTTAAGAAAAACACATAGTATTACATTTAATGTTTGCTTATAGCTTATAATGACATGCATATTATGATAATCAGGACCGTCTTTCAAATTTTGAGTGTCATATGCAAAATAGTATAAAGTTGAGGCATTTTTTTATTAGTAACGCATATGTACGCACACATGGTCGCACGCACACACGCGTGCATGCATATATGGAAGGTATTTTTTGTGTGTGAGTGTTGTTGTTTTTTGTTCTTAATCTTTGTAAAGTGTTAATGTTGTTAAAATTTTCTTTCTAGAACTTCATCCTCAGTTATAAAAATAATGAGAGTAACATTTTTTGTAACTAAAAGAAACACATCCAATAATTAATTAATCACATTTGTGTTGTTGTTAAATGGGTTGTAGTTGTCACCACGAATATTTAGCTCAATTGGTATCAAATTTTATCAACAAAAAAAAAAGAATACTATTATAAAAAATAAAAAAAAAGTTTCACAATATATAGTGAAGTTAATATCTAAATATTTTTTAATATTTTTATTTAAATATTAAATATGTTCTAAATTTATATTTAAAATAGGTATTTTTTTTTGGTATAGATATTTAAAATAGGTATTATTAGGACTTAATATTTATATTTATGTTTAGAATTTTTAATTTTTTTTTTGTTATTTAAGATAAATATTTTTTAAAAAATATATAATATATTTGGAGTATTTTTTGAATAAAAATATATCTACCAAATTTTTTGATACAAATCAAACAAAACCCTTAATAAAAAAAAATCAAACAAAATATCAAAATACCCAATCATAATTTACCCCAAATTTTTCTAACGTTTTCATCACTTTATATAAATATCCCACTCAAAACAGCTCCATATATATCACATATAGCAACATTAAAAAAATTGATTTTAGGTCAAAAACTTTTCAACCTCAAAGCTTCTTCTTCAAACTAGATCATAAAGAAAGCAAATATGTCTGTCATCCCAAAATTCCTTCGTAATTGCAAGAGAAAGGTTATTTCATTATCAAATTTACTTGTTGATCAATTATCGGATGAGAAATATGTAAACACAAGGGTCGATGTATGGCAAACACAAGAAGCATATGTGTTCAAAGTTGAGGTACCAGGGGTAAAAAAGGAAGATTTAAAAGTTGAGATTGAAGATGATGATGAACGTTATGCATGCATATTGGTGATCAAAATTAATGCAAAGAAGGATATTATTGAGAATGAAGAAAATAATATTTGGCATTTGGAACAACGTATGAGTAGTAAATTTGTGAAAAAATTTAAATTACAAAAATATGTTATGATTGATCAAATCAATGCATCATTGGAGAATGGAATTCTTACTATTATTGTTCCTAAGAGGGAACCTAAAGCTATTGAAATTCATGGAGGTGAAGGAACCAAAAGCGAGCCGATTTTGATTTGTAGTTAAAGCGATTAATGTTTGAATCGCGGCTGAAATAGGTCATTGATAGTGTCGACTCTGATAGAATTAGGTCTTTTTAGTTGAATTAGTGTGCGATAATTTTTCGAATATATGTTGGATTCTATTGTTTGGTTAGGTATTTTTTATGTTGGTTTAGTGGGAAGTTATGTTGTTATTGGAGGTTAATTAGTTATGTGACAAAGAAATATATTTAAATTCAAAAGTCTTTTTTGTTTTTTTTATGCTATTGCATCTCTTTTTTAATTCTTTTTTGTGATCAAATTTGAGAATGCCTTCACTTAATTAATACTAGTTTTATTTGGTGCCGTGACAGTGATTAATTGGAAAAGAGAGTATCCAATTTAATTATTTTTTTTGACACAAATGAGTATCCAATTTAATTTGTATAATTCAATTGTTACATTTTTTTTTACATGTGCTCAATCAATATTTTGAAATTAATCTTTGTTAAAGAATTTGACTTGTCATTTTTATTTTTTAGTGAGATCTCATCTTTCAACTACTTTTTTTTTTCATCTACAAGCTAAGGCTTAAACTTGAGATCTATTAAACTTGTTGTTTCTCAATTTTGGAGTTTTAAAAAAAGCCATCAGATAAATTATTAGATCGAATAACGGACTAGATCGCTCTCTTTAAGATATTGGTGGACATCAAAAGAAATTATCAGATTGAATAACGGTTCTCCTTAAGATATTTGATGGACATCGCCAAAATAAAACAATTTAGATCAAACTATTTCTATTTACTATTGTACTCTGACAGGCAAAAAATAACAAATTTATTTTATTTGAAACAAATCTCTTGAGGAATTTCTTCATCCACAAATATAAAAAACTTTAGCTTTGACAACTTCAGTAGTTTTAGTGTTGGTTGGAAGTAAAACACTTTTATAACTAGTGAAAAACATGTCTTTCATCCCAAGTTTTCTTGAAAGTTGCAAGAGCAAAGTTACATTACTATCGGATTCGGTTGTCGAATGGTTTAATCCGAAACATGATCGCCTTATAATAAGGATCGATATGAGAGAGACGCCGGAACAATATACGATCTATGCCGAGGTGCCCGGGGTGGACATGGATGACTTAAATGTTAAGATAATTGACGATGACAAAGATTATGCATGCATATTGGTGATAAGAATTTATGCAAAAAAGACAATTATAAAGATGAAAAAAAATTGATACATTGCATTTTGCTGAGCGTCTTAGTGGCATATCGGAAAGAAGATTTATGTTTGGAGAAAAATGTTAAGAAGGATCATATCAAAGCATCATTGAAGAATGGACTTCTCACTGTTATCTGTTATTGTTCCTAAGATAGAACCAAGAACTATCGAAATTCATGGTTAAATTTAGATGGAATATGTAAATTTCTTTGAACTTTTATTATATGAATAAATATTTGTTTGAACTTTTTTTTCTTGAATAAAAATTTCTTTGACTAATTTTAAGATGGGAGCGAAGAAACCAAATAAATATAATTAAGTGGTACATGTTTGGTACTACGATGGCTGCCATAATCACATTGATCCACCGTAATTGCATCTTCTGCAAAATCACATTCGGTCATATGACACCCTCCACCCTCCCCTATTGTAATACTAAATATAGGTTAAGTCGTTTGAAATTTTTGTTTAGATTAGAATAGGGATAGGGATCAATTTCATTGAATTTCTTGTGATATGTTGGTTAAGTCTAATACACTAACAAATTGAATTTAGATATTTGAGACAAAATTTAATAGTACATGATATTTTGTCACAAAAAGAAGAATACATCTCTAAATTGATAGGTAAGACGTCTATATTTGATCTTACAAAATCAAATGTTATGTAGCACAAGAAGTTTGAGATAGAATGCTTCATATTTGAATAACTTTGTCTCTTTTCCTATCTCTACATTTTCTATTATTATCTAATCCCTTTTCAAAAATGGCTCAAAGAACTCCTCTGACCATTCTTTCTTATCTTGAATTTAGTAACTGCATGCAATTATACTGTCAGAGAGATCATGATTTCGTCCGATAGAAATCAAACTGGACACATGTTTTATTGTCAATTTAATCAAAATCGGACCCAAAAAAAGTTACTATTAGAAAAAAATATTTATTCCTTTTTACTTGTCGTTTTCGCAATTTAGGTTATATTTTGCCTATTATACCCTCCTTCCTATTTTATTTTATTGACTAAATTTTGTATAATATGTTTTTGTTGAAACAATATAATCTTTTTATTGTATACAAATTTTGTTTGTTTTTAAATAAAGTTTGTTACAATTTTTTTGAAAATAGATAATGTTTGTGAAAAAATATGAATTTATTGGTAGATTAAAAATATGATATATATTTAAAAAAGGGTATGATAGGAAATTTAGGTGCAAAAATACACTCTTCTATTTTGGTCTTTTTTTCTGAAACGACAAGTAAAAAGGAACGGAGGTAGTATTTTTTATTTATTTTTTTGGTTTTCACCTTTTGATTACTAGGAAAAGGGGTTATAATGTTACAGTAGTCTAGAGTTACGGGTGAGTTCTTGTAAAATCAGGGCAAGTTATAACATCAGGTAATTTCAATTCCCTCTCAAACATAGTTACAGGGATCGAACTATAGTACCCCTTACTAAATCCAGTGTAAATCACCACTACACCAACGAGGGAGAATCAAAAACCTAGAAAAAGTAAAGCTCGGTCAAAACCGGCAATTGTACTGGACTTTTCTTATTTCCTTCCTGTTAATTTTATAAAAAAAATTCCAAAAATCTTGCATTTAGGGTCAAATGGGCCTCAATTAAAGGTCAAAACAAACCTAAGTATTGACAAAGTGATGTCCACAATTTCAATTTTATATCTCTTAATGTTTCGGATTTAGATCATCTCCAACTCCAACTATCCTCCACAACTATCTTACATACATATTGATCTATGCATTTCTTTGATAGTTTCTTCTATAGTTTTTTGTTAGTCTACATGATTTTCTTGCAAAACAAAAAAGACAGCACTTAGAGGAAGGTGAGTGGTGAATTTAAGTGAAGGAAGATATGGTGTGGTGGTGACACAAAATATCAAATCTCAATTATCATTACTTGATGGATGAGCACTATCACATTAATTTATACCTTAACTAAATTACCCTATCATTCAAATCACAAAATTGTAAGCAATGAAAAAAAAGATATCCACAAACATCAAATTTTCTTCTGAGACGTCCTATGTAACATCAACACTTCAGATTAAAAATGTGTCAGTGTCCTAAAAATATTATCTCATAATTAACATATATCATATTGATATAAAACATCTCTTCCTTTTTAAGTTTACAATCTTTAAAATTCATATAGCTTATGATTCTTTACATAGGCATATTGATGTACATTATCAAAATCACTTCAAGGAAAACCAAACAAACATTATTTCATCACATTTTAATACAACTCAAACTTTTCCATCAACTGCAATAGCAGGACTTGTCTTACTCCTCCTGTCTCTAAAGCTACGGCAAGAAGTCAAACTCGGAAAGCAAAACAGTAAAGATTTAGGCGATCTCTGATCTCTAGCCGATGCACGACCCTCACTCGTGAATCTTTCACTACTGCAAGCAGAGTTAGCACTGGAACGATGAGGAGATGAGTGTGAAGAATTAGGCAGAACATCTTGTATAGTTGGTTTCACTTGTTTCTTGTCTTTACCATCATCATCTTGGTTATTATAATGCACACTTTCTTTGAATAGCTCTAAGAGTTTCTTTTTCTTATCCGGTGATGATTCAGATGAAGAACATGAAGGTTTATCCTGAGAAGCGGTTTTGTTCACAACAGGTGTTGCAAACTTGTGGTGAATTGGTGTGTTACCGCGAGACGGTGTAAAGTCTGCATAAAAGAAAATAGGCAATACGGTTAAAGTTTAACTAACTGACAATGACATACATTGTCGGTGTAAATCAGTTTTACATTGACATTCAATAGAAACCGTCCATTTTTCAATGTCATAACATCAATTTTTAAAGAAAAAGTTACAAAAGTGTTGTTATCCGGCAAAGTAGAAGTTTTACACTGCCTGTGTATATCTTTTAAATACATATAATTTATATTTTAACAAGCATACACCAACATTGTAAATCAATTTTACACCAACACTCAATTGCAGTCTTTCATTTTTCTATATCATCGCATAGATTTTCGAAGATAGTAAAAAAAAAAAAAGTGATGCAGTAAAACATAAAATTTTCATTACATGTGTCAGTGTAAAATAAAACCATTAACAGTGTCAAATGTCAATGTATATCCTCTAATAGTTATACACATATAGTGTCAAGTTTTGCACAAGTGCACAATCATATATATACAGTTATACACTTTAATAATTTTCATCAGATGTCAGTGTAAAACCGATTAACACTGTAAATGTATATCCTTTACTGGTCATACACATATCGTGTCGGGTTTTGCACATGCATCCAATTATGTATATACACTAATAATCATACACATTTGTGTCATGATTAACATTTTGCAATTTCATCGATCATTTTAGAACTTCGATAATATGCAGGGAATAAGTTGATACAACCTTTTAGTCAAAAAAAAAAAAAAAAGTTGATACAACCTTATAACTTCTGAAAAAGCTCAAAAGAAAAGAGAAAGAAATGCTTACCACCATTGACACTATAGAAATCATCTTCGCAATCCGAGTCAATCCAAGGCTTGGAATCAAAAAATACCTCCTCTTTGCTACCTACACAGAAAAATTATTCAGAATTATTTATGATATAAGTACAATCCAACAAATTAATTAGAATTAAAACTTATATTTCAATTAAGTTGGAAGTAACATTCAATCACTTTCAATGTCAACTAATAACATATGGACTTTAATGTATTAGCAATCAAATTGTTTTCATTCTAGTAAAAATATCTTTCATCTATTATCTAAACATAATAATTGAATAGACCCTGAATCTAGAATCAAAATCAATCTTCATATTCATATTTCATATTATTCATATATGCAAAGAAAAATTGGATGAATAAAACAATCTTCATATTCATATTCACATTCGCATGTGCAATTAATAATTGATAAATATTAAACTCATGAAACTGGTGAGCCAACTATATCATATCTACAAAGACATGTTCATACCACATGATAAACTTCTAGTTCTTGAGTATTATAACATAAATTAGATTAAATAAATCAACCATATAAATCCTAATTAACATGACCAACATATCACACAATTGATTTTGGTAGATTGAATATTGATTTTGGTAAAAATTGATTTGAAGATAAAGTGATTTCTGTTTGGATATATTCACGAAAAAGTGAGTTGAACAAAAAAGTGTAAAATTCGATTCTAGAATCAAAAGATAGATTAGTCAAAAAAAAAAAAAAAAGAATCAAAAGATAGGATTTCTAGCTTCAAGTTGAATCAATTATAGAGACGGAATCAATTATACTTTTGAGAAACCAAACCAGACAGAATTAATTCTACACCTCTAGAATCAATTCTAAATTCTAACTCGTCTAGAATTGGAACCAAACATGCACTAATTGCATAATTCAATTATGTGATTGTGATAAAAACTAAACTTTGATGCTTCAACAAAATCACTGTAACGTCGTAATTTTGTCAAACTCACTGTCAATACAAACATACACATATAACATCACATATACACATGACACATCAATTATCAAAAATAAATAAATAAAATACAGAAAATTAAAAAAGAATTTCTTCAATTTTTATAAGATTAATAAATAATTCATCAGAGTCAGAGACCCCACAAAAACAACCCAGATCAAACATCAAACAAATTCTCCAAAAAAACATTCATTTTTTTTATATGAAAACATCAATCACCAAAATTAAAACTCAACCGTAGATAGATCCTAGAAAAACAACCTATGAGAATGAAACAACAATAAATCATTAAAATCATCAAAAGAACAAGACAAGAAAAAAAACACCATACCAAAATCAGTGAAGTTGGTCGTTGACTGAGAAGGTGACCACTTTAAGGTACCATTTTTGGGTTGTTCCTTAATGGGTGATGGTGGAATCTCAGTTTTGGAACCAAAAGATGCAATTTTTAGCTTCATGTTATTGTTTTCTTCTTTCTTAGTTTTTCTTTGAACTGAAGAACAAGAACCCATTTACTCAAAAAAAAAAATTATAACTTGATGATCATCACAGTCACAAAGTGACCCAAAAAACAGTTTTTGCTCTTACTTCAAAGAGATAAAGAATGAGAAAAAGGGTGAAGACTCAAAAAGGGTGTGTGAATTTTTGGAGTTATACAAAAAAGGGTTTTTGTGAGAAAATTGAGGAATTGGAGAGAGAATGAAGGAAAGTTAAAAGAGAAGTTATGTCAAAAATGTTGTGTTGTGGTGATGACTATTGGATGCTTCTACATATATTCCTATTGGGTGTGGATTCTTCTATGTGACGAGGGTTTGGTAATTATTCTTATAAAAAAAAAGTTTGGTAATTATTCTTATAAGAAAAAAGTTTGTACCAAAATATAAATCACTTTAAAAAATAATTTGTACCAAAATATAAGTCGTTTTATATTACCAATGAAGTATTTAATATAATTTTTTTATTATACTCTTAACTATTTATTACTCTCTCTTCTTTTACTTCTTCAATTTATCTTTTCTATACCAATGAAGGACAATTTTGTAAACTAATTCATAATTTCTCTTTTCCGTACAACAATAAGTATATTTCTTAATTTGTGTAATTTGGTCAAAACGACTTATATTTTGGTACGGAGGGAGTAAGTGTTTGGTAATTAATTATTAAAATGTAAAATTAATTTTTTAGGTAAATATTTAAGTTAGTTTAACTTTTTAATACTCATAAAAATCATTAGTTGATTCAGTGATGATTAGCATTAAACTTGGTAGGGAGGACCAAAGTTCAATCCCTCTCAACTACGATCGGGAGAGAATTGGAACTACTTTATATCACAACTGACCTCCGAATCAGGTTAAACTTGTGGTAAAAACCAAAAAACCTTTTAATACTCCTACATTAAAAATTATAATTTAGTCTTTATTTTTTTTAACAAAAATAATTTAGTCCTATTATAAACTAAATACATTGGCTTTTCAATGTATTTGAAATGGTAATTTTTTTTACTATAATGATAAGATGAAATACTTTTTAAATTTATTGACTAATTTATGTAGTTAGTCTATAGTATAGATTAAATACATCAATTATTTAATATATTTGATATAGAATATAAATTAAATACTTTAATTATTCAATAAATTTAAATAAATTTTTATAATAATTTCTGAATAACATAGTATGCAGACTTAAGTCCGAACTTTTGCATTGTATGTGAAGTGATTTCTTCCTTCTAAATTAAATTATTTCCATACACATACATGAGTCATTATTCTAACCCTCTACTTAAGGGTTTGAAGACCTTATCACGTAGTGTGATCAATTCAATGTTTTTTTTTTCTTTATTTTAGTAAGATTATTTGTTAAAGGATATTTTTAGTAAATTTATACTAATTTATTTAAGATTAAAAAGATCGTGTAATAATTGATAGAGACCTCGAATGGTCAATTGTCCTTTTGCTAATAAGAGTAAGTGAGTAATTAAAAAAGCAAAGTTGTCAATTAAATCAAACTTAATATAGTTGTTACCTAACCCTTGCCATGGGCAGCCATGTAATACATTGACCAAAATGACCTTAAGCTTCAACAATGAAAAAGAGTTAAGAATATCTTTAGATTACACCGTGTATTCATCGTGTTCAATTAGTGTTGCATAAAAAATTCTCAATTCCCATCTTGTTAAAAGTTCTCACACCACTTTTGAATCAATTTTACAGTATTTTTTATTCTTTTTTATGATTCCTTTTAAACGAGTAGTTAAGTTTTATTTTTTTAATTGGAAAATAATTAGATTAGTTAGGTTTGTCTAAGGTCAAAGATTGAAAGAAAACTCACAAAGTTATTTACATATTAATCAATGAAAAGAGTGCCAACAAAGGTAATTATATATTATCCAACAAAAAAATTCATGTAAAGTATACATCAACTTTTACATTTCATTAACAATATAATATTTTATTTTAATTTTCCTGTAATTCATTGTGATAATTAAAAACATTTGAGGTGCTTTTAGTCAAAAAAAAAATTGAGGTGCTAATATATACGGAGTAATTAATAGTTTAACCATGTTTAAAAAAAATA
Organism: Trifolium dubium; assembly: GCA_951804385.1. Lineage (NCBI taxonomy): Eukaryota > Viridiplantae > Streptophyta > Magnoliopsida > Fabales > Fabaceae > Trifolium > Trifolium dubium. The sequence goes on along the minus strand of OX638062.1, from coordinate 5,234,822 downwards.
GTTTAACCTGTGTCAAAAAAAATAGTTTAATCTATATATATACTAGTATGTTAGCCCGTGCCGTGCACGGGATTATTTTCTTTTTTAATATTATTTTTTAATTTATTTTTAATTATTATTTGATTACTTCATTTTATTATTCAATAATAATTTGAGATATTATATCTTATGAGTTGTTTAAAAATAAATTGTTGGTGTAAATATATTTTTTTTACAGATATTTTTTTAAATCACAAAACTCTCACATTTTTTCGCCAAAAAAAAAACTCACATTCAGCGAATTTTAATGTTTATTATAGATTTATTCAACTTAATTTCATCAAACTACATTTTTTTTAAATACAATATAAAATAAAATATATTTTTTCATCATCTTTTCACCTTGTTTCGTAGTAATTATATATAAATTAAAAAAAATACATAGAAATAGACAACCTTGCATATCACGAAACACCCACATTTTTTCGTCAACAGAATCTCATCAAACTACATGTTTTTATAAATATAGTGTAAATTAAGATATATTTTCCCATCAATCTTTCACTTTGTTTCAACTTAGTTAGTATTAATCTAGATATAAATTTTTAGAACAAAAAAAATTCAAATAAATAGACAACCTTGCATATCACACAACTCACACATTTTTTTCGTTTCTAGTCCTCATTGAAATTACAAAAAAGATAGTATCGTGTATTAATATATGGGTATAAATATTGATCATCGTGTAAATTATAAAATCAAAAGACACTCATATTAATAGGAGTGTTAATATAAGTCATATTATAAAAAATAGGTTTTCCGTATTAATATGTGTATAAATATTTAAGTTCCTATTAAAAAAAGTTTTTCGTCTCGTATTAATAAATTTTTTATTAAAATATTCGTAGAAATATAATTCCGTAAAAACTATAAAAAAAAACCTGTACATGAGTATAAATATAGCTCCTGTAGAAATTACAAAAAAAAAAAAATAATCCTCTTATTAATATATGGGTAGAAATATAACTCCTCATAGAAATATACGTTCTCATAAAGTTACAAAAAAAAATCTCTAGAGAGTGATCTCCCACATTCTCGTATTAATATATGGTTTTTATTTTTAAATTACGTAGATGTTCATTTTATATTAATTTTATTTAAATATGAAAAATAATACTCTAGAGAGTGATCTCTCACTTTTCGTTCTCAACAATATGATATTTTCTCTCCCGTCATCGTAGAAATTATTAAAAGAAATATAAACCTTGTATCATAAATGAATATAAATATAAATCACGTGTAAATTAAAAAAAAATAGGCACTGTGTTATTATATTAGTATAAATATTTATCCCGTGTAAATTCCAAAAAAAAAATTATATTAATATAAGTGTAAATATTTTTCATAAGCAATAAAATAAAATATCATAAAATTGCTTCAAAAAAAATCATAAAAATATAGTTTTAGTTGTTGGTGAAATCGAACTGTGTATCTCATACTAAATTTTGTTCGTGAGAGAGACATAGATGACACACATAAACTTTGATTCATTATAGATTGTTTCGTGAAATTTCGTTCATGAGAGAGACCTCTGTAAAAATAAATCATAGATGACACCCAACATTCTTTCATCTTGTTTCAACATATTTCGCAGAAATTCACATGTAAATTTGAAGAACAACAAAAAAATACAAAGAAATAGAAATTCATGCATATTACAGAACTTCCACATTTTATTGTAAAAAAAAACTCTCACATTCAATCATCTTCCTTCAATTATTGTAGATTTATTCAACTAAATCTCATTAAACTACATTTTTTTTTTAAAAATATAGTGTAAATTAAGATGTATTCTCATACTATTCTTCCATCTTGTTTCATAGTAATCCACATGTAAATTTAAAAAAAAAAAAAAAACAAATATACAGACAACCTTGCATATCACAAAATTCCCAAAAAAATTTCTTCGGAAAATAACTCCTTTAGATTCAGTGATCTTCCTACGTTTATTGTAGATTTATACCAATTGAGACGGGAAAACGGATTCTAGGGACGAACCGATAAAATCCAAGTCTCAGAGTAGGGATTCTAATGATCTAGAATAGAATCCGGTACAAATGAGATATTATGAAACATAATTTTGAGAAAGTTTGAGAGAAGAAGATATTTGATAAATGTTTGATTGATTCCCAAAGATGAGGCAAAAACCTTCTTAAATACATCCAAAAGGGCTAAAATAGTAAAAAGGCGTAAAGTAAACTATTATCTAAAAAAATATATTAATCCTAATACTTATTTCCTGTAACATAATCCAATCAAACTATATTTTTTTAAATACAATGTAAATTAAGATATTTTTTTCATCGTTATCTCACCTTCTTTTTTCAACTTGTTTCGTAATAATCTACATATAAGTTTCAAGAAAAAAATACAAATAAATAGACAACTTTGCATATCACAAAACTCCCACATTTTTTTGTCAAAAAAAAAATTCACATTTAGTTATCTTCCTATATTTATTATAGATTTATTCATCTGAATATAATCAAACTATTTTTTTTGTTAAATTTAAGATATCTCTTTTCCCATCATTCTCTCACCTTGTTTCAACTTGTTTCATAATAATCCACATATATATTTCCAAAACAAAATAAAAAAATAGACAACCTTGAATAGTACAAAACACTTTTTTTTGTCAAAAAAAAACTTTCATATTCAGTAATGTTCATATGTAGTTTGATAAGTTTGGTGTATCACTTGTATTTCAATAAACTGATTCGCCAATGTTTTTTTTTTTGTTAGAATTAAGTGTCAAAAATCGTTCATTGATATTGTATAACTATTTCATATAATCTTTTTTTGTGATTTAGAACAATTTTCTTTAATAGAGCGTTTATGTTAAAGTTTTAGAATTGAACAACCTTTATAATAGATTTTTTAAAAAAACATTTACTCTAGATTTATTCAACTAAATCTCATCAAACTATATATTTTTTTTATAAATTTTATTGTAGATTTATTCAACTAAATCTCATAAAACTACATATTTTTTTTAAATACAGTATATACTTAAATAGATTTCTCCATCGTTCTCTCACCTTTCTCAATTCAACCTTTTCGTACTAATCTACATATAAATTTCAAATAACAAAACAAAAGTACAATTCCTTGATAACATTGCATATCACAAAATCCTCACTATTTTTTTTTGTTATAAATTAAATGTTAAAATCGTCTCTTAATATTTTAAAAAATTTTGATATGAAAAAAATTTGTGATTTAAAATAATAACTTTTTGTTACAGATTAAAAAATAAGTGATTTTGACATTAAATAATTTAAAGATTATCTTTAGAGATTTTACAAAAATATAGAATCTATTTTGTGTTTGTTTACCTTTATAAAAATTCCTTTCTATATATAAAAAAAAAATCTTTAACTTGTTTGAATGCAACCATATAAAAGTGATTTTGTATGACAAAATTATTATAAAGAACATCCAAATATAATATATCATATAAAATAAATATATCCCAACAAATTTCTAATTTTTTTGTATGAAATTTTGTAACACTTATTTTCTCTTTCCTCTAAAAAATCTATACAAAAAGCAAATAATACCACCTTCAGATTTTTAGCAATTTTTAAATTTTTTTTACATCTGATTAGTTTTTATAGCTATAACAAACATATGTTATTTTATAAAAAGTTATATTTTTTTAAAAATAAGTAAGAATTTTTAAAAAAAAAACTATAACAAACGGTCACTATATGTCTCTTAATCCTTACAAAAAAAATATGTCTCTTAATTGATATTCCCTCCGTTCCTTTTTATTTGTCATTTTAGAAAAAAAGAAAAAAGATCAAATTAAGAAGGTGTATTTTTGCATCTTATTTTCCTATTATACCCTTCTTTTTAGAATATATATCCTAATTTTAATCCCCCAATAAATTTCTATTTTTGTTTTTTTGCACACACACTTTCTCTTTCCTTTTTTTTAGTACGTCGGAAGATACACACTTCTCTTTCAAAAAAACTAAAACCACCAAATAAAAAATTGTAACAAACTTTTATTTTTTGGTGCAAAATTTATAACAAACTTTATGTAAAAAAAAAAAAACAAACTTTGTTATAAAAAATTAGAATGAAAGGTATAATAGGTAAAATATAACCTAAATTGTCAAAACGACAAATAATTAGAAACAAATATTTTTTAGAAAACGACAAATAAAAAGGAATGGAGAGAGTATTAAAACACATTTGAAAATAATCAAAATGTATTACCTAAAACAATATATGTCACCAAACAAATTTATGATTAATTCTATCAATGTGAGTAATAATGCATAATAATCAATGAGTGAAAACATCGGTATATTAAACTAAATGACAAAATTGAATAAAATTGTCAATAAAAAAGTGCATAATAATGCATTAAAATTAAACAATGAAAATCTGTTGTTTGACGATCATAAATTTGTCTAATATTTCTTAATTTTTACATTGATCATCATATATTTGGTTTTGGATAAATCAGCTTCATTAGGGTAAGCTCTCTTAACTGATATACCATCAACTTGTCTACGACATCTAAAACAGTTCTATCTTTGACCTTCTCCTCTACTGTTTCATCAAACTTTGTTATAAGGTGCTTACCGTGGAACTACTTTTGATGTATGTCTTTGACTCTGCTTGCATTAGTACTCTGTGCCATGATCTTCTTATATATTATGTTTTTGACACGACTGATACCACCAAACATCATCATCAATATATTTGATTTCAACCATGATTATAAACATTGATTCATACAATTTATTCATAGTGATATTTGTCAAAGTGTTTTAGTAAAAGAGATAATAATAATAATAATAATAATAATAATAATAATAACAACAACAACAATAATAATAATAATAATAATAAAATACTCATAAATTGTAAAAAAAAATTGTCTTACTTGTTGACATTCTAGAAGTGTCTCAATATTTTTCATAGGTGTAATTTTAAGTAGATCGTGATGAAAAACTTTGGAGATGAACTGAAACTTGTATAAGAGAATCATTCTTTTCATAAGTTCTAAAAAAAATTGAAAGGAAAAATTAATAAACAATTACACATATGCATAACTGAAAAATTTCTTAAATGTAATTTATAATTGATATAGTAATAGAATCATACATCAATTTTAACGTCGCAGCTTCGGTAAATCTGGATTAAACATGAGCCGCGAACAGTCTAAACTGATGTTTAAATTCTTTGACCATGAATGTCATGTGTTTCTCACGTTGAATGTGTTTTCTATATATAGTTAAATTTTCTATATATAGTTAAATTATATTCGGACTTGTTATGCTAGAGTGGAAACAAATTAAGTTGTTATCCGTAAAATATTATTTTTTGTTGTTATTCATAATTTTTATTTTTATTTTTGGTATGGATCCATAATTTTTATTTTAACTGTTTAAGTTAATTAAAAAAATCTTTACAAAAAAAAAAATAGTGAAACTCTAATTGAATAACACCTAAGCAAATTTTTCTAAGAATGTAACTAAATTATGCTACAAAAAAGATCTAAAAAAAATATTAAAAAAAATCATAGAGAAGTTCTAATTGAATGCCACGTAAGCAAATTTTCCTGAGAATGCACGAGAGAGCTCCGTGAACCTATCGTAATGTATATAATATATATATATATATATATATATATATATATATATATATATAACTTTTTTTATCAACTATCTATAACTTTAAAGTGTTCCAAGTTTGAATTTCAAATACAATTAATTGCTATTATTATATGACTTAAATTAATATATTAGCTATCAAAATATTTTTTATTATGTGACATATTAATCGCTTTCTAAATCGGTCACTAAAATAAACATAGTAATTATTGTCAGCTAAATAGATCACTAATTATTAATCTCAAAATTGGCCACTAATATAAATATAGTAATTATTGGTCTCTAAATCGGCCGCTAATTATTAGTCTCTAAATCAGTCACTAATATAAATATATTAATTATTGGTCCCTAAATTGATCACTAATTCTTAGTTTCTAAATCGGTTACTAATATAAATATAGTAGTTATTGGTCTCTAAGTCGGTCACTAATTATCAGTATCTAAATTGGTCGCTAATATTATATTAGTGACTGGTTTAGCGACCAAAATATATTTTATTATGTGACTGATTATTCAGACTCTATATCGGTCGCTATATTATATTAGTGACCGATTTAGCAACCAAAATACTTTTTTATTTTGAACTCAAAGTTTTGGTCTCTAATTCAGTCTCTATAAAGACTAAAAAAATTTAGTTGCTAAACCGGTCTCTAAACACAAAAAATTTAGTAGTGATATAATATATTTTTCTTAAGTTGATTATTTATATTTTTTTTGTGTGAATTAAAATATTGAATTCAAGTGATTAATAAAATTTAAAAAAAAATGAATTTTAGAAAAATCTAAGTTTAATTATTAAGTGAAAATTTCTTGATTAAACTTTATTTACCGCTAAATTATGGATTTACTAGAGTCCCTTCATTTGAAAATCAGATGATTAATATACAAAAAAATTATATTTTGTTTTATGTACACTATGCTCAATATTTTATGTGATTGTTTATGTTACCCAACTAATATAAAATAATATATTACCCAACTAATAATGGAGGTTTATATTATTTTAAAATCCATGTATTGGTTGATATTGGTTGGGGCAATCTAGAAAAGGAAAATATATACTTAATGAAATTGTGAAATTAAAGAATTGCAAAATGATCAAAATTTTCAAGGAATAATTCTAGCAATCATCTTCAGATGGTTATTAATATCTGAATGATTGGTATAAGACAATTTAGAGGTAAATAATTGAATCGTGCATAAACAAAAAGAGATATATATCACATCTGTATTATTATATATTTCTTATACTTTATTTGTTATATATCCAACAAAAAATTTATTTGATTTGATATTTCATGATCCTCTAATTTCATATATATGTCTATGAAGTAAATGTAAATCTTGAGCATACCATCATTTTGTGATACACTTACCCTTTCTTATTTCTGCTACAAACTCAAAGGCTAAAATTTCTATAATCTTTTAGTGGGGTGTGTGTGTATAAAATGTTGGCTAAGGTCTTAGTTAATAGGCTAAGGTGTGTTATTTGAGTGGTGATATCCGAGTCTCAATCAACTTTTGTAAGGGCAGGATTATTACTTATGGCTAATGTGGTGTGGCGTATTGAAAGATGGAATGAAAAAAATGTACATTTAATCACTTTCTAGTTATAACTTGCAAAATACGGTAAAAAAACAAAGTTATAACTTGCAAAATTACTATTCGTTAAAAAAGAAAAAACTTTATAAATTACTCGTTCATAAAGACTAGTAGATGTATTTGTTAGAGTTGGAGAGTGATGGGAGAATGATGAATTAGAGAGAGCAAGATAAGAGGTTTCAATCAAAGAATGAAAATTGTATAGAATTGTGTTATTCATCCACTGGAGGATATGTAGTTATATACAGGTCTCGTAATGAATTGTGCTATTCTTCTACTGGGGGAAGAATAGTCATATACAGTCCTATAACTACATGGGAAAAAACAAATTCCCAATTAACTAACTAACATGACAACAAAACAAACAATGTTATGCTAATGCTCGCTAAGCCATAGATCAGTCGCTAAGCCACACATAATTGGATTGCTTTCACAACACTCCCCTTCAATCCAATTTCTCTATTTGCACAATGCCTAACATTTTCCTCAGCTCTTTAAACCTGTCAGCTCTCAATGGTTTGGTAAGTATATCAGCAATCTGAACCTCAGTTCTACAATGCACCACCATTAGCTTTTCCTTCTATATGTGCAATTGGATTCTTTGCTAGACTGATAGCAGATTTGTTGTCTACATTCAACTTCATAGGCTTCACATACTTGATCTTCAATTCATCTAACAATGATTCAAGCCACACAGCTTGACATGCTGCTTGTGCAGCAGCTATATACTCTGCCTCACAACTGGATAAAGCCACTATGTTTTTGCTTCTTTGAAGACCATGATATGGATGAGTTTCCAAAACTGAACCAGTAACCTGTGGTGCTTCTTCTATCATCTTTATCTCCACACCAGTCAGCATCAGAATAACCTTCTAGCATCATTCTTTCATTATTCTGTTTTTGAAAAAACAGTCCATAATCCTTTGTTCCTTTCAAGTATCTCAGAATTCTCTTAGCTGCAATTAAGTGAGATGTCTTAGGCTTACTCATGAACCTACTTACTAACCCTATAGCATAGTTGATATCAGGTCTTGTATTGCATATGAACCTCAAGCTTCCTACAACTTGTTTGAATAAAGTTGCATCCACTTCTTGTTCATTTCCATCTTTTGTTAACTTCAGATTTGCTTCCATTGGAGTTTCAGCTGCATTGCAGTTCTCCATTTGAAATCTTCTTAGTACATCTTCAATGTATTTTCTCTGGTGCAGTACAATGCCATTTGAAGCATAGTGAAATTCCAAACCAAGGAAGTAATTGAGTTTACCCAAATCACTCATTTCAAACTCATTCTTCAATCTCCCCTTGAATTACATAATGCTTTCAACATTGCTTCCAGTGATAAGCAAATCATCAACATACAGACAAATCATAATGGTATTTGATATGTCACTTCCCTTGATGTAAACACCAAATTCAACACTACATTTGACAAAGCCCTCATTGTGCAGAAACTCATCAATTCTCTTGTTCCATGCACGTGGTGCTAACTTTAGACCATATAGAGCTTTTTCAAGCTTATACACCCTGTCTTCATGATTTTTGATCTCAAATCCTGGTGGTTGTAACACATACACTTCTTCTTGCAATGGACCATTCAAGAAGGCAGATTTGACATCCATGTGAGAAAGTGACCAACCATATGAATTGGCAATTGCAACTACCAATCTTATGGTTTCCATTCTAGCTACTGGAGCATAAACTTCAGTAAAATCATTACCTTGCTGTTGCAGAAACCCTCTTGCAACTAATCTAGCTTTGTGCTTGACAATGCTACCATTAGGATTTTTCTTCAATTTGAAAACCCATTTGACACTAATGGCTTTCTTTTGAGGAGGTAGTTCCACCAATTTCCATGTTTGGTTCTTCTCTATAGAGTTTAGTTCTTCCTGCATTGCTTGCTTCCATTTAGGACATGCTACTGCATCATGCCAATGAACAGGTTCAGAGTTTACCATGAATGCCAGATACACTAACTCTCCATCTTCATTAATTTCAGCATCTGTAGTGACTTGATGATCATTGAGTCTAACAGATGGAAATTTCTGTCTAGTTGATTTTCTGGTAGCTTGTGCAGGAGCAACTTCTTGTTGAGCATTATCAACTACTACAGCTTGTGTAGGAACAACTGCTTGTTGATTATTGTCAACTGTTGTAGAACCATTGTCATTCAAGTCCATCTGAATGATTGGTGTTGCTTTGTCTGGATCCCATTGCCATTGTGCTGTTTCATCCACAGTCACATCTTTGCTGATCACCACCTTGTGATTTTCAGGATCATACATCTTATAAGCACCAGTTGGCTCATAGCCAATCAAAATCAGCTTTTCACTTTTATCATCAAGCTTCCTTCTCTTTGCATCTGGAATGTGTCTATAGCATAGGGAACCAAAGATTCTCAAGTGTTTAACACTTGGCTTGTCACCTGACCAAAGTTCTTCTGGTGTTACATTCTCCAATTTCTTTGTAGGGCATCTGTTTAACACATAAGCTGAAGTGTTGACAGCTTCTCCCCAATAGCTTTTTGGTAAGCCTTTTCCTTTGATCATACATCTAGTCATGTTGAGCAAAGTTCTGTTTCTCCTCTCAGCTAATCCATTGTGCTGAGGTGTATATGGAGCTGTAACTTCATGAATGATCCCTTTTTGATTACAATAAGCTGCAAATTCATTTGATTTATAATCACCACCACCATCAGTTCTGAGAATTTTGAGCTTATGTTCACTTTGCCTTTCAACTAAGGCACAAAATTTGGTAAAAGTTGAAAATACTTCACTCTTTTCTTTCAACAAGTAAACCCAAAATTTTCTAGTGAATTCATCAACACAAGTCATGAAGTACCTGTTTCCTCCTAGAGTTTGAGGGTCAATAGGACCACATACATCAGAATGAACAACATGCAATACATGTTTTGATCTATAGTACACAGCTGACTTGAAGGAATTTCTTGTTTGCTTGCTCTCAAAGCAACCTTCACATAGTTTCTCTGGTATTTGAATTGTTGGAAGTCCTACTACCATATTCTTCTGGCTCAAATGAAGTAGACTTCTAAAGTTCAAGTGTCCATACCTATAATGCCATAGCCATCTTTCATCTGCATTATGGAAGCTGGAGAAACATTGAATATCTGATACTTGTAAATCCACTTTGAAGGTTCTATTCTTTGTCAAAGGAGATTTCACAATGAGCTTATTCTTGGGATCAAAAACTTCAATGTGATTATTCTTCATGGTCATTGTGAATCCTTTTTCAAGCAATTGACCTAAACTCAACAGGTTGTGCTTCATAGTTAGTACATACAACACATCAGTTACAAAGGTGTGATTACCATTCTTTCTTTGAACCATCACTTTACCTTTCCTTTCAACTATGATTGTTGTGTTGTCTACAAATTTGACTTTGCATCTGAATTTGTCATCAAATTCAAGTAACCAATCCCTATGACATGTCATATGGTTTGAACACCCAGTGTCAAGATACCATATCTGTGAGTTATCACCTTCAGATGGTGTAGTTACCATGAGTGAAACACTTTCAGAATATGAATCATTATGCTTTGCATAATGTGCTTCATGTGGTTGATTCTTCTTACCACATTTGCTTCTGCATTCAGAAGCATAATGTCCCCATTTTTCACACTTATAACATTGGATCTTGCTCTTTTCACTCTTCTTTCCACCATTCTCTCCTTTGTAGTAACTTTGTCTTCTTGAATTAGAAGATTCAGGTTGATCATTCTCATGATTCTGAGAATCTTGGCTAGTGGAAGCTTCAAATTTTCCCTTGTTCTTCTCATCTTTCCATGTACCTTAACCCTTAGCATATCTATTCCATTTACCACCATTCTTTGCATACAAGGCTTGTTCTTGATGAACCTTGTTTTCTTTTCTTTCATTCAATCTCTGTTCATGAGCTTCAAGTGAATTTTGCAATTCATTGATAGTCATGGTGGAGAGATCTTTTGACTCTTCAATAGCTACAACAATGTGATCGAACTGAGGATGTATTGTTCTCAGTACCTTCTCAACGATCTGTTGATCTGTGATCTGGTCTCCATAGTTCTTCATGGCATTCACAACGGTCTGCAACCTTGTGAAGTATTCTCCAATGGATTCTCTGTCCAACATTCCCAGCAATTCATATTGTCTGCGAAGAGATTGCAACTTAACCTTCTTCACCTTATCACCACCTCCATAGCAATTGGTGAGAATATCCCATGCCTGTTTTGCTGTTGTTGCATGAGAAATCTTGTTGAAGTTCGCGGTATCTACACATTGATGGAGCAGAAATTGCGCCTTGCAATCACGTTTCTTCAGTGCTTTGAAGGCAGCTTCTTGTTCTCCGTTTGGGTTGGCTACCAATGGTGCAAGTCCATTGGTTACAAGGTCTTCAACGTCTTGAAAACCAAAGATGACATTCATCTTAACACACCATGTATCCCAGTTTGTGCCATCAAGAATAGGTAGATTTGCAGGGAAAGAGTTTGAAGAACCTGTCATATTGGTTCAAATCACAGAAAGAAGAGAGAAATTAAAGAATGGTTCTTGGAACGTTCTTGGATTGTTTGGGTGAGAAGAAAGTGAAACCGAAAATGCTCTGGATACCACTTGTTAGAGTTGGAGAGTGATGGGAGAATGATGAGAGTGATGAATTAGAGAGAGCAAGATAAGAGGTTTCAATCAAAGAATGAAAATTGTATAGAATTGTGTTATTCATCCACTGGAGGATATGTAGTTATATACAGGTCTCGTAATGAATTGTGCTATTCTTCTACTGGGGGAAGAATAGTCATATACAGTCCTATAACTACCTGGGACAAAACAAATTCCCAATTAACTAACTAACATGACAACAAAACAAACAATGTTATGCTAATGCTCGCTAAGCCATAGATCAGTCGCTAAGCCACACATAATTGGATTGCTTTCACAACAATATTCTTTCTTTTTTTGGTCAAATAATCTAGTAGCCATAATTTATCTTTTAAAGATGAATACGTATCAGTATTCAAATCCTGATCCCTACCCATTACGTGCAAATGTCCTATAAGATAGGCTTATGGGACACACAATTATCTTTGCCACCTAAGTTTTTTCGAATGGATAAAAAAATAAACATGTTCATTCACCTATATATGAAATGAAACCGCATTTGACACTTCATTGGAAATGCCATGATTTTCAGTCTCCAATCCTCTCTAATTTTTTAAATTTTTTTGATAAAAATCCTCTATAATTTATATTAGGAATAAAAAGTTGTTCTTTGATTAGTAAGATAAGTTTTTGTTCAATCTTTTGACTCTTAATTTTTCAATCATATAAACAATTTTAAAATCAAATGCAATTTAAATTGTTTTGTTCACTCCCTTATTTTTAGCATATCAAACCCATTCTAACATCCCTTCAATGTACAAGCTAATAAACAACTCTACATCACATAGTTTACTATAGTACACTTTAATTTAGCTTTCAAGTTCACTAAAGAAATGGTTGAATGTCTTTCACCGTTATCAACTTGTCATCAATTTACTCAATCTTTCTCACCTTTCTTTGTCAACTCTTTCAATATTTCTTGCTACACCTTATATCCATAATTCATCAATTATATCTTGATCATCATTTCCTCATTCAGTATTTTGATTTTTCTTTTCAGATTCGTTGCATGGAAAATGAAGACACGTTTGTGGTCGCAATTTTTTTCAATATTTTCATTTTAGTAGTATGTCATGGATTATTAATTTCTATTCGTTATAAGTCCTTATTAAAAATTTGAAATTAGCAATAAAATTAACTGATGTATTGACTTTGATGACAATAATGATTGATACCTAACAAAAATATCTTAATGATAAACTAAATATAGTTAATTGATATCAAACGTTAATTGATTTAATTGTGATTGATGCTAGACTTGATAGGGGGACTTTTCGATCTCTACAACTGTGTTTGAAAAGAGACTAAAATCATTTGATGTCAGAATTCGCTTCGAACAAGATTAACTTAACTGATGATGCAAACTAAAAAAAATAACTAATTGATGGCAATTTGGAAACATATCATGTGGTCGGCAAGCTAGTTTGTCACAGTTGAGATTTTCTTTTTGGAATTTATTGGTAAAAAATATAGTGGAAGTGATAAAAAAAAATATCTTTAAGAAGATATATTCATCAGATAATTTATATGGAGAATGATCAATTATATGGTTAAAATATATGAAGAAGAGCTAAATTATACCAATTTAACATTTTTTTGTTGATAAAACGATTTAACGTTTTCTTAAAGGTCGTTAAATTTGTTAAACTAAATAATATATCAAATAATTTTAGAATTTAGTAAAAATTTACAAGAATATATAATAATCTATATGATATAAATTTTTAATTCAATAATAAATTTGGTAAAATTTGTATTATTAAAATATTATTGAATAATGATATATATAATATTACTTAAATTTTAAACCGATGGTTTCATATTTATTTTAATTTTTTGAAATATTTTACTATTGAGAATATTCCTTCTTCAAATTTTAGCATATGTCTGTGATAATATATATTATATATAAAGTTTGTTAGTAGTAGTTAAGAGTTAGTCATCCTTGTTAGTTGTTTGTCCTTTCATTTTTATATCTTCATTTTCATACACACACACATGGTCTCGAAGCTTGTATTCTTTTTTCCTTTTTTCTATCCTTTTTTATCAATAATATTTCTTCATTAATTATTATTTTTTTATATTTTTCTCTTATTATTTTTTAAATTCAGTATTCTGTCTAAATTAAAGACCGACTAATTTAGAGACCACTTTAACCATTCATTAGTGGCGGTCTCAATAGAAATTAGAGAAAAAATTTATATGAACTGATCCAACACAAACACAACAATTAAACATAGAAAAATATCTATCAAGCTAAGAGTAGTAATAAATTATGTATAACTGTTTTACATTAATAAGTTTATAAGAATAATTTACACACTTTGATGGGTATGGGTGTTTGTAGTTCCGCATTGCACATTGAAGACATAAAGTAGAACAAGGGATGGTGGGTGAGTTAATCATAAACACATGGGCTGAAGTTGGAAAGGGTACATTGCCCATGAAATGTTAGATTAGATGAAGTCTTGAGTGAACCGAACTCATCACCTCAAATGTTTATAGGTAATATAATCTATTCGAAACAAAGAACATAGCGTTGGGAGAGTCGACAACACGACTCTTATAAAAGAAAATAGATCGATTCTTTATTTGAGAATTAGTAATTCAATTTTTGTTAAAAAAAATTAATACTCTAAATAATTTTATAACAGATTCAAAGAGGCAAGATAAAGTGCATACTTAAAGCGCTGATTAGAAATTAAAGAATCTAATTAACTACGACGAGTTAGAGAGAAAAATTATGTAATGCGACATATATATTAGAATATCTTTATCACATTATTAGATTGTTCAGCTCTTAACTACTGTAATTACTAATGTGTATGAAAAATATCTACTAAAAGAGATTTTAATCACTTGATTGATAATGTCAACTATCTCTAGATATTTGTCTTTATACCATTGATTTAATTTGTGTTTTCGCTTAAAACACAATAGTATTAAAGATCAAGTGGTTATAGAAGCTAAATAAATAAGAGAAATTTAAAAGCTAGATTAAAGTAGTATTATTAAGATTCAGAATAACTTGGTGTGTAGGCCACGATTTGTTTGTCACCTAACCATCTAATATATGTGTGAAATTTTGTTCCATTAAATTCAATTTGTGGTGGTTCTCTTAAGGTTTGATGTCTCGTATTTGCAAAATGATTTTTCATTGGATAGTGATGTTGAGCATGTGGAAGTGGGACATGAATATTAATTTCTAGTTTCCACATCAATTTGGGGCCAGCTTAGGTACAAACAAAAAATGTGGGGCCTCCCAGATGTGTCCCTTTTGTAGTGTTGCCTCATTTGGCATGTTTTTAGAGATATTTTTAATGTGTATGATTCATTTTCAAAATAGAAGAGTGAAGAAGTTTTAGCCAAAATATAGTATATAGGTTTGACTTGTAGGTAGTAAGAAGTTTAGCTTAGCTAGGATTTTGTTGATAGTTACTGCCTTTATTTTATATTATACTGTACGTTTTTGAAATACCTAAGTATGATTTTAAAATTAGAGAAGATATTTTAGTTAACTTAGTTTTGTCTAATTATAATTATGAGAGTTTAATTAGCTTATATTATATAATGATTTAAATTTGAATTTTGATATGAGGGCCTTGTTTATCTTGTATTTTAAGCTGAACTCATTGTTTTTTTAAGCAAAATATTTTCTCAAATTTTAATGAACAATGAGTTTAATTTACCTAAATTTTGTTTATAATAAAAAAGATTAATTTTTTGTTATCACTACTGTTATTCGGTTCTTTGACCAAAAGACATACATAGTACTTTTTTTTTTTTGAAAAGGCCAAAAAAGATAAAATTATATTACAGCACTAGGAAAGCACAAGACATGCTCACCTAGGCGGAAAAAGAGTGTCAGATACAAAAATGTCGCAACTAAAGGTTGAACTATCTCTCAAATTTATAACTCTAGAAATCAAAGTCATAATCTATTTATAGGAGAGTATCGTGTTACAAAAACTCAATACCATATTGGATTTGAGACAATAATATTTTTTTTATACATAACTAAATCCTTTATTCATATAGGGGCATTTTACATTATTTTACATAAATAAAAGACTTTTTTTTTTGTTTATATATACAGTAGTACCTTCTAGTTCTTAGAAACAAAAGGATGTTCGTTTAGAATTGTTTCATTCCGAAAGTTCGTACTTTAATGAAGCTTATTAACCTCTTAAGCTCAATATCATAATTGACATTTTCGTTTTTTAAAATCTCTGAAAAACATAAGTGAATTTATTTCCTTTTATCTTTACTACATAAAGATAATTTTTTTAATAAACATTTATTTTTCAAAAGTTAGATTGAATTATGCTCTCATACATTAAAAAGTTTCACATTTTTTTAAATTAATGCCGATGATAATTTTTGAACAACAACTACATTTCTCCTCCAACCAACACACCTTTTACAAACAACAAAAATTGAAGTTTTACACAAGACTCAAAGCGAACAATATATTAGAAATACGGTGTGGTAGACTCAAGGTGTGGGAGCAACAACACATTAGGTAGGGGTTGAATGTATGTCGCTCTTTATGAATAAGAGATTGAATATAATTCACACTACTAGAAAAAAGACTTTTAGTTAAAGGTCTTTACATCAGTGAAAAGAATAACTGATATTAAAGAGGGATAAAGATTAGTATTGACATCAGATTTTAAATTATTATATGTGAAAAATACATACACAATGGATTCCACATCAGATAATTAAATACATGTTGTGCAAAAGGCCACGCGGTGGCATTTTTGTAAATAAGTTGAAAGTTTGTTTTAACGGATTGCATCAGGTCTTTAATTCCACGGATGTTAAATCTAATTGCTTCACTTTGTCAAAAAAAAAAAATCTAATTGCTTCACATATATCTACCTTTCAAACAAACAAACAAACAAGATAAAATTCAACACCTTTTCTTCCGTCCTTTAGAAAACCTTCCTAGCTTAGCTTCTTTCTTTCTTCTTTGGCTGCAATCAAACTCATAACCTTTCTTCTTTGGCTGCAATCCAAACGAAACCCTTTCTATAAGTTCCCGTCGACCTCGATTTCTATAAGTTCCCGTCGACCTCGATTTTCCCGTCGACCCTGTTCGTTCTTTTGTTCGAATTATTTCATTATTGTTGGTGTTCAATTAAACAGTTCAATTTCACTTGTACCCTGCTCGATTTCATCTTGGCTGCAAACTGCAATCTCCGGCACAGGTACGTTCATCATGGATTTCATGTTCTGAGTTATTTCATTATCAACATTATTATACTTATATTTGCTTCTGTCTCAACAGGATTATTGAGATAAGCACAAGGACTGCGGGCGTTGTGTTCGTGTTCTGTGTGTTCTTGTTCTGCATTGTGTTCTACATCCTCTTTTTCATATTCTGCAATTTCAATTTTGAACAGCAGGTTGGTGTTTTTGTTATCTTCTTTGTACTCTGTATGTTCATTCTCTATGTATAGCATGAAATAAAACACTTATTTGGTAAATTAATTGTTTTTGTGAAAAACACTTTGTTGGTTATTCTTATCTGTTAGTATGCTTTCGTGTGTGAATTTTACTTTGAAGAAATTGTTTGTATGTGAATTAGTTCTTGTTTTAAAATTTGTATTGGAGATTAATACTATGCTGATTTTTAGGTTGGGGTGATCTGCATAATTTCTTGTAGTTTTAGAAGTTTAGAAGGAAATAAACTTTTGAGGTTTTTTAGATGAATAATTTCAGTTTTTAGGTATTGTCAAATACTTGAATGTTCTTCATCTTCTCTTGAAATCTTTATGATTTTTTTTTAAATAAAATGGAGAGTGAGAATCTCTGGTGCGTGACGTGAGTCAGTGAGTATGTGTTGTGTTTGTTGAATTTGTTTTATAGAGTAGGTTTAATAATGTGTGAAGATGAATCAAATATATTTAATTTGATTTTTTTGTTTAGTTAGTGGGGAGGAGGGAACGAAAATTTGGTGGGGAGAAAATTGGTAGTGGTCTCTTGGGGAAAAATTTAATCTTTCATAATATTGAAGACATGATTACTGTTTTAAGGATGTTTCATCACTCTTTAAGGATGTTGAGCTTTTAAACTCACTGTACATTATCATCTTTTCAAACCAATAAATTCCTCATGTTCATATTCACAATTCATTTTCAATTATTCTTTCTATTCAATTCTTCAGTTCCTAATAACTAAAGAAGCGATTGTCCAATGTCAAAATAGAACATAGAGGGTAGCATGCAAAAGCAATTGGTGCTAAAATAATTTATTTTGATCCCAAACATATTACAACACACAAACCACAAAAGAAAGTTATGCAGAACCTCAATGGATTATATCATGATTCATAATTAATTATTCTAAAAGTCAAACAAAACACACATACATACACATATTACCATTATTCAGTATTATTTTCTTCATATTAGCTTGCAAGTGGAATCAAAATAGAAATCCAACTTGACTTCTAAAATTACCTACAAATTGACTTAGTTACTGATATAACTTACTATTTGTTTTCACTTAGTTACAATTAATATGGAAAGTTACTATTTGTTTTTAACTATTGATTTCTAAGTTACTGATATAACTTTATTTAAGTTTAAATTCAAAAGTTTTATGATACTATGTGATTCAATATTTTTTAAGTTATTGATATATAGTTTGATACTATATAGTATTTTAAGTTACTCTGTTTATGGCCTATTTCTGGTCTAGAATTGATACTATATAGGCTGTTTGGTTATGGCCTATTTTTTTGGCTTTTGCTCCTTTTGAAGTGTCTTGTACTGCTTGTACTTTTCCACTCTTTATAATAAATTTTTGAAGTTCAAAAAAAAAAAAATTACAAATATATAGTTTTTTAAGTGATTACTTGCATTCCTAGTTGCTTTGAGCCATTTATAAGTGTACTCCTAATTACTTTGGAAATTTAGTTATGGCTCAAGAAAATTGCTATGTAGGATATCTTGTCCTTTAACTTAATTACTATGCATTATTTTATTTTTTTGAAACAGTTAATTTTATTACCAGAACTAGGTGTAAGAAACACCATAGAACGCGAAAAAGTGTTGAGAGCATAGCGTAGTTATGGATCGTAGTTGGATGAGTGCTAACCGATTAAGTGTTGAGTACGAACGTGGGGTGATGGAATTTCTACAGTTTGCTGAAAATAATCTTCCTCCTCCTAAAAATAATGTTGAAAATGATGGAATTTCTACATTTGACCGCTATTGATTTCTACTGGTTATTGTTGGTCTTTTCGGTTAGAAATGTGGAGACAAAATTAGGGACGTAGTTCTTGATTATGTAGGAATATCTAGCTTTAGACAACTACTTGACTGTAGTTTCATAGATCATGGGTTTGATAGTTTGTTTTTATATTCAGATTATGTGAATCCTTACTGAGTTACATGCCCTCGTTGTTTGATGCTTTGACACGACTTTCCTTTTAAATGCAATTCAAGTATTCAAAAAAAACTAAATTATATAACTTTGATGATTCTTTTCTTCTTTTGAAGTGCTTTTGGGGTTTATCAAGCGACTAATGGCAATAGAAAGCAAGCTACATGGCTTTATCCCAAAGTAAGTGTGGTGTAAAAATCTAACTCTATTTGCTTTTTTTGTTAAGTATTCACTATATATATGTCATTCATTTGTAGACAAGGCTACAACCTAACTCTAGAGACTGTGGATACTATGTAATGAAAAATATGTTGGATGTTGTCTCTACTAATATCACCAAATCTTGGATGGAGGTAATAACAATTTATTTAACTTAATGTGTATTTTCAAAGAATAGCTTTATATTTTCTTCAAAAAAAAAAAAAGAATAGTTTAAATCGTATTGTTATTTACTTGTTGTAGGAATTTAATGTCCAAAACGAATTAACAGAAGATGAGTTATATGATTTACGAGTTTGTTGGGCAACATGTTTTCTTGAGTTATATAATAAAGCTTAAGATTTATCCGGTAAGTTATATAGAATTGTATTTCTATATTATTTTTTTGTTGTTTCTATGTCGATCGTACTTATATTTTTTGGCAAAATTGTCTAGCTATGAAGATTGTGGAGCCAAGTCGATGGTGAATGATGATTGGAAATGATCGACAAGTGTTGGGATGAGTGCAAGACACTAAACCTTCTCACAACTTATTAAAAAAAAACTAAAGCTTCTCACAAAGATTTGTGCATGTTTTGTTTACGATATGCATATTTTTATGCATTTGTTTTGTTTAATATGCATTTGAATCAATTTTGTTTTGAACAAAGCATTTGAATCAAAATTTAATTTGATGATAGTGTATGTTTTGTTGGCCGCAAAGAAATTAACAACTTTGAACTATAAATTTTTTTTATGGATTAAACTTTTAGCTAGTATATGTGTGGTATGTGTGTGATGCTGGAAAAAAAATTAGGTACAAATATGGCCATTTAAATGTGATCTATGTAATGCTGAAAAACAAATTTAGGTGCCAAAAAAAAAAAAGGGATTCCACATCAGTTTATATATGTAACTGATGTAAAAGTTGATATTAAACATTTTCTGTTCACATCAGTCTATAAATGTAACTGATGTAAAAACTATACTTATTGACATCAGTTACAATACACATCTGATGTGAAATATGCCTATTGACATCAGTTTTATCAGATAAAAAACTGATGTTAAAAACCTTGAACTTACAACAACACCTGCGTTTACATCAGTTCAAAAACTGATGTTAAAAGTCATTTTCAACTGATGTTAAATGTGTTTTTTCTAGTAGTGTCATCAAAGTACGCATATGGAAATTCTTCATCGCTTGAATCGGCATATATTGGTAAATATTTATTATGATTTGATCTTAAGGGACGAGGAGAAATAAGAGGGTCTTCATTGTATTATAAAGATAGGGCGAGTTCTAGCATGGAAATTTTGATGAAGTCTTCCATGGTACACAACTTGTAAAAATATAATAACAATGCAAATATAATTTTATAATATTTACTGTTGAATAAAGTTTATATATCATTAATTAGATCATCCATAAAAAATTAAAAATCATTTTATATATATATTATTGAGATCGATCAAAATTAATGATTTATTATTTTTTATTAATATTGTTAATCTTGATGGGTATCAATTACATATTAAATAATGATTTTCAATTTATTTAAAAAAAATTATGAATGATTTATGATATAAATTTTTCAATTCAACAGTAAATTTTATAAATTTTTTATCCATTAATATATCTTTTGCAACTTGTACGCCACGGAAGACTGTCTTCCATGTTAGCCAAAAAGCCTAATGATAATCCATCATTAGCCCAAATCTCCCACTGTTTTGAAATTGATTACGGCAAATTTAACTTAAAGAAGCATTTCTTTTTTTTTGGTAGATTACTTAAAGAAGCTTTTATTCACTACTTGAAGACATTAATTAATTAGTGCATCCCTATCTTTAATTTATCTTTTCCGTATTTTACCCTTCATGATCAAAATATCAATTAAAGGCTACCACCAACATTTGTTTAGTGCAGTGTGACTCAATTTGTCCGTTGCTTTTAAACTTTTGCTCAATGAATAATAAGTTTGATATAAAAAATAATTTGAAATCCAAAAATTGATCATTTAATTTCCTATCTTATTGAGGCAAGAGGGAAACAAATAAATTTAGTTAATTATTTGAAAGCAATAGTTAAATAAACGTCATCCATCATGAGACTCATGAGTCATGACCACTTAATAAAAGATGTTTAATAATATTAAAATAATAAAAGTGATAAAGACAAATCCATATCTTGCTCTATATATTTTCATTTCACCAAAATATCTAGATATGATTTTTTTTTTCTATAATAAAGAAAAGGATAAACCAAAATATCATGAAAAAATAATAAAGGTTTCATATGAAAAATATGAAAGTTAATGCGTTTAGTACAAAATTAATGGAACAAACCAAAATGACTAACAAAAATACAACAGCAAAATCTCTTTAAATTAATATTCGATAAATTAATAAACTCTCTAAAATAATAAAGTTGTCTGGTCCCGACTTAGGCCAGTGTAAAAAATTGAAAAATTCGATAAAATAATAAGATAATAATTTTTCGTGAGATCCCTTTATAATTTTCGATTCCAAGAAAATCATAAATTAATAATTCATAGAAACTGAAAAAAAAAGATATTACACTCTATTAAAATATGATTTAATAGTTGTCTGTTTTCCTTTGATATTGTTCTTTGACTAACTTTCAACTGAAATTTTCCCTCAAGCCATCTCTACAAGTCTTTATGTGTGCTTGCAGGATTATCTCTCTTGTACTCACACAACTCCTTACGTATTAGATCTGACATAGTTGATTTTGCAACACCTTTTAGATGAGAAGCCATCTTGTGAGATATGGTGTTAATACTCTATCACATTCATGTAAGTTATATATGGCAAACTTGCTTAAGAATACATTGAACCCATTTATTTCCCTTGTTTACATCAAAAGTCATTATTGATTTCCAATGCATATTACTAAAGTCATTATTGATTTATAAGTCATTAAAAACTCTTAAAATTAATAATTATTAATTTATTGATAAATTAATAACTCTCTAAATTAATAAACTTCTCCGGTCCTGACTTTATTAATTTATAGAAATTTTACTGTATAATTAAGGATCAAAATGAAACAAAAAATCGTTAGAGAATCAAAGTAAAATGAAAAAAGTTAGTTAATAGATAAAAAGAGTCATTTAATTACCTATATTGTTAACATATATATGCATGTGTGACTAAAAAAGTTATTTATTTTGGTATAAAGCCCTTCATTTTTATGATATCATCTCTCACTTAATTAAAAAAACTATAATTTCAAATTTTCTTCTAGACTTACATATAACATATCTATTGGGTCGACCTCTTCAATGTCAAGAAGTAGAACACTATAGTCTATATATATAAGACAATGGTACTTTTCTATACGCTCCCATTTTTGGTACTCAACCTTGATTTTTAATATATTCTTTCCATTTCTGTATTTTTAAATTTCTAATGTATACATCCCAACGAACAAACTGTATGTTAATAATATATATATACTATACGTACTACTCACAAAATAATAAATAAGAGTATGGTCCAACAATAAGTTGCCTTTTGACAGGTATATGTGTGCATGTTACATGCTTAGTTTTGAATTTTTTTCATGAATATTTTATATAATTATCATGTGATCCCAAAGATGAAATTAACTGAAAATTTCATCAAGTCATAGGAAATATTTTCATACAATTATAAAATAATGTGTTAGAATAAATATGCATTTTACTGTAAAAAATAGAATGAATATTATACCAATAATAAATTAGTGCAAGTAGTAAAGTCAAACCCCTTAAGTATGTGGTATGAAAAAAATTCATTTAAAAAAGAAAGAATCTGTTTTGTGTGTCCTACAAATTTAATGATAGATATTAATGATTGTTAACCGCGATAAAAATTTCGTAGTTATCGTTATAACTGAAAAAAAGAATAATATACATTTAGAATTTTAATATGTCTACTTTTGGCATATAATATTAACACATACAAATATACGAAATGAATTTTAAACTCAAGGGGTGTGGTTGAGCGGTTGGAACTCATCCTCTCTTAACCAAAGGTCGAGGGTTCGATCCTCACCTTAGGCATGGAGCAGCTTTAAATCCTTGGGCCAGCTATCCCACCCATCGAGGTGCCTCCAATTTAGCGAGGGAATAGTCACTGCGTTCGGCGCTTTAAATCCTTGGGTCAGCTATCCCACCCATCGAGGTGCCTCCAATTTAGCGAGGGAATAGTCACTGCATTCGGCGGTAGTTATCTGGGTCTCGACCAAAAAAATACAAAATGAATTTTAGATGTAGTAGCGAAAAGGGGGTGCGTAAAGCTGTTCTTGTTGCTAAATAAACTTGTTCTATTTTTGTTGGGCCATTTTAAATATACTTTCTAGACATATCTCCCATATATTTCGCTACAGTTTTATATAGAATTATTATCTTAAAACTAAGGAGTTTACAAACAAATTCTCAGAACCCTTACAAAAAAAAACTCAAAACATCAATATATATACTACTATACATCAGGTATAGATGGAGGCAAGTTATGGAGGTCTGGTTTGGAATCATGAGAGGATCATTATTTACCATTAATTTTACAGGAGTGTAATCAAATATTCTATATGCGAAATCAAACATTAGTTGGTTCAATGATGATTGACGCTGAATTTTGTAGGAAGGACTTCGATTCGATTCTCCACAATTGTGTTTGAGAGATGACTGAAATCACTTAATGTCAAAACTCGAACTAAACTCTAGACTACTATGACCCCTCTCTTCTAAGAACTAGAGGGTGAAAACTAAAAAATAAAAAATCTATATGCGAAAATTTAAGCTCTCCTAGTTGACATCAAGTTGTGTTGGAAAACTGAATCTGAGACAATTGATTACTATGGGGACACTTAACAATCGTTAGTATGTTAATATATTAGAGATTATAAGAGAATTCATGCTTAGAGATGAGTTATGCCTATCCACCATATATCTTCTATCCATGAAAGAAATACTTGCCTAGATATTCTAGCAATAATAACTAATTGTTTGAATTCTTTAATTAGGGTCTATAAACCACTTCCTAATTTATCATTAGTCATATTAGCCAATGCTTAGCTTTTGGATGTCCTTTTTAAGGACATAGGTATCAAAATGTGGGTGGATGTCATAGAGAAAATTCTGCATAAATCAAATTAATTGTTCTGAAAGCAAATATTTTATCTAATTTATGATCATTAGCTAATTTTCAACAATTGAACTTGATTAAAAACAAAGACATGAATGTATTCTATCTCTAATTCCGTCACAAGTAGTGAGATATTTTGTTTCGATTTTAATTATATTTTTCTAGTAGTGGACTCTAGTTAGCCATGTAAGCTTCTTAAACAAAGTTGACCTAGTACACCAAAAAAAAATACATACATTTGATTTTGAAAGGAGAACAAACAAACAAAAAAAACTATTTTACTGGGACTAAATTTAAAATTTGTTCTATATTTACAAAGAAACGACAACAAAGGTGGACCTCCCATATGTGGAAGAGAAAGTAATCAATGACCTAAGTGAGAGGTTTTATAGGCCAAGGTGGACCAAGTAAGTGGACCATCCATTTAACAAAAATTCATATATTTATTGCAAAAATTGTCTTGATTTGAACTCAATCTCTTACTCAATGTAATTTGAATTTTACATTACATCAGTTCATGTTTAATACTATATATTGAATTTGATAAATGAATAATACATGACTAAACTATAGAGAACAAGAGACTTTTGAAATGTTTGAATGTCAAAGCATCATTGCCCTAAATTCATCAAAACTAAGCATCCCATCTCCATCAATATCAAATTTAGCAATCATAGCTTTACACTCATCAACACTCCTACATTCACCTAATCTTCCAAGCATTCTCTTTAGACTCTTTGGTGTTATGCAACCAAACCCTTCCATTTCATACATCTTAAAAGCCTCTCTTAAGTCATTCACTTTCTCTTCCTCTTTCCCTCCCTCCACAAATCTCATAAAATCATCCAATCCTACTAACCCATCTCCGTCTGAGTCGAGTAGCTCCACCGCTACTTCCGCCTCCTCATTCGACATCTTGCTCCCAATTGCCTCCACGCATTGCCGCAGCTCTGATGGTGATATTTTTCCGTCTCCATTTTCATCAAAGTGATTGAATACACGTACATATTGAGTCATCTTATCCCTAACCATAGTCTTATCCATAACCATATCAAATATCAATGTATAACTCTATAGCTTCCAAATGAAATTGTACAAGAATATAGATGATGAAAGTATCAATTAAGATGCTATAGGTAGGTATAACAATGGCTTATATATAGTATTGTTTAATTTGTGACACAATTTGTGGTGGGTTGACCCAATAACTTGCACGACCGGGTGTGAGAAACATGCATTCTATAAAGACGAATTTTAATTTGTTTTAATATATATTTCGTCATGCATGAGAATTGAGAGTCATAGTTAGGAACCGTCAAAGATTGTTGTACCACACATATGAGAGTAATATTCAAAGTGAGAACACTCATGAAAGAAAGGAATCAAATAGTTGACTGAAGATAATATTATTATTTAAATCGAAGAAAAAATACTAACCCAACACTGACTTCGAACTTTCCAGAAAATGAGAAAATAAGTAGACCATGCATAATGCACACGAGTTCATGACCTAGTTATTTTATTTTATTTTTGGTAAGCGAGCTAGATATTTTATATTAGCTCCTATTACAAATATATAAAAAAATTGAGTCAATAAAAATTGATGACTTTTTTTTTAGTCAGGTAGCGATTAAATGATTAGAATTTTATTCCTATAGATGAATAAGTGAATGTATTAGAGTTTGAACTTCGGTTTATACACGTAACGTGCCATGTGTCTGATCTAAATTGAAATGAGATACAAATTTACTTTCATTGACACAATTTTTTTTAGTATATAATTTAGTATTATCTTTTTAACCTTTTTATTATATAGGCTAAAGTCAGCATAGTTATTAATTTGGTAGGGGATTTCTCTTTGGTAGTATGAACCTTCAAAAATGAATAATATTTTTCTTCTTCTTCTTTTTTTGGCCTTTTTTCTATTGTGAATTAACATGACTATAGATTGGAAGGCTTATATAAAAAAAGAGAGTTCATATACACTTTACGCACAATTAACACGTTTACTTTGTTTTCCTCATAAGTTTTCTTTCTCACTTTTTATGATTTTTCCATATGGAAAAATAATTAACTAAATTAAGTATACCATAGTCTTTTATATTTGACTATTTTAATTAAGAGACTACAATTTCAACCACACCATCCAACAACCCTTCAATTATCGTCTTCAAATTTCAAAATAGTAAAGGACAAATTATTTCATGAAAAATGTAAAAATCTATTAACTTATTTGATACGAGGCACTCAAAAGATGGGATAGCTGGCCCAAAGATATAAAGTTGTTCCATATTTAAGGTGATGATTGAACCCACGATTATTGATTAAGAGAGGATGAGCCACAACCGCTCAACCACACCCTGTGAGTTTAGTACAACAACTCATATGGCCTCTCATTAATAGCAACATAACCAACCGAAAACACTCTAACACTCTATCCGAATAGAAATTGAATTCCAACCAGAGAGTCCGAATACGCAAATGTCAATTTTTAAAAAAATTTAAAAATTTTAATTTGAATCATGATTGTTTTTATCTCGATCGAACTGCTATTAGGTCCTGAATGCATGAATAAAACATTTCATCAAAAGCTTTTCATAAAAATCATTTTTTAGAGGTAGCTTTTTTAAAAAATTGTGATTTTTTGTTTAAAAAAAATTATGATTTTTATTAAGTTAAAATCTCGAACATGAATATTTACGTTATTAAATATCAAAATCACTCTTTTAATTGATAAAAAGATGAATTTAAAATAACTTTTTACTATTTTTAGTAAAGTTATCCTAAAAATCAGATTTTTTGAAAAAAAAATTTAAAACTAAAACAAACACACCCATATATCTAAAGAGTGATAAAACAAACTCTAAGGTGTACTTGTCTGTTAAGTACACAAGATAATCCACCTTTAAATTAAATTTTAGTAGATTAATACCACATTATATTGTACTACAAAAATAAGAGATTAGTAATTATACACTAATAATGCAAATAAGCTTTACACATAGTTCAATCATATATTTCACCATCTTCTCACTTCATAATTTTAATTTTTGGTAACAAAGTGAAATATTATGATTAGAAGTGTGTAAAATTTATGTACATTTTTGGTATATAGTTCCAAAACTATATAAAAAAGGTGGTTACATATTTACTTGTGGATTTTTCACACAATCCACACATTGGAAGATTGTAAATCTTATTCAATCATATGCAAGAAGACTAATTGCTATTCATCCACACATCTCTAAGAAGATCATATCTAACAGGAGATTCGTTGCGAATTTCTCTCGACTTTGAATTCAATTTTGTTACCGCCGAGGATGAGGAATCGCCGAAGAATATTGAAGATAATGGAGACTTCAATTCATTGAGCTCATCATCACTTGTGTATGACTTCCTAACAGCAGAGGATTTGTTTCTTTTTAGCTGAGATTTACTTCCAATCTCTCCGATAATGCTTGCGACGCAAGTTACCAGCGGTGGTGAATAGACAATTGGAGCTGCAGTGCATGGGAAGTTGTTACCAAACTCTTTTCCATCTTCTATATCATTCTGTATCAAATCAACACAAAATCATTCTGTATCAAAAACTCCTTTCCAAAAACAATTAGTGCAAATATTTGAATATCTACCTCTAAGTCCAAAGCTTCAAGAACAGTTGCAGGAACTGGATCAGTGCAAAACTCATCTGGTAAAAAGTTATCAAGAATCTTCTTGATAAGTGGTGCACTAAACATGGGACATACCTTCACAAACAAGAAATCTTTTATCATGAAGATTGAAGAGAAGAAACTTAGGTCAAGTTGAACAACTAAAGCATGGTTTTAAAGTGCGGCCGTAACATTACAGATTAAGTCTCCGGAGTGGCACCACAACGGCAATATAAAGGTTTACAACGTAACTGCAACCGCAATTTAAAATCATGAACTAAAGTACGAAAAGTTAAACGATATTACTGGCGTACCTCATTCCTAATGGATGCACTTAATAGCATATCTTTAGGAAGCATCAATAGGTCACTTAGTGCATTAAGAAGAGTGAAGGACTTAAAAGATGTGTCATCTTCTTTCATTCCAAATAGACTACTCAACCATCTAGACCAGTTCCCAATCTGAGAATGAAGAATTGATGTCACAAGTCATATTATAATCGAAAAATTCGCAATGATCGTCTTGGAGTAAACCTTCAATTTATTATTTAGAGTACCAATCTCTACTACTTTGTCCGTTAAGTAAATAAAAATAATAAGTAGTTCCTAACGTTTTGTCAAATCTCAAATCTGCCTCGTTAGTCGCTTTTCTTTTTTTGAATCAGCAAATATTTAAATCTGAGTCGTTAGTCTCTACTGTTATACATTGTCAAATGTGACGATTGACAAACTAACGTGACATATTTGATAAAACATTAAGGACTAAATAGGAGAGAGAGTGATACTTGAGGCCGTGTTTTAGAAACTAAGCCATATGTCACATCAGAAAGACTTTTGGGTCATGGTTCAACCGTCTTAAACCAGTTGAAACATGATGAAACAGCAATCGATCAACCAAAATAACCGAACCATATTTTAGGCTGGTTTAACCAATGGAATTGCACACTTCCATTCGGTTTTTAAAACACTAATTTCAGGGAATAAATAGAGGGTTTAATTAAACATTTATTTTGGCCTAATTTAAAAGGCGCATTCATAACATGAAGAAAGAGTGTTATATATGAAAGTTAATGCAACAAAATGTATTGAGAAGTTACCACAGTTTTGAGCTGAGCACCAGCTCCAAAGCTTGAATTTCCAGGTGGAATAGGAAGAACCTTAGGATCACTAATAGCATCAGAAACAGGATCAGTTGGGATTTCATCATCAGATTCCCTCAAAATTGCATTGAACATAGCCACATCTAATCTTGCCACACATTGCTCCATTATCTAGATTTAAGTACAAGATTTAACAATGCAATTTTGATGTCATCATAGAGGAAAAAAAGAGGTTTAATTTACTTAAGAGATTTAATATAGGCTCAAATTTATTTTTAGTCTTCGCAAATAAACCATTTTTTGTTTTCATCTTGACGTCTGCCTGACCCTAGTGAGTCCACGACACTCAACTCGCCTAAACTTTTTGTTATGAAAAACAATAAATGATATATTTGCAAAGACAAAAGATATAATTAAACCTTTACGCAAACATATAATACTTTTGATTCGGTTAGAAATCAAATAAGATTGTGACTTGCGAAGCAATCAAATAACACTGACCAATTTAGGAAGCACAGGCAAACAGCCACACTCATGCCCTCCAGCTCTAATAGGACAAAGCCTTTCACATGCTTCCTTAAAAGCACTCTTCCAAATATCTAGTGACAAGTTACCCTGATCTTGATCATATGAACTAGATACCCTTCTATTGCTTTTCCTTGAAGCAGAATCTACTTCCTTGTTGGTCAAGTTTGTATCAAAATGTTGCATATGTGGAGTTAGATTCTGTGTATAGACAAAAAATGGATAAGATTCATGTTATGTGCCAATGTAATTTTCTGATTATGTACTGACATAAGCATTAGTGAAATTGTTTCAGAGAGTTTATGGAAAAAGCTTATGATATGTCTATTAGCTTTTTTCAGATTATTTCCGTAAACTCTCTAAGATATCCTATAAGCACTTATATGATAGGCGTTTATGCTATAAGGGCTTAATTAGGTTGTTTATCTAAACATAGTCTTATTTTTTTGTCCTCCACATATGTTGGGCCGGCCCTAGATAAGAGTTTGACATTACCTGCCACCATATAGATTCTACGATGCGAGAGAAGATCCAAGCTTCAACTTTTTCCAATGCTGAAATGAATACATGAGGATCATCCCAGTTACCAAAACATTCATACCCAAATGCTGCTGTACTTTCAATTTTTCCTCGTTTCAACCTCTGTGGGGATGATATCTTGGCATTCCCAACTGCCTCAGATTTTCTTCTCCTATTGGTACCACCATGGTTTGATGAAACTAGATCTTTCGAGTTTCGGCTTATGATTGTTCTTAACACTATAGTATTAGACAACCAAAAGGTTAACCTGTAGAAATATACTGGAGTTATAAACACGCTAGGGTTTTGTATCGAATCAAGATTTGACTCGTATATATCGTAAGATACTGATAACCATACTAACGAATATGTTCAAAATCTTTGTTTGATTAGTGATAGGAGATAAAAATGCTTAGAATAAATTAAACTAAAAAAAATGATTCAAATGTACCTTGGAACATCATTTCCACACGCCTTTGAAACGAGTACTAATCCTGAAACAGAACTTTTAGCTGCACCATACTTTCTTCCTTGAACATTTTCTCTGCAAGCATGAAGATAAAGCCTTGAAAGGCGTCTAGCCGGCGCATGAACCTTACTCATGGAGTTTCCATGCTCAGCAACAACTGAATATAAAGCAGCTTCAATTGCAGCAGCTTCTCTTAATTCTCCTTCAAGCATCTTGACCTTGTTTTCCAAGTAATCAATTTTATTACCATCTAAACTACCATTTCTTGTTTCCTTTGGATTAATCTTGGCATCTTTCTTGTCATTCAAATTGGAAGAAATGTTAGAAGTACTTTTGATACTTAATGTTTGAACATCTTCAACTATATTTCTAGAATCAACAACCTTGTCATGAAAATTCTCATTCAAATTTTCACTATCATTGCTTGTTGTTCTGCTTCTAGAGTTTTTGTCTAAATTTTCAAAAACTGAAGATGGTGAAGAAGAGTCAAAACCAGAAGATGCATCCATTGATGACGAACTGTTCAACGTCTTATATGAATCTTGTTGTATCATATTCTTGTTTTCAAGCCTTGTTTGTGAAGCCAAAAGATGTTCCTTATCATTCAAGTTAGTCTTTTGGATTTGTCCATTTGGTTCATTCTGAAATTCAAATTCAATTTCAATTACTATATTAGTTGATGAGTAATCTCTATATATTCAATCCGCAACCGCGTTCGAGAGGGGGCTGGAACCACTTGATGCCATAACTGACTCCCGAATCAGATTAAACTGGTGGTGAAGACCGAAAATATATATATATATATATATATATATATATATATATATATATATACACAAACAAAACTGCTTTAACGTTTAAAGATGCTAAACATATTAACATTTAACATATATGAAATTCATGTCATTATCTATTAGAGATGTATTATAACAAAATCATTCACATTAAATCTCTTAACACCACAAAACAAAGAAATAAATTTAAGTACCTTGTCCAATTTCTGAGGCGTAAAACCACTAGACTCAAATGAACTAGAAGCTGCAGCCACAGATGAATGTGAAGAAACATCATCATCAGTAAAAGAAGCAATCTCAGCTTCCTCAGCATATTCTTCATTCATCAATGTTGATACCGAATCACTACCACCATTACTATTCTCCTCCAAAGCCTCCTTCGAAAACCTTTCCTTCAACGACGACCGAACACGAATCTTTTCAACAGGCTGAATTTTAATAAACAAGAGTGGTTGATCATTGTTTCTATAACTCCTCTTACAGTTCAAAGATGTACTAATGCTTATTCCCTCTTTAATTATTCCATAATCAGCCAAATCTACAACAGAACTTCCCAATAATTGACCCTTAACAATTTTACTATCTCTTCTTGGCTCATACAAGTTGAACTCCAAGAAATTCTTTTGAAACACATCAAAATCACCACCTCTAATGGAAACTTCCCTCAACAATGTAACCGAAATTCTAAATGATTCATTGAACTCAATTCTTCCTTCGCCTATAACCGAACCAAGTGAAGGTGATACTAGTTTAGTAGAAGCTAATGTGTTAGAACCATTCTTCATTTCCATTAAAACAGAACCAAGGGATCTTAAAGATTGTGATGGAGGCCAAGGCTTAATCTCTTGAATATGAATTAAGTAATCAATTTGAACTTTGCTAGTTCTCATATTCTTTCCTCTCATTCCTAAAACCATGGCTGCCAAAATGATGGATTCTCACTAGATGAACTATTTTTTACTTCGATTTTGTTGAGTCGAGTTTTTATATTGCAGTTGTGCCTCTTGATACTATTGAGGATCGCGGTTATGCAGCCTCAAAACCCTGATGTCATGACCCAAATTGTGCCTTGATCGGTGATATTATGGAAAATGGCAGTTAAATGCAGCTGATGTAACCTCATTCACAGTCGGATTCTTGTCACAAAAACATCAAAAACCTCGATACCATAGCCCAGATCGCAATCACAGACCTTTTTTTGAAACCTTACTCAATGTCACAAGCTCTATGAAATCAAATCAACATGAGAGCTCAAAATGTATAATAAAACTCAGTGCACATGACATTAAAACACAAATTTATAAAAATGCTAAACTCTAGAATTAGAACTATTTCATTTCATATCATATCATCAAAGACTCAAAGTGATAAAGAGATAGAGCCAAAAAACTAAAACAAAAAACAAAAATTGTGTGCTAAAGGGTATCTAGGAACAAAAACCAAGAAGAAAATTGATAATGTGGACCAAAGGAATCAAGTAACATGTTAAATCAACAACATTAAAGACATGAAGTTTATGACATAAAGAAAATGCATGAAAAAAGAGCCAATAAGGATGGTAATGTAGACCTTACCAAGAAAAGCTTTGTTGGCTAATAGAAGTGGTGGAATGGTAAAATCAGAAAGCTGCAAAAAATGACTTATAACTGATAAAAGGTCAGTAGTCAATAGTCACCACCATATATTGCTAAAATCATAAGATATTTAACTTTAGTATTTTTCTAGGATTCGCGGCATGCAGTAATTGCGTCACGCAGTTTTTGATCTCAACCGACCAGTTTCAAATTAACAGCCGAGATCATTTAAAACTAACTTTATTATTATGTAATCTGAGCCATCCAATCTTAGATTAACGGCTAAAATCGTTTACTATGTGAAATTACGTGGAGTTACTACTGCAGATGATCTAGACCCCTTTTTCTAATATATTGTGCATACATTTTTGTTCACTAGCTAGTTCACATTAAATTACAACTTTCAAGACACATTAACTTAGTGGAAATATGCATATAATATAGCAATATCAAAGCAAAGGGGAGGATTTCAAAGTTAAAGTGATTAAAAAAAGGTTGGCACGTTATGTTAGACAAGAATGAATATGATTTCATTTGGTAAGACTCAAAACAGATTGTTTGGTGTTAGCAACCACCTTGTTGATTGTGATGCATAGCCAGATCAAAGTGACTTTGAAAGTAACACTTTAAATTATAACTTAGTGTTGAACACGATTTGTTTCTAGTAATTAATTTATAGTACCCTTAATCTAATCCTATAAATTTTTTTGCCTAAAGTAATCTAGTGTTGATCATGATCATTTTTAGTAAGTTTATTCATTTGTGAACTTAATTTTTCAGTCATCTATTAGTTTATATGTAGAGGCAAACTGGTTTTGTAGAGTTGAATTAGGTTCAACGTAATTTCTTACAATGATGATAATGTGTCGTGTGGTTCTAACATGATCGTCAGCTATGAAGTTTGTTTGCAATAGTCAATCTTAGTCATTAATTTATGATCTAAACTTTGCTCTAACATAAGGAAGGTGGCACAAATAGAAAACATAGTTGGTTGTTACTCCTCTCTACCAAAGATGTAGATGCAACCGCGTGTGAAAACTACGGTACCACAACATGCGTCGTTTATACATATTGGGTTAACCAAAAAAATTAATTGAGAACGAAATGATAATTTGTTCTTCATTTTGTCATCATCCCATGTCTCTCTCCTGTCAAAAAATTTAAGAACAAAACTATTTTCTTTTTAACAATATCATGTATTTAGTCAAAATAGTGAAGGGGAATTGTTTGATGGCTTATTTAGAACAAAATTAATATCTATTCACAATGGTGGTGGGGAATTATTTAATGACTTAGTTAGCGTTTACAAAGTTAATCAAACGTTAGATAATTTAGTGGTGATTGACATTGGATTTGATAGGGAGAACCAAGGTTCAATCTTTCGCAACTGCTTTTTAAAGAAAATTTAAAATACTTGATAGCAAAACTGATATCGAACTAGATTAAATTGGTGGTGATGAAAAACAAAAACAAAAAACTAAGTTATATTTCTCATTGGTTTATCTTTAATTACAATAAAATTAAAAAATAATTGATTCCAAATAATTAAAATTCACAAATACACAGTACTTTAGTAATAAAAAAATACAAATACAAAAATAGTAAAACAAAATAATGTCTTCTATTTCTCGGGGTCCTTGTCAAGGTCATGTAGAATTTGCTCTCACATGCAAACCCAAAAAAAGAATTTGGTGTCACAAATTGAATATTGGATAAAATTTAAATACATTTTTTTAAGGTATATTTTATATGGTTATTCACATAAATACTCATAACTATAAAATCAATTTCTTAAATTCATAACTTTCTCAAAAAAATTGTTATAACCATAAAATATGAATTTCACTTGGAAAACTATACAAAAATCATGTAAGAAAATGTAAGGAAATGCACCTAACTTTTTATATTTGTATTTTAACTTCTTATGCATGATCACTAACAAGTAACAATAGGCATCCAATGCAAAGAGCAATACAGATATATAGCAGATCAGGAAGAGATCAATATGTATATCACCTACCAAACCCACATTTTCATTCACACATTCATTCATTTTTGTTTTCGTTTTTGTTCACTCTCTTCCAAAAAAAAATCAAAAACCATTATCTCTCCTCAAGAAGCCAAAACCCCAGTTCATGGATCTTAAAATCACCGCAATCAGCGGTGGAACTAGATATTTTTTTAAGTATGAACAAAATTTTAGTATAACAAATAAATTTCAGTTTTATTTTAAAATTTAGTTTTATTCTAAATTAATCTCTAAATATTTCAATTAAACTCAGTTTTGAACAAATCAACATTTTTCTTAAATTAACCTCGGTTTTAAAAACTCAAATTTGTTTAAAATTAACCTTTAAAACCTCGGTTGTAGACAAAAAAATATCAGTTTTGTTCTAAATTAACTTCTAAAATCTCAATTATACCCTAAATTATCCCTAAACACACCAACATTTTGAACCGGAGCCCGGCATGCGTCCAAGAACCGGATATGTATTTGCCCTTGGCCGCAACCACTGCCACCGTCTCAATGACCTCCAGAGAAAACAAAAAACTAATCACAAAAAATCCGGAATTTCGTCTCTGATGGCGAAGACTCTGACGTCTCTACCTTTTAACCTTCTATAACTTTACATATCTTTTGGACAACTCACGTACACGAGGGATTTCATGGCTAATATGTTTGTTATCCTTCAATCAGATAATGTTTTTGTTCTATTTGAGTTTTAATTTGAATGAATTTATTATTTTGTTGGTACAATGGGCTAATTTATTGTTGTTTTTAGTTCTTTTACAGTTTTTTTTTTGTTTTTTTGACAAAAGTTATTTTACAGCTTTTTTATTATTGTTAATTACTTTTTCATTGTTATTTTTGTTGGCCGTATAGTCACATCACATTCATTCAAACATGAGGTCAAACTGAAATTTCACTTAAGATAACTTTTCACCCGAACGATATGGATAAATTTCTAATTATTATTACTAGTGGGCTAAACAAACATGTTCCGTGCCTGTTTGTGTGATACATATTTTTTATGATATTAACTTATATGTTAAAGATGATTATAAATTTTTTAGTTGATGAAAACAAAATTATATAGAAATTATTGAGACGGAAATTATAGAAGTTAAGAATATAAGTTTTAGTTTCAAAAACACAATCAAGAATATTTTAGGAATTATGAAAAAAGGCTACACCAAAAAAAAGTTTTCCCTTTATATATAGTATAGATTATTATTATTATTATTATTATTATTATTATTATTATTATTATTATTATTACTACTAGCAGGCCAAACGGGCACGTTCTATTATTTATTTTATTAATAGTTTGTGTGAACATTATATTTTATAATGTTAACTTATATGTTGAAGTTCATTTATAAATATTTCGCACATCTATTATTTGTTTTATTAATAGTTAGTTTTTGGAAATAAAACAACAAATTAAGTCACAAAGATAAAAGTTAAAAAGATTGAAATTATAGAAGTTGTTAATAATATTAAAAAAATCATAGAAGTTAAAATTTAAAAAAATAGCCGTTAGGGACATTTTGGGTATTATAAAAAACGACTACACCAAAAACAAAATATTCCCTTTATTATATATAATATCTCTATTATATACATTACGATAGGTTCACGGAGCTCTCTCGTGCATTCTCAGGAAATATTGCTTACGTGGCATTCAATTAGAGCTTCTCTAAGATTTTTTTTTATATTTTTTTTAGATATTTTTTTTAGCATAATTTTGTTGCTTTTTTTAAAAAAATTTGCTTAGGTGTTATTCAATTAGAGTTTCACTAATTTTTTTTGTAAAGATTTTTTTAATTAACTTAAACAATTAAAAAAAAAATTATGGATAACAACAAAAAAAAAATTTACGGATAACAACAACTTAATTTGTTTCCACTCTAGCATAACAAGTCCGAATATAATTTAACTATATATAGAAAACACATTCATCGTGAGAAACACATGACATTCATGGTCAACGAATTTAACCATCAGTTTAGACTGTTCGCAGCTCATGTTTAATCCATATTTCCCGAAGCTGCGACGTTAAAATTGATGTATGATTCTATTATTATATTAATTATAAATTACATTTAAGAAATTTCCAATTATGCATATATGTAATTGTTTATTAATTTTTTTTAGAACTTATGAAAAGAATGATTCTCTTATACAAGTTTCAGTTCATCTCCAAAGTTTTCCATCACGATCTACTTCCTATGAGAAATATTGAGACACTTCTAGAATGTCAACAAGTAAGAAATTTTTTTTTATAATTTATGAGTATTTTATTATTATTATTGTTGTTATTATTATTATTATTTCTTTTACTAAAACAATTTAACAAATATCACTGTGAATAAATTGTATGAATCAAAGTTTATAATCATGGTTGAAATCAAATATATTGATGAAGGTGTTTGGTGGTATCAGTCGTGTCAAAAACATAATATATAAGAAGATCATGGCACAGAGTACTAATGCAAGCAGAGTCAAAGACATACATCAAATATAGTTCCACGGTAAGCACCTAAAATTTTCATTTAAAAAATCAATTTTCATAGATTAACTATTTCATCTTAACTTATTAAATCTATAGATTAACTTTTTCTTCTTGACTTATTACTATGATACTATCAATAATTTTGTGTATTAATAAGTTTCATACTCTATATTTCTAATTGTTTATCATTGCAATTCATACTTTATATTTTTCTAATTTTTATCTGTGCAATTCATACTTTATATGTTCTAATATTTTATCAGTGCGATTCACAAGATCTTATAACAAAGTTTGATGAAACAGTAGAGGACAAGGTCAAAGATAGAACTGTTTTAGATGTCGTAGACAAGTTGATGGTATATCAATTAAGAGAGTTTACCCTGATGAAGGTGATTTATCCACAACCAAATATATGAAGACCAATATAAAAATTAAGAAAGATTAGACAAATTTATGATCGTCAAACAACAGATTTTCATTGTTTAATTTTAATGCATTATTGTGCACTTTTTATTGACAACTTTATTCAATTTTGTCATTTAGTTTAATAGACCAATGTTTTTACTCATTGATTATTATGCATTATTACTCACATTGAAAGAATTAATCATAAATTTGTTTGGTGACATATATTGTTTTCGGTAATACATTTTGATTATTTTCAAATGTGCTTTAATACTCTCTCCATTCCTTTTTATTTGTCGTTTTCTAAAAAATATTTGTTTCTTATTATTTATCGTTTTGACAATTTAGGTTATATTTTACCTATTATACCTTTCTTTCTAATTTTTTGTAACAAAGTTTGTTTGTTTTTTTTTTACATAAAGTTTGTTATAAATTTTGCACCAAAAAATAAAAGTTTGTTACAATTTTTTATTTGGTGGTTTTTGTTTTTTTGAAAGAGAAAGTGTGTATCTTCCGATGTACCATAAATAAGGAAAGAGAAAGTGTGTGTGCAAAAAAAATAGCAATTTATTGGGGGATTAAAAAGAATGTGAGATAACGATGAAAAAAATATCTTAATTTACATTGTATTTAAAAAATATAGTTTGGTTGGATTAACTTGAATAAATCTACAATAAACGTAAGAAGATCACTGAATATGAAAGAGTTATTTTCCGAAGAAAAAAATGTGGGAATTTTGTGATATGCAAGGTTGTCTGTATATTTGTCTTTTTTTTTTAAATTTACATGTGGAATTACTAGGAAACAAGATGGAAGAATAGTGTGAGAATACATCTTAATTTACACTATATTTTAAAAAAAAAATGTAGTTTGATGAGATTTAGTTGAATAAATCTACAATAAATGAAGGAAGATTATTGAATCTGAGAGTTTTTTCTTACAATAAAATGTGGAAGTTCTGTAATATGCATGAATTTATATTTCTTTGTATTTTTTTGTTGTTCTTCAAATTTACATGTGAATTTCTGCGAAATATGTTGAAACAAGATGAAAGAATGTTGAGTGTCATGTATGATTTATTTTTACGGAGGTCTCTCTCATGAACAAAATTTCACGAAACAATCTATAATGAATCAAAGTTTATGTGTGTCATCTATGTCTCTCTCACGAACAAAATTTAGTATGAGATACACAGTTCGATTCCACCAACAACTAAAACTATATTTTTATGATTTTTTTGAAGCAATTTTATGATATTTTATTTTATTGCTTATGAAAAATATTTACACTTATATTAATATAATTTTTTTTTGTAATTTACACGGGATAAATATTTATACTAATATAATAATACAAGTGCTTATTTTTTTTTTTAATTTACACCTGATTTATATTTATATCATATATCATACAAGGTTTATATTTCTTTTAATAATTTCTACGATGACGGGAGATAAAATATCATATTGTTGAGAACGGAAAGTGAGAGATCACTCTCTAGAGTATTATTTTTCATATTTAAATAAATCGATATAAATTGAACGTCTACGTAATTTAAAAATAAAAACCATATATTAATACGAGAATGTGGGAGATCACTCTCTAGAGATTTTTTTTTTGTAATTTTACGAGAACGTATATTTCTGTGAGGAGTTATATTTCTACCCATATATTAATAAGAGGACTATTTTTTTTGTAATTTCTACAGGAGCTATATTTATACTCATGTACGGGGTTTTTTTTATAGTTTTTATGGAATTATATTTCTACGAATGTTTTAATACAAAATTTATTAATACGAGACGAAAGACTTTTTTTAATAAGAACTTAAATATTTAAACACATATTAATACGAAAAACCTATTTTTTATAATATGACTTATATTAACACTCCTATTAATATGATATGACTTATATTAACACTCCTATTTTATAATTTACACGATGGTCAATATTTATACCCATATATTAATACACGACACTATCTTTTTTGTAATTTCAATGAGGACTAGAAACGAAAAAATATATGAGTTGCGTGATATGCAAGGTTGTCTATTTATTTGAATTTTTTTTTGTTCTAAAAATTTACATCTAGATTACTACTAACCAAGTTGAAACAAAGTGAGAGATTGATGGGAAAATGTATCTTAATTTATAAAAACATGTAGTTTGACGAGATTCAGTTGACGAAAAAATGTGGGTGTTTCGTGATATGCAAGGTTGTTTATTTTTACGTATTTTTTTTAATTTATATATGGATTACTACGAAACAAGGTGAAAAGATGATGAAAAAATATATTTTATTTTACATTTTATTTAAAAAAAATGTAGTTTAATGAAATTAAGTTGAATAAATCTATAATAAACATTAAAATTCGCTGAATGTGAGTTTTTTTTTTGCCGAAAAAATGTGAGGGTTTTGTGATTTAAAAAAATATCTGTAAAAAATGATATTTACTCTAACAATTTATTTTTAAACAATGCATAAGATATAATATCTCAAATTATTATTGAATAATAAAATGAAGTAATCAAATAATTATTAAGAATAAATTAAAATATAATATTAAAAAAGAAAATAATCTCGTGCACGGCACGGGCTAACATACTAGTTATATACATTACGATAGTTTCACGGAGCTCTCTCGTGCATTCTCAGAAAAATTTGCTTATGTGTCATTCAATTAGAACTTCTCTAAGATTTTTTTTATATTTTCTTTGGATATTTTTTTTAGCATAATTCAGTTGCATTCTTAGAAAAATTTGTTTAGGTGTCATTCAATTAGAGCTTCACTAATTTTTTTTTTGTTTTTTTTCGTAAAGATTTTTTTTAATTAACCTAAGCAATTAAAATAAAAATTATAGATAACAAAAAATAATATTTTACGGATAACAACAACTTAATTTGTTTCCACTCTAGCATAACAACAACCGAATATAATTTAGCTATATATAGAAAACACATTCATCATGAGAAACACATAACATTCATGGTTGAAGAACTTGAACATCATTTTAGACTGTTCGTGGCTCATGTTTAATCCAGATATTCTCGAAGTTGCGACGTTAAAATTGATGTATGATTTTATTATTATATCAATTATAAATTACATTTAATAAATTTTTAGTTATGCATATATGTAATTGATTATTAATTTTTCCTTTCAATTTTTTTTAGAACTTATGTAAAGAATGATTCTCTTATAAAAGATTCAGTTCATCTCCAAAGTTTTCCATCACGATCCACTTAAAATCACACCTATGAAAAATATTGAGACACTTCTAGAATATCAACAAGTAAGACAATTTTCTTTTACAATTTATGGGTATTTTATTATTATTATTATTATTATTATTATTATTATTATTGTTGTTGTTGTTGTTATTATTATTATTTCTTTTACTAAAACACTTTGACAAATATCATTGTGAAGAAATTGTATGAATCAATGTTTATAATCATGGTTGAAATCAAATATATTGATGATGGTGTTTGGTGGTATCAGTCGTGTCAAAAATATAATATATAAGAAGATAATGGCACAAAGTAAGAGAGTCAAATACATACATCAAAAGTAGTTCCACAGTAAACACCTAAAATTTTCATTTAAAAATTCAATTTTCATAGATTAACTATTTCATCTTAACTTATTAAATCTATAGATTAACTTTTTCTTCTTGACTTATTACTATCAATAATTTTGTGTACTAATAAGTTTCATACTCTATATTTTCTAATTTTTTATCATTGCAATTCATACTTTATATTTTTCTAATTTTTATCTGTGCAATTCATACTTTATATGTTCTAATATTTTATCAATGCGATTCACAAGATCTTATAACAAAGTTTGATGAAACAGTAGAGGAGAAGGTCAAAGATAGAACTGCTTTAGATGTCGTAGATTTATGCTCACATAAACTTGATGGTATATGAGTTAAGAGAGCGTATCATGATGAAGCTGATTTATCCACAACCATATATATGAAGACCAATATAAAAATTA
This sequence comes from Trifolium dubium, assembly GCA_951804385.1. Classification (NCBI taxonomy): domain Eukaryota; kingdom Viridiplantae; phylum Streptophyta; class Magnoliopsida; order Fabales; family Fabaceae; genus Trifolium; species Trifolium dubium. The sequence continues at coordinate 5,192,598 of OX638062.1, read as the reverse complement.
AGAAAGATTAGACAAATATATGATCGTCAAACAACAGATCTTCATTGTTTAATTTTAATGCATTATTACGCACTTTTTTTATTAACAATTTTATTCAATTTTGTCATTTAGTTTAATAGACCGATGTTTTCACTCATTGATTATTATGCATTATTACTCACATTGATAGAATTAATCATAAATTTGTTTGGTGACATATATTGTTTTCGGTAATACATTTTGATTATTTTCAAATATAATTTAATACTCTCTCCATTCCTTTTTATTTGTCGTTTTAAAAAAAAGTAATTGTTTTTAATTATTTGTCGTTTTGACAATTTAGCTTATATTTTACCTATTATACCTTTCTTTCTAATTTTTTGTAACAAAGTATATTTGTTTTTTTCTTACATAAAGTTATTTATAAATTTTGCACCAAAAAGTAAAATTTTCTTACAATTTTTAATTTGGTAATTTTTGTTTTTTTAAAGAGAAAGTGTGTATCTTTCGATGTACAAAAAAAAAGAGAAGAGAAAGTGTGTGTGCAAAAAAAAAAGGATTTTATTGGTGGATTAAAATTAGAATATATATTCTAAAAAGAAGGGTATAATAGGAAAGTAAGGTGCAAAAATACATCTTCCTAATTTGATTTTTTTTTCTTTCATTCTAAAATGACAAATAAAAAGGAACGGAGGGAATATCAATTAAGAGACATATTTTTTTTGGTAAGAATTAAGAGACATATAGTGGCCGTTTGTTATAGTTTTTTTTTTTAAAATAATTACTTATTTTTTTAAAAATATTAATTTTTATAAAATAACATGTTTGTTATAGCTTTTAAAAATAATCGATTCTAAAAATAATATAAAAATTGTTAAAAATTTGAAGGTGGTTTCATACAAAAAATTTCATACAAAAAATTTGTAGGGATATATTTATTTTATATGATATATTATATTTGAATGTTCTTTATGGTAATTTTGTCATACAAAATCACTTTTATATAGTTTCATTCAAACAAGTTAAAGATTTTTTTTTTTATAAAAAGTAATTTTTATAAAGGTAAACAAACACAAAATAGATTCAATATTTTTGTAAAATCTCTAAAAGATAATCTTTAAATTATTTAATGCCAAAATCACTTATTTTTTAATCTGTAACAAAAAGTAATTATTTTAAATCGCAAATGTTTTCATATAAAAAATTTCTAAAATATTAAGAGACGATTTTAACACTTAATTTATAACAAAAAAAAATAGTGAGGATTTTGTGATATGCAAGGTTATCAAGGAATTGTACTTTTTTTTTGTTATTTGAAATTTACATGTAGATTAGTACGAAATAGGTTGAATTGAGAAGGTGAGAGAACGATGGAGAAATATATTTAAATATATACTATATTTAAAAAAATATGTAGTTTAATAAGACTTAGTTGAATAAATCTACAATAAATATTTATATAAAAATATATAGTTTGATGAGAAGTTGAATAAATCTAAAATAAATATTTTTTAAAATAATCTATTATAAAGGTTGTTCAATTCTAAAACTTTAACATAAACGTTCTATTAAAGAAAATTGTTCTAAATCACAAAAAAAATTATATGAAATAGTTATACAATATCAAAGAACGTTTTTTGACAATTCATTCTAACAAAAAAAAAATAGTGACGAATTAGTTTATTGAAACACAAGTGATACACCAAACTTATCAATGAATAAAAATATGTAGTCTTATGAGATTCAGTTGAATAAATCTATAATAAACGTAGGAATATTACTGAATTTGAAAGTTTTTTTGACAAAAAAAAGTGTTTTGTACTATTCAAGGTTGTCTATTTTTTTATTTTTTTTATTTTGTTTTGGAAATATATATGTGGATTACTATGAAACAAGGTGAGAGAATGATGGGAAAAGATATATTTTAAAGGCTTAAACATCATTTTAGTCCTTGTATGTACGCAAAATTTTGGTTTTAGTCCCTGTATCGAATTTTATTCAAAATAAGTCCCTAAATCAACCAATTTTTTTGATTTTAGTCCTTAAAGTGAAAATCCGCAGGAAAATTTGTAGGAAAATCTGCAAGAAACTTGCAAATTTTCCTACGGATTTTCGCTTTAGGGACTAAAATCAAAAAATTTGGTTGATTCAGGGACTTATTTTGAACAAAATTCGATACAGGGACTAAAACCAAAATTTGACGTACATACAAGGACTAAAATGATGTTTAAGCCTATTTTAAATTTAACAAAAAAAGTAGTTTGATCATATTCAGATGAATAAATCTATAATAAATGTAGGAAGATAACTAAATGTGAATTTTTTTTTGACAAAATAATGTAGGAGTTTTGTGATATACAAAATTGTCTTTTTATTTGTATTTTTTTCTTGAAATTTATATGTAGATTATTACGAAACAAGTTGAAAAAAGAAGGTGAGATAACGATGAAAAAAATATCTTAATTTACATTGTATTTAAAAAATAAAGTTTTATTGGATTAACTTGAATAAATCTACAATAAACGTAGGAAGATCACTGAATGTGTAAAAGTTATTTTCCGAATAAAAAAATGTGGGAATTTTGTGATATGCAAGATTGTCTGTTTATTTGTATTTTTTTTTTAATTTACGTGTGGATTACTGTGAAACAAGATGTAAGAACAGTGTCAGAATATATCTTAAGTTACACTATATTTTTTTTTTAAATGTAGTTTGATGAGATTTAGTTGAGTAAATCTACAATAAAATGTGGAAGTTCTGTAATATGCATGAATTTCTATTTCTTTGTATTTTTTTGTTGCTCTTCAAATTTACACGTGAATTTCTGCAAAATATGTTGAAACAAGATGAAAGAATATTGAGTGTCATCTATGATTTATATTTACGGAGGTCTCTCTCATGAACAAAATTTCACGAAACAATATCTAATGAATCAAAGTTTATGTGTGTCATCTATGTCTCTCTCACGAACAAAATTTAGTATGAGATACACAGTTCGATTCCACCAACAACTAAAACTATATTTTTATGATTTTTTTTGAAGCAATTTTATGTATTTTATTTTACTATTTATGAAAAATATTTACACTTATATTAATATAACTTTTTTTTTAATTTACAAGGGATAAATATTTATACTAATCTAATAATACAAGTGCCTATTTTTTTTTTTTTTTAATTTACACGTGATTTATATTTATATTCATATATCATACAAGGTTTATATTTCTTTTAATAATTTCTACGATGACGGGAGAGAAAATATCATATTGTTGAGAACGGAAAGTGAGAGATCACTTTCTAGAGTATTATTTTTCATATTTAAATAAAATTAATATAAAATGAACGTCTACGTAATTTAAAAATAAAAACCATATATTAATACGAGAACATGGGAGATCACTCTTTAGAGATTTTTTTTTTTTGTAATTTCACGAGAACGTATATTTCTATGAGGATTTATATTTCTACCCATATAAACCCAAGGGGTGTGGTTGAGCGGTTGGGGTTCATCCTCCCTTAACCAAGGGTCGAGGGTTCGATTCTCACCTTGGGCATGGAGCAACTTTAAATTCTTGGGCCAGCTATCCCACCCATCGAGGTGCCTCAAATCTAGTGAGGGAATAGTCACTGTGTTCGGCGGTGGATATCTCGGTCTCGACCAAAAAAAATATTTCTACCCGTATATTAATAAGAGGACTATTTTATTTTTTTTTGTAATTTCTACAGGAGCTATATTTATACTCATGTACGGGTTTTTTTTGTAGTTTTTACGGAATTATATTTCTACGAATGTTTTAGTACGAAATTTATTAATACAAGACGAAAGACTTTTTTTAATAAGAACTTAGATATTTTTATAATATGACTTATATTAACATTCCTATTAATATGAGTGTCTTTTGATTTTATAATTTACACGATGATCAATATTTATACTCATATATTAATACACAACCCTATTTTTTTTGTAATTTCAATGAGGACAAGAAACGAAAAAATGTGTGAGTTTTGTGATATGCAAGGTTGTCTATTTATTTAAATTTTTTTTGTTCTAAAAATTTACATCTAGATATTACAACTAACCAAGTTGAAACAAAGTGGGAGAATGATGAGAAAATATATCTTAATTTATATTGTATTTATAAAAACGGAAAATGATTAGTAGTGCGACATGATACCTGCGAATTCCTACGAAAGATGATGTGGCTGCCTTTCAATGTGTTTTCTATTTCTTTTAATATTTATTTAATGACATATTTTAAAAGTAAATATGGAAACTTTATGCCGTCGTTACTTTTCGTATGCTACAAATCGTACCAAATAGCATAAACATGTAGTTTGATGAGATTCAGTTGACGAAAAAATGTGGATGTTTTGTGATATGCAAGATTGTCTATTTCTATGTATTTTTTTTTTTAATTTATATATGGATTACTACGAAACAAGGTGAAAAGATAATGAAAAATGTAGATTGTATTTAAAAAAAATGTAGTTTAATAAAATTAAGTTGAATAAATCTATAATAAACGTTAAAATTCGCTGAATGTGAATTTTTTTTTTGGCGAAAAAATGTGAGAGTTTTGTGATTTAAAAAAATATCTGTCAAAAAATTTATTAATCCAACAATTTATATTTAAACAACTCATAACATATAATATCTCAAATTATTATTGAATAATAAAATGAAGTAATCAAATAATAATTTAGAATAATTTAAAAAATAATATTAAAAAAGAAAATAATCCCGTGCATGGCACGGGCTAACATACTAGTAATATATATAGAAGATTATATGTATAGATTATCACTATGAACAACCTATTTCCATAAAAAACAATTGTATAGACTAATATTCAAAGTATAATTTTTTTTTTAATTGGCAAATTTTATTAAGATAAAACTCAAGTACAAGAATACTAGAAGTGTACAAAAAAAAAAAGTACTGCAATGGCCACAAGCCAACCAACGATATTCAAAGTATGATTGATTGTTGTTTGTCAAAAAAAATGTATGATTGATTGTTATAGGTTCTTTTTTCTCATGAAAAAAAATACTTTTTAACACAAAATCATCTAAAAAATTTTAGAATTTTTATTTGTTTGTTACATTTTTTTCTTTTAAAGTACAATTTGAAGGAAAAAATAATCTAAAAATCATTTGCAAATTCTAGTAAAAAAATCTAAATTCCGTTTGATGAAACCCTTTTCAATTAATTTATCAGCACTCACAATACTTAAGCTTTGAGGCTTTGGTGCAAAATTCTAGAAAATGAAGTGATGAAATTATTACTAGTACACTTAGACGTTAAATAAATCTTGACATCAATAATAATTTGAAAAAATATTAGTGATTAAATGTAATTGTATATACTAATTGGTGTCTGTGTTTAACACCTGCCACATATACGACATTGAACATGCCTTCAATCTAAAATTACATAGAAGATATGTAAAATATATCTTCTTTTTTTTAACTTCAAAATATTATTGATAAGAATTGAGGCGTACAAGATATACACAACAATCCACTAGGAATATATACAACACAGAGCAATTGCCCATATAAGTCAAATGTATCTTGAGGTCTTTAAGTTTTTGGTTTGTACTACATAGGTCCTTAAGTTTTTTTTTTATAACACGTAAGTCCGATCTTTTAAGTTTTAAAACTGTAACACGTAAGTCCGTTCAGTTTAAAATCAGTAAGCTTAATGGAAAGATTCTCCCTATAACACTTTGAATAAGTTTTTTACTCAACTAGTTTGAATCTAAACGTTTCACTCTGTAGTCTCTACTGCAATCATGGACATCATGTAACTTCATCAATTAAAATGTATCAATTATATGACCTATGTGTTAAAATTTAAAAACCTATGTATTACAAAAACAACTTAAAAGATCTACATCGTATAAACTAGAAACTTAAAAATCCCTGGATGCATTTGGCCGAAGATATATTCTAACCATTTCAATCCTATCAAAACTCAAACTCTATAAGAAACATAATAATGGTACAAACATTTTTACAACTATACATCTATACCTACAACATCTTGATAGTGTTTTTTACTAATAATAAATCCCTGATTTCTTCCTATGCACCTATGCTGTTAAATCTTAATCTGATTTTTGATCTGCATCTGCTGTGGCTTGAACTTGAGCTGCATATTGTAAGTTCCATAAAACATCTTCAAAAGAAGGACGAGATGAAGAATCTTGAGATATACATTTGGTTGTTATAGATATTGCAATTGACAGTGATTCTTGAGAGCAAGTTGTCAACACTATTGGATCTACAATCTTTCTTCTTCCATCTTGACTTCCAAAAGATGCCTATGATTCATAACAACGGATTTTCGGTTCAGCGGTTAATAACTTTTTTCAAAACTTAATCACAAAAACTTAGAGGAACTATTATGGTAGTTCTTATCAGAGTTCTTATATATAATAACAAGTTTTTCTTTAGTTTCACTATTAGGAAAAGTTTATATGGATATGGATAAATTTTTACTAACCTTTTCATTTATGAAAAATGTTTCACCTTTGTCACGTGTAATTGGTCCAACAAGTGATTCCAACAATATGAATCCAAAATTGTAAACATCGTTATCCATTTTTGTCCTTTGACTGCAAGAAGAAAAAAACAATTAATTTGTCAATGATACACAAATGCATTGAAGCATTTAAATAAAGGTTTCAAACATAGTAAAGTGTGGTAATAAAAGATCGATGGGGAAGTGAGCTTTAGATTAGAAGATTTAGCGGTAGAGAGTTGTGTAGAACCGACACTTTTGATTGAATGTGTTTTTGGTGACCAACACTATTGAAAGTGTGTCCGATTTCTGATATGTGTCAGTATTCAACACTGACACATGTAGTTACATTCATTTAGTTTCATTTCTTTAAGTTAGTACTATTTGTCTATGTGTTACTGTCGTGTTTGGTGTCCATGTTTCTTAGGTAGAGAGAATGAAGATAAGAAGGATTAACATGGAAAATGTGATTGAATAGTAAAAAAGTTAAGAGCATCGATCATACCATGGTTTTGATTTCTTGTCACCCTTTGTCTGCACACAAACATAGAAAGCAACAGAGTCAGCTCCTTGATCAAAAATCATATTAAAGCAAATTGGATTGAATGATTGATTAAAACATACCTCAAACTTTTCAATATCTTCTTTGATGATGGACATACCATAGTCACTTAGTTTTGGAATACCGTGTTCATCAAGTAACACACTTTTTGTCTTTAATTGGTTGCTAAAACATCCTGGTATAACACCAGTATGTAAGAAATGAACTGCCTTTGCAACTCCAATCAAAATTGCCAATCTATCAGGCCATTTAAGTGCTTTCTCGGCGGAATATTCTGCATTTTGTGTATGTAGAAAGATTAGCAAATTGAATCTTGAAGAAAAAAGATATGTACAAAAGTCATCCGAGTAAATCATCATTTTGGCTCTTTGAATGTGTAAACCGCTATCATTATAGTCCCTAAATTAACCAAAATTGCAAAAACAACCTCGAATTTGTCCCTCGTTAGTCAGTTTGGTCCTCGAGTGTGTCTTCTGTTAGTTAGTTTGGTCTATCAAACTACTAACAGAAGATACAATCAATATGTTTTTGTAATTTTGAACATTTAGGGACTAAAGTGATGCCGCCGCACACATTTACAGACCAAAATAATTATGTTATAATTAAACAGATAATGCAGATTATTTTAGTAAAATTGCAGTGGTTATTGTTGAGTATGACTCATATTTACTGATAATTGAGTAGTAGACACTTGAGCTTAGCGGAGCGATATCTAGGCGATTAGGAAAAATCGATAAATATTATGCATACAAATATACAATAATGTCATACTAACCTGATAGATGAGTATGATAATCACCATTTGGCACATATTCATATACAAGATGAAGTTTTTGGGTGCTTGAATAATCATCTTGTTCGCCACCATCAATGCAATGACCCAAAAGACTAACCAAATTTGGATGTTGAAGCTTTGAGAGTAAATCCAACTTAGCTTTAAGATTTTGTATTGAGCATTTCTTTGACAGAACCAAAGTTCTTATCATCACATAACATCCATTCTCTAGTTTACCTTTATATAGCTGAAATATTGTAGTAGAGTTATAAGAAGCCAGCGTTATACGTAGGACTGTTTTACGAAACCAAACCGAACTGCGATGAAAAACACCGACTGTGACTGACAGTTCCAAAAACTACAGCCAAGAAGTTCATTTCAGTTCAGTTCCTGAACTGTCCTTCACAATTCGGTTCTTTTCAGTGCGGTCCGATCTTTATGCCAGTTTGGCTTGATTTGGGACAAACCATTAACGTGTTTGGGGACATAAGAAAATATATTCTTTCAAATGACATTTTGAGTGGTGAAAGGTACCTTCCCTATCGAGCCATCGCCAATAAAAGTTGAGAAATTAAAGTTTTTGGTGGCTTCTTTCAACTCTTGAATAGAAAATTGTTTGCAGATTGGAGAAGTTTGTGTCCCTAGCTTCACTGCTTGAGAAATAAATCCTGAAAAATTATAGAATTAGACATTACTATATCAAAATCCGAAGACTTGACAATACGAACTCTACTGTTAAAATTATAACAGTATGATAGTTTCAAATATCGTGGCTGCAACATCGAAATTTCTATGTTAATCACATTGCAGTTACAATAGCAATCATGAATCTCGGCATAAACACAACCAAGATTTCAAATTGTGGCCGCAGTGTGTCTCTGTGGACACACTGCACCACAATTGTGGCCACAATGTGTCTCTGAGACACACTGCACCACAATTGCGGCCACATTCATATTTTTTAGCAATTTCTCACAAAAAGGACTGCGGCGTGACTGTAACCACGATTAAAAACCTACAAAACACTGTTGCTTAAGTAACTTAAAAACTTACTTGCATTTGCGAGAACTTCGGATGAAACACCGGTTGTGGACTTAACTTCAACAAAATTCGGCAACACATTATCATGTCTACTTTTCTTTCTCAAATGACATTTTTTACATAACAAAACTCCAAACACCAAAATCACAAGAACAAATCCAACAATGATAGCCCCTAATGCAACCACTTTCCACTCCCTAAATTTTTTCCATCCTAAACCTGATTCCTTACAATAAGAACCTCTCTGCTGATTCCTATACTCAAAAGATAAACAATTTCTACCATATCTAACAACTCTACCATCAGAACTATTCACCAAACAAGAAGGAAGTAAACCACTTAACTTGTTACTAGAAATATCCACATAACCAAGTTTTCCACCACAATGAAGTTTACCAGAAAATTCTCCACTTAGCTCATTGTTTGCTAGATTCAAATAACTTAAATTTGACAAAGAGAACAATACCGAAGGCGGCGTGCCCTTAAGATGATTCGACGAAAGATCTAGATGTTGAAGATTATTCAATTCTCCGAACTTCTTCGGTATCTCTCCCGAAAACGAGTTATTGCTAAACAAAACCGTGACCACGAATTTCGGAAGAATCGGTAGTTCATTTTCGAACCGATTTTCTCTCAAATCCAAAACATGTAAACCATTAAGACTATTGAGAGACTGTAATTCACCAGAGAGTTCATTTTGTGACAAAGAAATAACTTCAAGTCTCGTGAGTTTGCATAGTGAAAATGGAAATGAACCCTTTAAGTGATTTTTCTTCAAACTCAAGAAACTTAGATTAAGCAAAGAATCAAACCAATTAGGCATAGTTGTGTTGAAATAATTTTCATCAAATGTTAGTGATTGAAGCTTTACCATTGTTGAAATTTTTGGTGGAATTGTACCAAATAGAAAATTTGAGCTCAAATCCAAAACTTGAAGCAAAGAAAGAGATTCAATTTGATTAGGAAATTTCCCCCAAATTCCTAATGAAACCAAAGTTAGAACTTTTAGGGTTTTCAACTTTGTCAATGTAGTGAAAAATGCACCAATTGAGAAATTCTTGGATAGTGTTTGATTTGGAATTGCAAATCCATTAAAACTTGATGGTTTCATAGATTTTTCACCAAATATTTTGAGCTCAATTATTGAATTATCTTCACATTTAATGCTAAAATTTGAAGATGAAGGAAGGTAACAAAGATCATTATTGTAATTTTCCATAATTTGTAATGAAGAAGGGTATTCTAAATAAGTTCTTAATTGTAACAAAGCTTGTGTTTGATCTTGTTCTAGCTCATGAGTATTTGAGATGTACAACAAATACCATGAAAGAACCAAAAGATGAAAATTAAAGTACCTCATTGAATTACAAACTTCGAAAAATTTGTACGTCGTTGCAGAGACCTCAAAATCTTTTATATTGTGGCCGCAATTGCAGTTGCAGACCGCGGTTTAAAATCATTGTAAGCATCAAACATGGAAGAAATTTTCAACTACTCAATTCAAATGAGAAAACAAAAACAAAAAAACAAACAAAACAAGAATCAAAAACACAAAACAAAAACACCAAGAATGTTTACTAAGTCAAAAGACTACTATTATAGATCCTTCAAAGCTCAAAGTTTTTCTATAGTAACATTAACATAGATTATGAATTTCAAAAGGAAACTACTAAGAAGATGATTTTGTTCCAAAAGTTGAAACAATGCATCATTTAGCTCCTTAGATATACTCACAAAAGTGAGAATGAGAGAGAGAGAGAGAGAGAGAGAGAGAGAGAGAGAGAGAGAGTACAAAAGAACCAAGAACAAAGAAAGAAAGAATAAAGATAGTTAAAGTGATAAAGAATGAAAATTTAAACAAAGGAGAATCAGAAAGAGAAAAAACAAGGACAAACCCATCACTGATAAATGGATTCAATGCAGTTGACTGCATGCGGACGATAAATATGAACCATCCCATCTTGATCAGACGGTTCTTATTTTAAGTTTAGATTTTAGTTTATTTTTAAATATAAAATTGAATTTTAAATCTAATCGTCCAATCTTATACTGAATGACTGAGATGTATTTGAATGCAGTGCGGTCGATACACTGAATCATGTTCCTCGTCACTGGTTATGCAAAAAATGATGATTTTTAATGATGTTTGGGTCAAGACAAGAGAGTTAGTTCAAAATGTTGTACAATGGAAAAGGACAGAGACAGAAGCATTTATATATTACAGTTATGTTTTTCAAGTGGTGATAATGGTGCAATTATTAATGGAGAGAGCAAGAGCATGGTGGTAGCTATAATTGGATAATGTATCAATAACTATTGCAGTTAGATTCATTTGTTAAAATAGGATAGAATCTGATTTATGTTTTCGATATGGACATGTTAAAAGTATCAAAAGAGCACAAGTTGTGTCTTTTTCTTTTTATTAATAAAGTTTATGAGTATCAAAAGAACACATTATTCTCATAGGATAATTTAAGTTGTATGAGGTGGCATATAGGCTGGATAGAAGGAGATCATATTAGAGATCAATTCTTAACGAAAACAATTTACTTTTTTGATGTATCAAAAAAAAATATAAGTTTATTGGGCAACCGATTTTAACATATGTGTAGAGTGACAACAAGAAACCCCAACAAATCATGTTGAACATATGGTTTGTGATTGAACCAACGACCAACACATAAACGTCCGCCTACCATCAACTCAAAACTCCCTGCAACAAACGACAACAAGCAATATCTGACTCTTTCGAGCCAATTAGTTCGAAATCAATGCTCTAGACTGATATGAATATAACGGCAAACCTTTAATTTTGAAACAAACACTAGATTTCTTTCGGATGTACCAAAAAAAACACTAGATTCTAGATTTAAGTTTTGAAAATCAAAAATAAATTCAACCACCAACACAGTAACAAATTCATTAATCAACAAGTCATTGACAAACCACAAAAAGCAATAGTGGTCATTTCTAGCCATGCAATCCGAGACATCAATTCAAATAATGATAAGGAAATCCATCAAAAACAATCAACACCAAAGCAGCAACCCAGTAACCCCAAAGTACACAAATAATTTTTATTCAAATTTGGGGTCTAAATAAATATTCCTACTGTACATTTGTCCGTCAAAAAGGACAAGGACAGTTGTCAGTGTATATCACACCATGTGCTCCCTTTTCCAATCCCATCAAAAACGGAAATTCTAACTTTATTTTATTTTTCTTTATTCTAATTTTATGCATTTTCTTTTTCTTATATTTCTATTTAGATAATGCCAACTTAAAAATTAAAAAATTAAAGGTCATACTTATTTTTTTTCAATCACTTAGAGCTTGCTTTGTTGGAGAGAAATTGAGAAGAGAGAAATGGAAACACAGAAATCGATTCATGTATTCGGACTACTTTTTAATCTAAATATATGTATTGGTTTATATGTTTCAATTTCTCTCCAACCAAGTGTCAAACGTTTAGTTGATTAAGTGGTGATTGACGCTGAATTTAATAGAGAAGATTTGATTCTCCACAACTGCGTTTAAGAAAAAACTGAAACCACTTCATATCAAAACTCATCTTGAATTCTAAACTATGATTGATTTCCTCTAAAAACTAGAGAGTAAAAGTAAAAAAAAACTTGTATTTTTAAGACACAATCTAAGTTTTAAGTTTGAGTCTTTTTAGTTGATAAATTCAAATTCAAGAAGAAAACATGAGCAGCTTTACTTCAAACTTAAATTTACTTCACACTCAATGAATTTGTAGCTGTATTCACTTTACCACAAATAAACGGTAGCTAGTCATGTTCATGTACACGAACAACTTTACTGCATAAATTTCTCGCAATATAATTGTCAAAAAACAAATTCTCGCAATATTTTTAATGTTCATTTTACTTCTTCTTTTTTGACTGAATGATATTTTTACTTATTTTACTACTTTTATTATAAATGAAATTTTTTAAGTTTACATGCATAGAAAAAAATATGAAGTGAAGAAAAAAAATTAATGCATCAACAATTTTAATTTTTAAGTGCCATGACAAATGTATTCATCTTAAAAGTAAAATTCTACCTAATATAATTATGAAAAGAATTAGGACATACAATTATGAATTTAAATTATACTATGGTCAAAGATTAACTGTTTAGACAATAGACAACCTAATACATTTTTTTTTTTGACTCAAGACAACCTAATACTTAACTTTCATGAAAGTGATTTTCTGCTTTCACTGAATCACATACACATAAGACAACAACTATAGTATGTTTCCACTTTCTAGGGGAAACCACATAACGTGGTTTGAATTTGAAAAGCAATTTTGAAACTGAGATTTATCTACAAATTTCGATAAAAACAATTGATTAAGCACTTGTGGTGGATATAGTGTTTTTTTTGGTATAGACTTGTGGTGGATATAGTGTTTGTTTTTTCTTTTTCTGTATAGTTTTTCCATCGAATATAATTTTATTTAACGGGTCATGTTAACATGTTAAAATTGTAAAAATTAAATAAGATATGATCACAACATACAGTCTTTTTTTATACACCAAAAGATTGATGTTCCTCTTTCCTTATGTCACCACACCAATTTTTCATCTATTCAACATAGTAGAAATAAATCTTGTCATCTGTAACAAACTATATTTGATATCACAGTGGAGATGTCCAAATTATGATAATTTATCGTGATTTTGTAGAAAGTAGAACTTGTAACTTCTGCTAAAACACGGTGGGTCACCATAATTATGCTTTTTTCACCGTAATACCAAACATGCACTTATTTAATTTGCAGAGAAGTGTATCAATTTGGATGAGAAGCCATTGCACATACAATTTCATTTTGATTGAGATGTTGGATCTTAGAACAAACTAATGTTCTTGATTGCAAACTCACTTTATCAATCTTGATCTAAGAAAGGAGAAGAAAATAATAAAAATTGACTCTGAGAGATTGAGAAATGTTTATGAGAAATTGATTAAGAATTTGCACATCAGCACATGAAACACATTGTATTATTGATGGATCAATATGAGTTTCTAAATACAAAGTTTGACACACATATGAGTCACTTTACAACTAAATCATCAACTAACTAACTTGTTAAATATGCTTGGATCTCAACCCTAAAAGCTAGCTCATAGGGTGAGGTTGCCCTCACATATTTATACACTCGACAACCCGGGAACTTAAGCAATGTGGGACTTCAAACAAACTCCAACAATACCATATTCAACACCCACCCTCACACCTAGCGTGGACCTGGGTCAACAACTACAGATTCAACACCCACCCTCACGCCTCGCGTGGGCCTGGGTCAAACGCCCACATTGCAGTCCTTAACCCGGCTCTGATACCATGTTAAATACACTCGGATCTCAACCCCAAAAGCTAGCTCATAGGGTGAGGTTGCCCTCACATATTTATACACTCGACAACCCGGGAACTTAAGCAATGTGGGACTTCAAACAAACTCCAACAATACCATATTCAACAATTTAATTGCTTATTACAATAAAGTGCGTATGATATGCTAAAAAATAATAAACAAAAATACCTACTTCAGTTGTATAATGTTTGATTTTAAAAAAAAAAATCGAATGATAGGATAAATTGAGGACAAGAGACGAAACAAAAACTAAAAATATTTTGTCCATTAATAAGCCACAACACAATTTTATCTTACAAATAAGTTGTTTAAAATATCAAAATAATATTTTGTTCATCAAACATCATACAAAAAATAATGAATTGTTCAATATCTTAAAAGTTTATCATGTGTGTTTTGTCTTATATTGTTGTGTGTGATTTTTACATTTTATACAGATCAAATAAATCTAAGATCTTAAATATATTTACCTACAAACCTTGTGTCATGTAAGCATCACAATTTCAGCACAAACTTCTAATCCAATTGTTTGGATTTTGAGTATGAGACAAGCACTATTCCTACTATGTTGTTGGAGCAGGTCTCTTGATTTGTTTTTATTATAGATTCTAAAATGGCAGTCCTCTTATAACTTTGTTGAACTTCCTGTTGTCATCCATTGTAAATTTGGCAACTGAAAATTCACTTTCATCATTCCATATCAATCAAATAGGTGCAAGTGACCTTAATTTTTTAGGAAACTTCACCAAAATTATATGGTTAGAGGCTTAGAGTATCCCAAAAGTCTTTGTGATGATGTAGAATAGGTTTCTTCATAGTTGTGAATTTCGGATACGGATTCTCTGCAGTAAAGGAATTACACATTTACTCGCAATAATTGATCACGGCCATGAGATTGAGATCGGACAGCTCAAATTACACAATAGAAATATCAATACAAAATTATCTCATCCATTAATTTCATATCAGACGGTCGAAATTGAAAACTATGTCCCACAGTTACTGCATGGAATTCTTTTCCGCAATTTTCTATTACTTTCTTTTCATCTTGTTAGAGCTTACAATGCCATATTGAATTGTTTTTTAATTTTGTTTGTTTTGGAAGTCTCCTTGTATGAGAATAATTAAGAAGAAAAATCCATGGTTAATAGCAAATTCTTGCATGTTTTTGTGATAATGCTTATGTTTTAGCATAATCGTATTTGAGGCCGGGCAAGCAAGGCTATGTTTCCGGGCCTCCAAAAGATAGAGGCCTCAAATCAATGACTAATTTTAAGTACAAGAGGTCCAACCAATAGTTTTTGTTTATGTTAATTACACAAATAAATGATTATTTTTGGAAGTTTTTCGTGCTATTTGTAATTTAAATAGATGATATTCTCTTAAAAATATTGTGTATTACTATTTTTGTACACTTATTTTTATTAAAAATCTATATCAATTATTTGTCTGAGACCTCTAAATTGTCAGCTTGGTTATGTGTTTAAGTTGCATTTGACATCAATTTTCTTGGAACAAAATTTGGCCTCAATTTTAATAGTCCAAACCAAAAGATGGTGAAAATTCACTCTATGTATTCTTCAAACTCCCACATTGCAAAATTGTATTTCTAACTTCTAAAGAAAAGCCATCGAGTATAACATTCCTTTCACTAACATCAATTTGGTTAAAATAATGAAAATGTTCCAACTTCCAAGTTTGGTCTCTCCCACTGATTTTCTTGGACATGAGCTCAAAATTGTTCAAAAACTCCATCAATCAGCTTCCCATCCTCCAACAAACAAAGGATTTCATTTATTCTCCTCCTTTTGCCGATTAAAATTAAACAATCACAGTTAGTGATGCATTGTGATTTATGTAAATACACATATTCTTAATTATAACAACTTTACTCTGATTAAAAGTCAATACTTGTGTATAAATTATCCACCTATTTTGTTTTGGATCTTATAGGAATTGAACTTAGTAGTCTAAAGTTTAGGACGAGCTCTAACATCAATAATTTCAGTTCACTTCTAAATGCAGTTGCGAGGAACGAACCTTTCTATCTATCAAGTCCAAAGTCAGTTAACATTGGACCAACTAATATTTTTATATTTTGGTAGAATTATTCACTTATTTATTTTTAATTATTGTCAGAAGAAGATATGATTATTCATTTTGAAACAATTTCTCATCTTTAGAAAGAAAATAAACAAAATTCAACTCAGAGTGGTGTGGTTGAACAGTTGATGTTCATACTCTTTAACCAGTGGTCTCGAGAGTTCGATCATCACCTTAGATATAGAGAAATTTTAAATTTTTGAGTCAGCTATCTCACCGTTTAAGGTGCCTCCAATTCAGTGAGAAATTAGTCACTGCATTCGACGGTGGATACTCCGACTAAAAATAAACAAAATTCTCAAATTAAAGTTATATTTTTTTTCTTCAAAATTATAATTTTCTTTACTTTTTTTAGGGATCTAATAGAAAATTACTAATATTCACTTAAAATAAATTTTACATTTTCTCACAATTAAAAATCCTTTTTTTTGTACCAAAAAAAAAATCCTCCTTTTTAATCAAACGCAACACTCATATAAAACCTTCCATCTTTCCTCACTGAGAGCAAAACACTCACTCAAAATTTCTATAAACTTCGACTCATAAACACATCGCAAAAGGAAAAAAAAAAAACGCCACTGAGTTCCCAACTCGCGTTTACAACGAGTCGAACCGAGTCAAAATCTCCGCCATGGATCCTCTTGAAGCATTGGTTACACAAATCCAAGGTCTATCGAGTTCCTCCGCCGACATCGCTCGTCTTCACACAATTTTGAAACAATCCGATGACTCGCTCCGTACTGACTCATCTCGTTTATCTCCGATTCTCTCTCTCATTGATCCATCCATTCACTCCCTCGGTTTTCTCTATATCCTGTATGCAATCGTTAACTTTCATTCACAAAATCAGATTATTATTCAGCTTTTAGGGTTTTTGTTGCTGTTGTTGTTGATTAAATGTTGAAACCCTAGGTTATGAACTTTGGAATATGCAATATCTGTTAGAATCTCTTTTATTAGATATTATTATAAGCTTCTAGGTATTTGTTGCTGTTGTTATTGATTGAATGTGAAAACCTATGAAGCTCGGACACTTCTCAGAATAGACGTGTACGTGTCCGACAGTGACACTTACGATTATATTGAAACATATCATTTTTATCAAAATAATTATCTGTGTCAGTGTTGTGTCAGGGTCTGTCAGTGTCGGGGCTTCATAGGTGAAAACCATAGTTTTTGGAGTCTGGAATTTTTGTAATATTTTTTTGCTTAGGTTGTTATTATTTGTTTTGAATTTAGTTTCACTTTTTATTACTAGCTTCTTCTTGTTGTTGATGGTTATATGTTAAAAGATAAAACCCTAGTTTGTGGACTTTGGAGAGAAATATTTACTTGTTTTTGCTTATGTGGTAGGTAATTATGTGTTTAGAATTTACAACCAAATTTTGATTAGCTTTTAGTATTATTATGAACTTGTTTGGATAAACAACTTAATTAAGCCCTTATAGCATAAATGTGTGTCGTATATAATATAATTGCTTATGTATAAGTTCTTTATTTATATAGAGAACGATAAAATAAAGTTAAATTTTTTTTTTGTGTTAACCTTCCGGTTCTCTGGAGAAGGGGGCCCTGGTAATCCGGAGTTTGGCCGCTAGATATGTAAAGCCTGACCAAAAATTGTTCCTCACCAAGAATCGAATTCAGGTTCTCTTGGATGATTTGTCCTAGGGGGAGCTCATTAAGCACTTAAGTTTGAGAAAATAAAAGAGATTGAATGTAACTAGATGCATTGGCATTGGACACTAGACTTGCCTTAAGTTTGAAGCGTTCAGTGCTACAATTATAACTTTATAGAAGTAAATAGAGAAGTCAATTAAGGAACTCTCTGAAAAATTGAGATGCAAAGTTGAATTTGAATTATAGGAGTAATAGAAAGTAGTAATTGTTTAAAAAGGTTGGTTTTTTTCTTTTCTCTCCAGAGTGCTTGCTTTACAGTATATCTATACTGTTTCTTATATCTCGCTCTTGTGTTTGTTTTGTTTGTTATGCAATAGTTAATTACCTTTTTTCTGTTTTATTTTAATTGGAAACATGCATTTATGATTACAGAGATGCATTCATAGCTGCTTCGGCTTCAAATCAGCAGCGAGCTGAAGAGATAGTTCCGATCATAACAAGATTTATCAGTGCTTGCAGTGTGGAGCAGATTCGGTTGGCGCCAGAAAAATGTACTTGCTTATTGTGTTGAAATAATGGGATTCAAATCTTGCCTCATTGATTTTGTTTACTATTTACCCAGAGTCATGTTTCATCATCTTACTATAACATTAACAAATCTTGTCTCATTGTCAGTTATTTTGTGTTACTGTTTCCTTCCATGTCTGAGTCTCTTTGAATTGAATTTTGACAAACTCATTTAAAGAAAAACTCACAACGAAGTTATTTTAAGATTAAGAAAGATAAAATATTCAAAGTTGTTTTCATTTGAAATGGAGGGACCAGAATGAGGATAGGTAAAGCTTCATGATCAGTTTTCTCTTGAAATATATTTGAAGGAACACACAGTGTCTATTACTCACAGTCAATTAAAAGTTTTAGATTAAAATAACTTAAAACATGGGATTTGATGTCTTTTCATTATTTTTTTAGTGTATCTTGAGTTCATGATTGGTTATACTGTTAGACGTTATGCTCATACAATAATTACTATTTCTTTGTGGTTTTGTTTTTTATTTTGTTGTTTTTGGGCTTTTATAGTTGTATATGTATGCAAGAGGTTGAAGGACCAAGTTATTCTGCTGGAAGCTCCCATACGTGGGGTGGCTCCTTTGTTCACTGCTCTTCGGAAACTTCAAGTATCCACTGAGCATTTGACTCCCCTGCACGCTGAGCTTCTTCTGCTTTGCTTGTTGGCAAAATGCTACAAAACTGGTTTATCCATATTGGATGATGATGTTTTTGAAGTAGACCATCCGCGAGACCTTTATCTCTACTGTTATTACGGGTGCGTTGCTTCTTCTTTTCTTTCTTTTTTGAAGTGGAAAAGAATGACAGACGTAGGATTTGTTCATATTTCAGTATTGCATTTTAGTTACAGAATATACTGTAATTTCTTCAACATATTCGACTTGTTATTTTTCAATTAAATATATGTACTTCTCTTTTTCACATTAGTGGTAATGGCTGTGGATCTTTCATGCGATTCCAATTGAAAGTACATGGGAGTTGAAATTTGGAAGGGCAAGAAGTCAAAAGGAAATTAAAAATCTTAATTCTTAAGTTTCTTTTCCCTGCTTGGATGTTTGAAGTCATCCTCCAAAGCCCTCTAAAATGGTGGAATATAAAAAGTAAAATGTTAAAAAAATTGTAAAGGGAGGCTTTGATTTCATTGCAATTGGGTTTGAGAGATTCCATTATGCTCCACAGCCCCAGTGCCCTATAGGCTGGTTGCTCACTAATTCTTACCGGTATGTCAAAGCCCAGGGACATTGGAATGCTGGTATCATTACCTGCCATATGGAAGGAGGCTTCAACCTCTAAATACCAAATTATTAAGTAGCTGTTAGCTGTATAGACGGATATTGTATTCTTTATTTCACACTTCTTTGATTTCCATCATAGTCTTGTTGTTCTCCCTCCCTCCCTCCAACTGCTTTTAATCTTGACTGAGGCCATAGTCTGTTCTTTTTGAACCGAGTTTTTGAAAGATTCTGTATTGCAGTTTGACTGACACCCAGGGTCATTTCATTGGAATAATCAGCATGTGCATTGACTTCCATTACAGTTATCTGCTCTTCATTTGATCTCCCTTTTAGAATCTATAACCTCATGCAAATGTATTCAAATGAAATTGGATTTGACTTATCTAATATTTGGATTATTATTAAACTGAAATGTGCATTAAGGAAATTGATGAGTACATTGAATAGTCAAACCAACACTTAGTGATTCACATTATACTGTTTCATAAGTTCTAATTGAGGAATTTGCATACAGACTACAGTGTCTGACTTTTGACTTTCTTATTACTGTTGGAATATTATAAAGTATCTTACAATATCTTTTATATTGCTATTAGAATATCTTATTTTATTTCCTAGGATCTCTTATAATCTCATATTATCTTAAATTTTCTCTTAGGATTAGTTTTAATATTACTTAAATATTATTATTTTGATTTGTCACTTGATTTCCTTGTTTAGGACTATAATCTTGTATCCCTATATATAGGGGTAGTGTTTAGTCTTTTGTATTAAGTCAATATCAAACATGTTTCATTATAATAATATTTCTTATTATTTCCTCTCTTCCTTTCATCTAAAATCTCACAACTTTAACACATACAGGGGTATGATATGCATCGGACAGAAGCGCTTTCAGAAAGCATTGGACCTTCTGCATAATGTAAGTAATCTATGAATAACTGCTACTTATACAGCACGTGTTTCATAACCTTGTTCCAATATCTCTCAACCATTTGGTTCAGTGATGTTTGTAGTAGCTAATGAGTAATATTTTCTAGGTTGTAACTGCTCCCATGACTATCATGAATGCTATAGTTGTTGAAGCTTACAAAAAATATGTATTGGTTTCTCTCATTCGTCATGGCCAAGTAAGCCTTTATATTCTTTCTTGCTTCTCTGGTGACATAGCTTAATGACGGCATTCAATCAAAGTTTAGCTCATATATAATATTGAGAACTTTTTTATCCCAGAAAATAATTATGAGAGAAGTTGTAAATTATTTGTCTCATTTCTTTAAGAGATTGCACTGGAATTGTATCCTTATGTCATCACAATCAAAATGTCGTCTTTACTCTTTAGCATCATAAGGCAGCTGTTCAGCAATGGAAATTTTCTTATTTTTCGTTATATTGTATGAGGTTCTATGTTTGTGGTTAATCAGCTAACCTGTCATATGTTGGGTGGCAGTTCTCAACCATTCTTCCCAAGTATTCTTCTCCACTTGGCCAAAGAAACCTGAAACCATTTTGTCAGGTACGACTTCAATTTTGTGGTTCTTTTGTAAGATATTCACATTGAGGATCTATCTTTTTGAACAAATATTCACATTGACGTTCATTTGTAAGATATTTTGAGGACATTTTGTTATTTTAAAATAATTCACTGATAGGAGGCTATTAATCCCGTTAATGTGGAATGTATCTGTTGTCGTCTTGTTGCTAGATGTGGTCTCAACTTGAAATGTCTGGAATATTCTGAATAGTGTTGGTCTCAACTCGAACCTGCTATTTACAACATTCACTTGTTTGCTTCGATTTTCTGATTTTGTATTTGTCTATTTGACAAGAGCTTTTTTCTCCCTCTCTTCTGATTAAAGGCATTTGCAACTAGTTTGGTTGATTAATTGGAATCATTTGTGAATATCATTTGATTTGCCTCTCAAGCCTGTATTTTGAAGTTAATAACTTGAGCCATGTTGACGTATATTCATTTTTTTTTCCCATTTCAGAACCCTTACATTGAAATGGCACATACTTATATCACCGGAAAAGTTGCAGAATTAGAGGCATTTGTCAATGCAAATGCAGAGAAGTTCGATTTGGTGGGTTCTTTGTCATACTCATCCTTTATTTGAAGCATCCGGTATTGAGACTAGAAGTTTGACTCTGCACTGAGTCTAACTTCCAGTTCTAATGCTTTTCAGTATTTATCAAGATTTCCCTGAAACTGCCTGTTTATGTATGTGACATACTGAGTTTATTTGCAAAATTTATATTTCAGGATAACAACCTTGGACTGGCTAAGCAGGTTGTATCATCCATGTATAAGCGGAATATTCAGAGATTGACACAGACATACTTGACCCTTTCTCTTGAAGACATAGCTAACACAGTGCATTTAAATAGCGCCAAGGAAGCTGAAATGCACGTGCTACAAATGGTAGTCCTCAGAATGATTTTATTTTTTGCTTCATATTCATGTAGCATCAACAGTTTACATTAATAACATACTTCTGCAGATTCAGGATGGTGAGATATATGCAACAATCAACCAGAAGGATGGAATGGTGAGATTCTTAGAGGATCCTGAGCAATACAAAACTTGTGAAATGATTGAGCATATCGATTCATCAATCCATAGGTATGATTTTGGTTTGTTCAAATTAAGCTCACTATGTTCAATGCCTTTCCTGTACTACTACCTGATATGACACTTTCACCTGAAAATTTCAAGTGAAAATATGCTGCCAAAGAAGTTTTTAATTAATTATTTGATGGTTATTTAAATGGCCAGAATAATGGCACTGTCAAAGAAACTAACTGCAACGGACGAACAAATTGCATGTGATCCGTTGTTCTTGTCCAAGGTGAGTGTTCAATTGTTATCATTCTATTATCAACATGCATATAGAAGGGTTAAATATTATTTTAGTCCCTATAAGATTAACAACTTTTGTTTTTAGTCCTTACAAAATTACAAACTTTCGTTTTTAGTCTCTATAAAATTTGTCTTCGACCTTTAGTCCCTCTAATAATTTCTATCAACACTTTTGGTCCCTACTAATAAATCTAGACTAACTGAAGTCTTTGTGGCACTTGCCAATTGTTACATTGACTTTTTGTAACTTATTTTCTTACTAACATGGGAGGTTTCTGACTTATTAACACACTTACACGCGTTTTTTATTAATTTAATTATTACTATTTATAATTGAATAATATAAATATTGAGATTTGTGATTTTTAAGATAAAAATCGGATTGTGTGAACATAGTCCCACGGAGAACACTAAACAAACCGGACAAACTATATATGATGCTCTTGAGAGTGATGCAATCAGTTTGTGATAAAATTTGGAGACCAGAAGTATTTACGGAAAATATTATAGGGAGTAAAAGTCGACAAAATCTTGTATATGGGACAAATAACGAAAGTGGTAATTTTATAATTACTCAACATATTCATCTCTGAATAGAATTATTAATGACTAACAAGAGTGACATGTTCTCAGGTTGGAAGAGAAAGACAGAGATATGACTTTGATGACTATGATGTTCCACAAAAATTCAACATTTAAAGCTAGGCTATCTGTTAGTAAAAAAGCTTGTTGGTGCTGTGAATTATGCAAGTAGATCTCTGTTTCACTGACCTTTTACTATTACATACCTGGTTCTGTTAGTGGGGGAGTGTTTTTATTTTGCTCTCAAATGGATTTTTTGTTCATCTGATTAAAAGTTCCGTTGTGAAGTGGATGTTGAGTTATTGTCTTATCATCTACCTAAAAACTAAAATGAATTTTTACACATCCATGTATGCATGCTCTGTTGGCTTAGCATGATGCACTTATAGGCCTTGAAATTGTAAAGATCAGTCAAATCTAGTCCCTCAAATTTACAAAATTAACATTTAGTCCCTTAAAAAATATCATAAATTTAGTTCTTTTCCCCCCTCAAATTTTGCACTGCAATTTTAATGGTTCTTTGCTTGTTTTGATTAACAAGTATTTAAGTCAAATGTGTGTTCTCTTTTGATTTTGATGAATGTTTCTAAATAAATATTTTGGTGGAGGTACTATGTTGAATGCTAATACTTTTCAATTTAAACGACTATATTGTTGTTTCGCAAATTTATGAGACTAAATTGAATTACCATTTCAAATATCAAAATGCCTATTTTTATTATGCAGTAATATGTTGAGATCTTTTGATAAACTGAAATTTCGCTTACACAACTATTTTAGACATGACACATAAAAATATATCATCATACACAATATTAAGTATTCAGATTTAATACATGAAGAGAAAAAGTGATACACTAGCCATCGCATAGTTGAAGACAACTTGAAGCACGTGGTTCATAATTTGAGCATTATTTAATTTTGTTGCAAAACATTATTTTTGCCGAAATACTTTATTTAAGACCTAGTAGAGACAAATTAAATCTTTTTCCCTGGTTCAAACACTTCCTCTTATCCTGGAACTATATTGACCATTGGCCACATCGTAGTACCTATTCCATAACATCACACCACCATACTTAGGTGAAGCCTTAACAATAGGCAGCAATTGATTTATGAGCACTTGTGATGGCACAAAACCATTATTAGCTGCTTTATCTGAGGCAGGGAGTCCAACAAAAACACTTTTATCTTTAGCATTGGGAGAATTGACCCACAGGCTCCATGAATTCTTAAAGCCAGTTGGATTGTTTGAATCAAAGTTACAATTATTACCTTGGTTGTAAAATTGAATCCAAACATAGTCAAAAAGTGATGTAGAAAGTGCCATTTGAAGTATATTATTTTGAAAAGGACACATTGGAGCAGCAGTTAAGTAATACTTTTTCCTAGAATCTGATTTATAATGATCATTTAGCTTTCTAGCAAGTGTTTCATAGTGGAGGTTACTACCTCCTTCAATATCAAAATCTACTCCATCTAATATAGCATCACCAAAAGGTCTAGATTTTGAATTACCTCCCAAAAAAGTGTTCCAAATGTAGTCAGCAACTTGGTTAGCATCATCTGGTGATGACAGAGAATATTTGCCATGTCTTGACCACCAATGGAAAGAATAACTTTAATGCCTATATTTTGACAGTTATTTATGCTGTTCCTCAAATTTTGGCAATTTGGTGGGTTACAATGGCCAGCTAGATTTAACTGTGGTTCTTTACCATTTCCAAAACTTGAAAGGAATGCTAAGTTTACTATTTGGAAGAATCTAGTGTTGCATGTGTCTATCAAATATCCATCATCATTGTTTTGGCCCCAATAAATCACTAGATTTCCTGCATTTGATTGGTAAAACAAGGCAAGTGAAATTGAAAGGATAAGAAGAAAAGGGTAAGAAAGTTTTTTGCTCATAGTCATAGTGACTAACTCTAGTTAATAAGAGTCTTGTTAGAAGTGTTCCATATGGTGATACTGATATATATAGAACTTGAAACTTAAAAGAAAAACTACACAGGATTTTTTGCTCTCAACAATTTCCTTGGTGGGGCCATGACACTAGCAAGAGTATGAACTCTTCCTTATATAATGACAAAGACCATGACTTTTGATAAATGTATCTAAACTACTATGCTTGGTCTAGTAGTAAGAGGTTTGGAGTATACTTGAGATCCTAATTCGATTCTCAACTTCACTATAAACCAAAAAAAAAAAAAGCTAAACATCCCAATTAATAAATAATTAATATAATTAATAAAGATATTTATTCAAACAATATTATTAGAATATAATAAAATAGTCAAATAGACTAATCTTCAAAAAATTTAAATCCATTTTCAATTGAGTGGAAAACTCTAAATTGCAGTACTTCTTTTTGTAGTAAATTTCAACTAGCTAGAAAACACTATGGTCCATTATGAGAAAAAAAAAACAATTTCTATTTTATTTTGCTTCTGCTGATTTTCTTAGGATGAGAGATAATGCACAAACAACAGGAAGAAATTTAAGGCTCGGTGCAAAGAGAGGAAAAAATATTAAACGTGGAGAAGTACATTATAAGATCTCATGAGTTGCAGGCTATTATTTACTTGTTCATAGTGAGAAATTTTACTCTCTTTTTTAACTACTTTCCCATGTTAGAGACTTTTTTTTAGAGGTAGGCTAACAGAGACTTTTTTTTTTGAGGTAGCCTAATAGAGACTCTTTTCTATTAGTCATAATCAAAAAACCAAAAATAAAAAATGGGCAAAATGTGCTTTTGGTTCATGTAACTAGGGGTGATAAAATGAGGCAAGGCAATCGAGCCGACTCATTTAATATGTTATTTTTGGCGAGTTGAACAAAGGTTTTTGAGTCGATATTTTAAGTTGGTCCATTCCGTCTAGTCCACTTAAATAATGGGGCGAGGTTTTTAATTTATTTTTGTTGTTGCAATTTTTTTATTTAGAATGAAAATTGAATTGTGCAAGGAGTCCAGTCCAATTTATCAATTTTTGTTTCCTCCTTTATTAATACACAGCAACACATAACTAAATATAGAATTTTTTTTTGGTACATAGACGAGATGGCCAGAATCTATTGATTGGACCACTACTAAGTGTTCAGAAGGCGTTGACTCGATAAATTAGAGAGATAAAAAACCAAAATTCATAGTACAAAAATTACAAGGACAAAAATCAATATTTGATCAAATTATAAAGACCAAATTTAAATTCATAAATGTAAAAACTCATTCTCAAATCATTTTCTACATTGTCACCACCACCATCGGAGAACTTTCTTTAAACTACAAACCACATACATTCTTCATCCAAAAAAAACTTAAGATGTAAAGGAAACTAACAAAAGTTAAAAATCAAAGATGAAATGTGTTTCATAATTGAAATAAGAACCTTGAAATTAATCATCTTATGAGTTTTAGTAAATTTTAATTATTTCTATATTATTGTTTCCCTCCATTCCAATCTAACTAAACTAATTTCTATATAATTTAGAGAATATAGTTGAACGGTTGAGGTTCATCATCTCTTAACTAACGGTTGAGAATTCGATCAAAATCTTAGGTATAGAGCAACTTTAAATTTCTAGATCAACTATCCTACTATTTAAAGTATCTTAAATTTAACGAGTGAAATAGTTACTGTGTTTTCAGCAGTCGATTCTCTCTACTAAAAAAACTCTCATCTCATGTACCAAAAACAAACATTGTCCTCTCTTTCTCTCTCACACTTCTTATCCTTTTATTACACACAAAAGTCCAAACTCTCAAAACCTCAAAGCCAAAAAAATATCCTCTCACTTTTTTTCTTCTACTAAAATCAACATCACACCCTTTTTCTTCTTCACCTTCTTCAATTCTTCAAAAAAAAATCTCAAATCAATTTCACAAAATTTCCCAATTTCTTGAAAACCCTAACCCTATGGAACTCTCGCGTATCACACTCTCCGAAAACCACTCCTTCTTCTCCACTCCAATTCCTCCTTCTTCCTTATCCCATTCCCACCGTCTTCCCGTTCTACTATCACTCTGCACTCGCCGGCGACGGAGGGGTTTATGTTCCGCTTCGAACTCCGATACTCTTGTTGCTGCAGCGGGGAAGAAACGTAATGAGGATGATAATAATGACTTGAAAACGTGGATGCATAAAAATGGTCTTCCTCCTTGTAAGGTTGTTTTGAAGGATAAATTTTCGCATGATGATAGTCTCAAGCCTATTCATTATGTTGCTGCTAGTGAAGATCTTCAGGTTCGTTTCATTCATGTGTTTTCATTTATGAATTATTAATGTGTTTTAATTTATGAATTAGTTATTGATACTTAGGATTGGACACGACACTGACACATAGAGACGGATTGTAATTTAAGAGATAGCATAGAAGTGATTAGATTGAGTGGAACTACTAGTACTACATAGAGACGGATTGTAATTTAAGAGATAGCATAGAAGTGATTAGATTGAGTGGAACTACTAGTACTACACAATGGAATCATATGTGTTGTTGTGTTAGTAAGATTGTAACATGTTTTCAATCTGAAGTGTCGAGCTACATAGGTCTTAAACATAGAAATTGAGTGAGATAGTTTTAGGAGAAAGCTAACATGCGCCCTTATTTTAAGGAACTTAATTAAGTAGGAAAATGCTAACTAGTGCACTGCACCCCATGCACTAGTTAAGGAACTCCAATATAAACCCACTTGGGTTGGCCTGGTGGTATTGACTTGGGATCTGGGAGTGTGCTCTTCCTCAAGGTCTCATGTTTGATTCTCTCCCGTGCCAATTTAAGTGGGCTAATTTAGCTTTTTCAAAAAAAAAAAGAACCCCAATATAGTATTATTAATTAATGTTTGTAAAAGATAAAAAATGTTGTTTTCAATGTAAAACTTACTTTTTTTGTATTCTTAACTAGTGTATGGGTGCACCAGTTAGCATAACCCAATAAAGTAATATTAGCCTAAAAAATTGTGAATTTTACTTTATAAAAGTCAAAATATTACCTTTTTAAATATAAATTTTCCACTTTTAGATTCTTAATATGTGCCCTTAGGGCACATGTTAGCAAGACCCATATTTTTATTATATGAATTTAATGGGCATAATACATTGTCAAGGTAAATTAGTTTTAGACTTACTGTGGATAAAATACCACTATTTTTTCATGTTATTATAGTAATAGCATTGATGTTAAAATACCCTAACAAAAAATTGGGTGATGTTGCAAAATAAAAAAGTTCATTGAGAATGTGAATGTAAAAATAGTTTTACATATCGTCTAAACTCTTGTTTAATGAGTTTGGTTTTATGCTTTGTAGAAGGGGGATGTTGCATTCTCGGTTCCAGGTTCGTTGGTTGTCACTCTAGAGCGTGTCTTGGGAAATGAGACTATTGGTAATTATGCAATTCTTATGATTCATTCATTTATGTATGTGTTGTGCTTCATTCCATTATTACAAAAGAATGCAAACTGCACACCTATCTCTTTTTAAGTTTTGTTAATTTGATATGACATTTTAGGAATTAAAATGGCCTTAAAAAAATATGTCCTTATGTGTTTACATTCATTTTTAAGTTGGTCCTTGCATGATTACTTATTTATTTCAATAAATAAATTGATCTCTATTTTATAACACTGTAATGGGCCGACATAATGTCAATGTAAAGTACAAGAGCCATCTTGAAAATTACTGTCATATATAAGAATGAAATTTGACTGTCCTATATGTGACATTCATTTTTAACTTAGTTGTATTATTGTTTCAAGTCTCCAATAGATTGTGTTAAATAGAAACAGACAGTGATAGAAAACCAAATTAAAATGGTTATATATGTAAGGACTAAATTGAAAACATTTTTCATGTAGGGTCTAAATTAAAAATGAGTGTTACATATAGAGACTATAATATGTTTGAACCCTTTTTGAAGTTTCTTGGAGAATTTAATAAAAGATATTAAATGTTTTTGATGGGGATGCAACTATTGTGATTTTTTATGCTATTCTGTCAAATAGTAGCCATAGCAGTGCTATAGCTAGTGGAATTTAAACTAATCACTATTGTTCCGTGATACGCTATTTAGTACAATGTGTTGTTATATAGCGGCTATTGCTGTGGTATAGTGTTCTGGAATTTGAACAAACCGCTATTTTCCGCAATCTGTGATTTACAATGCTGTTATTATGTAAGGTTAGATGAAGGAAAAAAAATGGATTTAGTACATTCCTGTGGTTATTCATGTTTAGTGTCAGAAATGTATTAGATATTGTATTGAAGATGTTTGGGGTGACAAAATATGTGTATTCGTGGAAATGAATAACCACAGGAAAAAAAAAATGTGTATTCGTGGAAATAAATATGGCAAGCAACCAACCTTGATTTCATCTGTACCTTTGTAAGGCAATGTAAAGGGTGACTTTTGTTCAGTTCCTACTTGGTGAAATGATTAGTGTATATATTTTTTTTCAGTTATAATAGAAGTTGTGTATAGATGAATAATAGGTTTATTGAAACATTTTGAAATTATATATCATGTTTTTGTCCTTATTGCAGCTGAGTTATTGACCACAAACAAGTTTTCTGAATTGGCGTGCTTGGCCTTGTATCTGATGTACGAGAAAAAACAGGGCAAGAAATCTTTCTGGTATCCATACATTAGGGAACTTGATCGGCAACGAGGTAGGGGACAACTGGCTGTGGAATCGCCTCTTCTATGGTCAGATTCTGAGCTGGAATACCTTGCAGGAAGTCCATTAAAGGTTTTCCGCTTCTCCCCTTCCCTTCTGATTAAGGATGAACACCATCCATGCTACTGATAGTGAAAATATTACGTTGTTTACTGCCTTATATTCTTCAAATATATTCAGACTAACTTCTGGTGGCTGTGATTTAGGATGAAGTTCTTAAAAGGATTGAAGGAATAAGAAAAGAGTATAATGAACTAGACACAGTCTGGTTTATGTCTGGTTCTCTGTTTCAGGTAATTAAATACTTGAACTTTACAAGTACAATACTTATTTGGTATTTACATAAGTCGTCTAGTGATAACTTTATATGCATAATGCAGCAATACCCATATGACATTCCTACTGAGGCTTTTCCATTTGAAATTTTCAAACAAGCTTTTGCAGCAGTTCAGTCATGTGTCGTGCATTTACAGGTACAATTTACTCATCTGCTATATATCTATATGGCTAATAAAATATGCTCAAGAAAACTCCAATGTATATAATGGCTAACCAAACCAATTGATGAAATCAATATCAGTTCTACATTTTGCATGTCACATATGACAATGAAAATCACCTGAATCTGAAATGGCATAATCATTTATGATACAATTAAACATTTGGTTGATGAACTCTAAACCTATACTTATTCATTCTAATTTAATTGATTGTTGGATTGGGCGAAGTGGTGATAATCTAATTTAAATATTAAATTTTGCTATTGTAACTGTAAAATGTGCATACTCTTTTCCAGTTTTCCTTATATTCTTTAGATAGTTGTTACCATTATATTCCATGATTAAACCTTAAGATTCATGGATGCATGCATAGTACACGATACATGCATATGCATTCATGTATGTATTTGTGTAACCTTCTTTCTCTTCCAGCAACTTGCCCTCACTTTCCACTACGGGTGCAAATTGATTGTTTGTTTTTTGAAATCAGAATGTTAGCTTAGCTCGGAGATTTGCGCTGGTTCCCCTGGGACCTCCTTTATTGGCCTACTGTAGCAACTGCAGGGCGATGTTAACTGCTGTTGACGGTGCTGTTGAGCTTGTGGTTGACCGCCCCTATAAAGCTGGAGACCCAATTGTTGTCTGGTGCGCATGCTTTATTTGACAGCATGTAATTTTAAAAATGGATGTAGTTATTTTCATATTAGTAGCTTCATTATAAGATTTGTAGTGTATCATCTTCAGGTGTGGCCCACAGCCTAACACAAAGTTACTTACAAACTATGGCTTTGTTGATGAAGACAATTCCAATGACCGTCTCATAGTTGAGGTATAAATTGGACATTTACTTCGTTTGCATCCAGTATTTTGTTGTTTCAATTCAGATTTAACCGTGCTGATACATCTGTCTTAGGTGGC
Source organism: Trifolium dubium (assembly GCA_951804385.1). Taxonomy (NCBI): domain Eukaryota; kingdom Viridiplantae; phylum Streptophyta; class Magnoliopsida; order Fabales; family Fabaceae; genus Trifolium; species Trifolium dubium. Next base: position 5,161,261 of record OX638062.1, on the reverse strand, counting down.
TTTGAGTACTGAAGATCCACAATATCAAGACAAAAGAATGGTTGCTCAAAGAAATGGAAAGTTGTCAATTCAAACGTTTTATGTACTAATACTAAACTCTGAAATTTAATTGATGGTTATTTAGAGATTCTTCTCTTAAATTTCTAGTTCAACCTTGGTACAGGTGTATACTGGGAAGGAGAGGGAAGCTGTCTCAGATATGATTCCGTATCTGCGTTTAGGCTATGTTTCAGATCCTTCTGAGATGCAATCTGTCATCTCCTCTCAAGGTCCAGTTTGCCCTGTAAGTTTTTATTATTGTGCTTTCCTTATCTAAATTTGAAGAATTTTAAGAATGCCAAAGATCAAAATCTAGTATGTCATAGATATTAGTAAAATCAAGTTCTCTTGCCTATTTATATTTTTCTTTCTTGACTTGAGGCTCTTATCTTATCATTAAGTACTGTGATAAATGAAATCTGGTTTTATTTCCTTACTCTTTCTAAAAATAGTAAAAAATTAGTCTAATCTAAGTAAATGGAGAGTAAATCTTATGATGAGAAAATTTGACTCTAATTATTCATTCTAGGTGAGCCCTTGTATGGAGCGGGCTGTGCTGGACCAGCTTACTGATTATTTCAATACTCGGCTGGCTGCCTACCCTACTACCTTGGCTGAAGATGAATCTATGGTACTATTTGTTTGAATTAGATATTGACAAGATTTATCAACTTTTCACTGATAATTTATATATTACCTAGTTGGCAGATGGTAGTTTGAATCCAAAGAGGCGAGTTGCTACTCAACTTGTTAGGCTAGAAAAGAAAATGCTTCATGCATGTTTGCAGGCAACCACAGATTTCATAAACCAGCTACCCGATCACAGTGTATCGCCATGCCCTGCTCCTTATGCACCTTCATTAAAATGAAAGGTCCAATTCTTTCCCTCTCTCTCACTTTTAAACATTATCATTTTTTCTTGTAATTTGTAGTAATTCCTGAATTATTTTATTATCTGTTTTTTAGGAACTGGATAGTTTTCGATTAAATGAACCAGTTGAGTAAAATTAAATTTTTTTATAGCACTGTATTTTAGACATCCTATTAAATGTCATGGAAATGAAAGGAAAAATTAAACTGTCCTAGATTGGTACAATGGATGGATGCCAGAAGGAGAATATCCCATATGCATGTGAAATGGATGATAAAAAATCTATGCTAAAAATCCGGATATTTATCTTTTCTATTTGTATATTTATCTATATTTTTACTTAAAATCATACTATTTAATTTTCTCCTTGACTGGCGATTGCTTGATGAATGTGAAAAACATGGTTGAGTATCGCCATTGAGTCCTACGCGCATAATCGATAAACTCTCGGAGGTGAGGTGATGTGTACCCACCTGCCCAAGTTCTATAACTTTGAGTTTAGCAACGGAGGACGTCTAGTCCCTATTCTCTTTTGTTAGCTTTTTTTGACAGAAATTCTCTTTTGTTAGCTAAATAAGGGATTCATACAATACTATCCATCATCCATAGTGATTAAGAAAATATGTCCGCCATTCACTTTTGGACTACTAATGAAACAATAGTATTTGAAGGCATCTGACTGAAGTCACATATTGCCTGTGATTTGTCCTTGGATCAAATACTGGAGTTCGGGTGTTCCATTCCATGCATGAAAACTAGCATTTCCTGATTGAGGTGCCTAAAGCAATGTAACTCGTTTAAGCTTAACTATTTAGAGTTCCGGGAGCTCCTAAAAAGCTTGTTGTGAAACCTACTGATGGACTTGATGAATCGATAATCACCCTTTGTTAAAAAGCTGTATAAATTGAGTTCATTCAATTTTTGTTTTCACAGAATAACCATGATTGGTGTACCTAGAACAATGATGCTATGCTAGAGTTTCAAAATCAAGATGAAAAAGGGCAGGTTCAAGTATTTTCTGCGCGCCTTCATCAAGTAGGGGAGCATCGTTGAAGAAATTCCCCCCCATAAAATGTCTAAATGTGGTTGCGCAAATGATTCTAAATTTGAGTGTTGGAATGATAGTAATCTTTGTAAATGGAAATATGTATCACAAATTGTAATTCATTTGTGTATATATTTGTATGCAGTTCTCAGTTCTCAAGATTATATTTGATCCCCTTTTTACCTTTGTAAGTTGAGCCTACTCTATAGTTTATTTACTTTAAAATTGTTACAAAGATGTGAAATGTCATAAAAGGTTTTGTTTTCTGAATGTGGTATGACATTGGAATGACATTACATAAAGTCTTGTTAATCTTTGTGGTGGTGATTGTTATGGCTTAGATTGATTAGGTATTGTTTAGGGATGTCAACGGGGCGGGCGGGAATGTGCGGATGCTGTTTCCCCGTTCCCCGCCTCACCCCCCAAACTTTTCCCCGTTCCCCGCCATGGGGGAAAATTTCCCTCCATTCCCGTCTCCACGGATCCCCACAGTATCCATGGAGTTCCACAGACATAAAAAATTAATAAAATTGCTATACATTTTAATCAAAAGCACGACACTAATATCTTTTGTTTCTTCCTTTTATCTAAAAAAAAATAAAAATTTTGTATCTTTCATTTTTAAAAAATAAAAGTACATTTTGCATCAATAACAAAAAAATACAAAAGCATTTTTTAATATTTATTTTTGTCAAAAATAAATAAATATCCAATTGCACTTGTTGCTACCATACATAATCATAATCTTTATAACATATTAATTATAATTTTTTATAAAAATGTACACATAAAGTTAAATAATTATATATTAAATATATAATTTAAATAATATAACCGGGGTCGGGGAATCCGCGGTGGTGGAGGGACATTCCCCGTTCCCCGTCCCGAATTACCCACGAGGGGATTTTTTCCTCCATCCCTGTCCCTGTGGGGGAAAAAAATCTGTCATTTCATATCTCCGTACAGATAATCTCCACGGATAATCCGTTACCAACTACTAATTGACATCCCTAGTCGTATTGTGTTAAAAAATATGGAGAGGAATGAAAACCCGGGACAATACATAAATCATTTTTTTTATACGTAAATGAAATGAAAAGTCATTAGAAATTCACACACATAAAATGGATGTATCAGAGTTTGAACTTCGATTATGAACATCCAACTTAGTAATTTCGATATTCTCAAACAGTTGAGTTAGGATGTGGACCAAAAGCCAATATCTTAATCCAATATTATTAAAACAATCACATAATTTTGTAACATAGATATTTTTAGAAAGATTTGATATAATTTAATTTATTATTATCGTGTTAATTTTTCTTAAAATGATTAAATTTGTATACGCCGAATGATGAAAGTTCTTACACATATATTCAATCAAATTGATGTCACAATTTTTACAATTTTAAGTTAATTTTTAAAATACAGCCATGATATATAGTTTTAATTGATGATTTCTTCACAAATAAAATGATAATAAACTTATAACTAGGTTATGCAAATAAACCACGTATGATAACCCAAATTACTATCCAAATAAAACTAAAATTTAAAACCCAGCCCAAAACATAAAAAATTAAATTGGTGGTCCATTTTTTAAAACTGGTTCCTAAATCAAGGTCATATATTGACCAATGGGTATTGTCGATACTGCGATCTCTAAATCGATACCCACTGCGATCTCCAATTTAATTTTCTCCAAATTGAACACTGCGATCTCGTAATCCAATATAAGTTATAACTATATTTTAATGCATTCAACGGCTTAGATGTATCCAACTTGCATCTTTCTCTTTCTCTTTGGAAGATGTTTCCATAAAAAAGCGAATCATTGATATTGTGGCACTGTTTAGTTATCTTCTAATTAATATAATCTTGTGCATTCAAGCGTCTTTGAAATTGAGTGTGGTTAGTTCAATAGGATGTATTGCTAACAAATTCTACGAAGCATTGTAATGGGTGTGGATTTTTTTTTGAGCAATCATATGGGATCGGTTGTTAAAAAATTAATGGAGTCAAAATTTAAATTTGTAAATGTAAAAAGTTACAGCTAATTTTTTTGGATGTATTGCTAACAAATAATTTTTTTGTGTAACAACTAATACATTTTTATATCAAAGGAAATAAAAAAACTAATAATTTTTTTTGTTTGTAAATAAAGTGGTAAACAATACATTAAAACTTACGCATAACTCTGATATTTTGGATTCCAATTTGGATAAATACATTGAGTCTAACAGTATTGGCTAGGGGTGTGCAAAATATCTGGTTTTAAGGTCCAAACCATAACCAAATCCAAGACCACTTTTAAATATCTGGATTTTTAGTATATGGTTACTAACCAAACCGTTTTTTTCTGGTCGGTTATCCACCAAAATTGAATTTTTGGATTTGGTTTAAATTGGTTAATAAACCAAATCAGTAAAATCTCAAAATAAGGATTAAATTATAATGGATATATTACGTCAAAAAAAAAAATCTAAAGGATATATAACAAAAAAAAACTATTGAGTAGAAAACCTAAATTTTTAATATTCCAACAAGGATAATTTAAGATTTTAATAAAAAAAATGTGGGTAATTTTGTCAACATAATAAATTATCTTTTTTCTCACTCCACCTCCTTAAAAATTCCTCCCCTCACCTCCCCCTCCCTCAGTTGAACCAAACATGGCCTAAGTATCTCCTTTAAAACAATCATTCACGAAAATTCCGCTATATAACCGAACCGCATCTTCAGTGATTACTGTTTCCACCATCTGTTTTCATCTCGAGTTTTAATTGACCCTCTTCAATGATTGCTTTCTTATCCTCCACCGCTTCAGGTTCAACATGATTCATGTTGTTTGTATAGCTATCATAATTGTCATCGTCATTTTGACTTGGAATCTTATGGACTGAATTTTTTTGTCATATTATGGATTGAATTTAACTAGTTTTTAAATGAGAAATTTGGTATTTTTTTTAAAAAAAAAAGAAGACAAAAAAAGAGAAATTTGATCTTAAAAACTGGTTTATAAAAATAACCAGTTTAAAACTGGATTTTAAAAAATAATCTCTTTTAAATCGGTTTTATAATAACAACCGGTTATATATCCGTATCCATATTTATAACTAGTTATATAACCAGTTTATAAAAAAAATATGGTTATAGTTATGTATCCAAATCCATATAAGTGGTTTTGGTTTGGATATGGTTTGGTTTGTCAAAAAAACCGACCATACACACCCCTAGTATTGGCAATGTAAATTGAGATAGACAATACATATTTTTTTTTTAATTTTAACAATGTTTGTAAAAAATTGAAAGAAATACTAGTACAAAATAGGAAAATACAAAAGAGACCAATGAAATAACTGATGGTTTACAATGTTTCTTACCTAAGTTCAAAATGGTGAATGCTGAAAATTTATAATTTGTTCAAAAAATAATGGACTGTTACAAAATTGTATTAAAGTATTTAAATTTTTTACTTATTTGATACTGTACATAATAAATACATGTAATAAAATTAGAATTTGCAACTATATTCTATTTCTACCACATACAATATATATTTTCACATAACACTTTTTTCTTGGTGCATCACATAACACATATTTAATACATGAAGATCAAGCTAAGGGAGAACGAATTCTTTTAAAAATATATTGGCAGTGCGTGTAGTTGGTTTGTTGGTATGCATGACTCAAAATGTCATATTTAATATATGAAAATGAGGGAAAATCTATTGTATATTATTAATATTATTTTATTTTATTTTATTTTTTGATGAGATGATTATTAATATAAATTGTCAAAAAAAAATATTATTAATATTTAATTTGTAATTTTAATTTAAACTTTATAATATATTGGTGGTGTCATGTGTGTAGTTGATTGGTAGTATTTTTAGTGATTCAAACGGATGACTCCAAAAGTTATAATTAATTTAATACATTAAAATGAGAGAAAATCAATTGTATATTATTTATTTAATATTCAATTTATTTTTAAATTTAAACTTCATGGTATATATTATTTGTGTTTTTATCATTTCTTCAATTAAAATTTGCAACATTAAAATAGTTTAAAATATTAAATTGACTTGTAACAAAAAAAAATAAAAAAAATTGATATCATTTCAATAATAGATTGTTAAGATAATTGAGCCCTTAAGTAACTAGTCAAGAGTTTGATATCTACTCCCTCCGTACCACAATAAAAGTCGGTATGGAAAAAAATTTTGTACCAAAATATAAGTCGTTTTACAATACCAATGCAACATTTAATGTTAATTTTCTTATTATAGCATTAACTATTTATTACTCTCTCTTCTTTTATTTCTATAATTTATCTTTTCCATACCATTAATGAAGGACAATTTTGTAAACTAACTCATAATTTCTCTTTTTCATACAACAATGATTACATTTTTTAATTTGTGTGATATGGTCAAAACGACTTATATTTTAGTACGGAGAGAGTATTTCTTATCGACAACATCGGTTAGTTGAGAGTGGAGGAACCCACCTTATTTTTATTTAATTGTCTTTATTTTCATGTTAACATTATGTTTTGTTCAAAATTTTCATGTTAACTTTATTGATTCAAGTGGCAAGGGTCTTGGTTCCCTTAAGCATATGATCAGAAGTTCGATTACTGACTCATGTGTATGAAGAAAATTCGATTGAGTGAGGAAATATCACCTCGTGCACCCCACATGTTTCCCGACGGAGATTAATCATTATTAATGATAGTGGAAACTTCGTACCAATATTATATCATAGTAATAAAAAAAACTTTCCAAAATGGGCTTTTGAATATTTTGGTAAGAAAACCCAAAAATAAAGCCCAAAAAGCCCATAGAAATTCTCGTGGCAAAAACAGCGAAACTAGCGTTTGTATCGTTCATTTCCTCTGTTTCACTGCTTCTCCTTCACCTTCTCTTCATTCTTCTTCTTCCTTCGATCTTCATTCTCAATCACGCTCCCATTTCGTAAGTCTCTTTTCCCTTTTCTCTTCAATTCGCAATCGCGTTTTTCTTATTCAATTCTTACCTATCATTTTGACTCGGATCTGTATTTTTTTTTTTTGAATTCTGAGATTTTTTGAATTATGATTTTTATTTATGTGTGTATGTAATTGAAATGTATTGATCGTGGAATTTTTTAAGTTATGAGATTGGTTCTTTGCTTTTTATATCATCATTTTTTATTTGTGTGTGTTATAGCATTGTTGAAACTGGAAATTCGTAATCTCATGCTTGTGTTGTAATGTAACTGAATTGATTGAATTTGTTATTTTTTTTCTATGAGGTTTTTATTCAAATAGTTAATGTGTTGGTTTTAAATGTTATAAATAAATGTTTTTTATTGACGAGGTGCAATATCATGGTTTGATCCCCACACTGCGTTTGGGTGGCGACTGGAACCACTTGATGCCATAACTCGCCCCAAACTCTGGGCTACTAGGGCCCCCTTCCTCTAGGAACCAGAGGTTGAAAACAAAACAAAAATATATATCAGTCATGTTATTCTTAGTTTTTTATTTGAGAAATGGGAACATGGACGTACATCAAATGCGAATTTAGTGTTGTTTTTAAGAGTTTAATGGATAGACACACACACACCAATGTCCAATAGTATTAAACTATTTCTCCATGTCATACTTGTAAAGTTGGGTGTTGTGGGGTGATTTGGCTGAATACATGGTTTCTATTTGTTTACTAATACACGGTTTATACCATTACAAAGTAGGCTTATGTGTCGATATGATGAGTTCTCATTTGTTTTTTGTGTAAAACTAATTTACACCGACAATGCACCACCTTTAAACTCTTTATTGGGGTTAAGAAATTGTTTAAAATTTGAAATAAACTAAACAAGTTTGATTTTTTATTTTTGAAATTAGATTGGACCTTATTAGAATTTCAATATGGTTTATATGAATAATAACATTGAAGGCTAGTATAGTAATGAGTGCAATAATCTGGGTGGGATCATTGTAATGAAGTGACAGTTTGAATTTGATGCATTATTTGGGGCGCATTAGCGTAGGGGCAGGGAAAACCACAAGGCTCAAAGACCTTTGACAGAGGTTTTTACATATTACACAACAGCGAATTCATCACATCGGCAACATGATTCAAACTCAGATCTTTGTGAGATATGAGCGGAATCATTTGCTTACCAACTGAACTAGCGTTCAACCTTTATCGGCTAAATGTTGAGTACTATCTCTTGTTATTTGGGCAGATAAAAGTCTATTTTTTTGGGGTTAGACTTAGGATACTATCAATCCTTTGGGTCATTGGCATTTGAGGTTATATTATATTTTACATGATTCTTGGAGTTTTATTTGTTTACTAATACACGGTTTATACCATTGTAGAAATACTTTGTAATGGTATCCTTACACATGGAACTTTATCATTGTACTTGGATGGATTTATTCAGATACTGATATATTGTTTATTTTTATTTATGAACGGTTGGCAGTGTGGATTGAGATGGCTGGAGGTGTTATTCAACAGTTATTGAGGAGGAAACTCCAATCTCATTCTCCTGTAAGAATTAGCTCCTCTCTTTGTGGTAATTTTGTTCTTTTATGAATATTTGGACTGTGCTTCTGCTACTAGCAATCTGAGACTTAAAATGATCAGTTTCTAACACGTGTCCTGCAGAATCCTTTATCTATGTCATCCATTATCACAAAGAATGATGGTGCTGGTTCTACGAGCAGTGGATCCTTAAGAGCCCTTGCATTAATTGGAGCTGGTGTATCGGGGTTATTGAGTTTTGCGACAACGGCCTCAGCTGATGAAGCTGAGCATGGCCTGGCTGCTCCAAGCTACCCATGGCCTCATGAGGGAATCCTCAGTTCATATGATCATGCTTCGTGAGTTTGACCTGAGTTTTCCCAATATTTTTAATTTCTTGATCATGCTTCACAAGTTTGACTTGAGTTTTTCCTATATTTTCTTGTTTTTGAGTTCAAAGATATTATTTCTCAAATTAGTCACTACTACATATACTGAACTAGCCTGTTTTTCATTTTTATGGTGATTTAGAAATAGTTGTTAGTTGTAGGTACTTTTTTAATTGGAATTCTTTCATTTATATTATTGCAACTTAATGTCATTTTTCTCGGTGTTGGATCTGGCATTCAGTCTTCCTCTCTTTGTTACTTTGTGTTTTGCGGTAACCTGTGAACTAAAGTGATTTAAATCATGTCTGTGTTATATAGTGATCCATAATATTTATCGTGCATAGCGTTATCTTAAAAGAATCGTGATTTTTTTTTCTTTCTAGAATGTATTTTTCTGTAAGGAATTGTTCTAAACTATAAAGCTCCGACACTCCTTAGATTAGGCGTGTCCCGGTATAGGACATGTGGAACACCGACACGACACCGACACTTACACATACATTAAATTATATCACTTTTCAAAAAAAGGTATTTGTGTCAGTGTCCGCGTCTTGTCCGTGTCAGTGTCTGGGCTTCATAGGTTCTAAATTATACAATAATTCCTCTTTCTTTTAGAGCCTTTTCATGGGCCAGGATTCATAACACGGTGAATCTGTATTATGCTCTTGCTGTTCTATGCCACCATCACTTTTATTTAAAATGTATTATGCCACCATCACATATTCAAAGTTTCGAACTGAATTTCATAAAAGGGCTATATGAATATTAATACTAACTAATTAAATTTAAATTCTCAATACATTTCACTAACTTTTTATGAGCAGGATTCGTCGTGGTCATCAAGTTTATACACAAGTCTGTGCCTCCTGTCATTCTATGTCTTTGGTATCATACCGTGATTTAGTTGGTGTTGCTTACACCGAACAGGAGGTAAAGGCTATGGCTACTGAGATTGAGGTGGTTGATGGCCCTAATGATGAGGGTGAGATGTTCACACGCCCTGGTAAACTCAGTGATCGCTTTCCTCAGCCATATCCAAATGAATCAGCTGCTAGGTTTGCTAATGGAGGAGCCTATCCTCCAGATCTAAGTCTTATTACAAAAGTAATGTCAGTTGTCTGCTAGTAACTAAGATTTTCTGTTTTATGCATACCAGAAATATCTTTAACCTTTTGTATTTTCAGGCTCGTCACAATGGTCAGAACTATGTGTTTGCGCTTCTTACCGGTTATCGTGACCCCCCAGCTGGTGTTGTGGTAAATTATATTTACATTGATTTTACAGCTAAACTCTCTACTTATAAAATATTCGCAGAAGTTGTTATATGTTGGGCAGTTCAGACCCAAAACAAACTATATTTTGAAATATGGTGGGTGCGGCTTTGAAATGAAATATTTGCAAGCATGGTCAAATGAAAATTTTATTTTTCTTGTACACCAATAAATAAAAATATGCATGTACGTGTAAGATGGGGATAAAGAATCATTAACATCATTCACGACATTCATGATTTCTTTGTATATCATTTTCGTGTTAGGTTATATTGCCATTTCTAGGTGAAACATAACTTCGTCAAACAAAACTTAATGTCTCCTTACACTTCTGTGACTCAGAAAAATACATGTTCACAAATGAAATCATTAGAGAATAGAGACAGTTGGATAAGTATGTGTTAAAATATTAAGAGGGTTAGAGGAGTGTGAAATTGGACAATCTGCTATTCAATGTGATTCATAAAATGAGATTATGGCGTCATTTAATTTATGTGGCTTGCAATACAAGAATGACTTTGGTGGTGGTTTCGCACTTACATGTGACTTGATTTGACTTTGCAATCAATTCTAAATATATCGTTTTCATGTTCATAGTTAATTTATCCCAACACAAGTGTGACAATACTGTGCTTAACATCTGATTTTTGTTTATGGTGTTGTATTCTAAAATGCAGATTAGAGAAGGACTACACTATAATCCTTATTTTCCTGGGGGAGCAATTGCCATGCCTAAAATGCTTAATGACGGTGCTGTTGAATATGAAGATGGTACCCCTGCTACAGAAGCTCAGGTACTTTTTGTCGAGGATTTCATTCAATAAATCTTATCATAATTGATTATCTATGAACTTCTGAGGAATGAAGCAAAAAAATTCTCCTGTTTTGTGTTGTTGCAGATGGGGAAAGATATTGTGTCGTTTTTGTCTTGGGCTGCAGAACCTGAGATGGAAGAGCGAAAACTGGTTTGTTTCTTTTATAACCCTTCTTCTAACAAATCTAATGATGATAATATCAAATTTTCTAAGAACAATTCTACTACCTGCAGATGGGATTTAAATGGATATTCGTACTTTCGTTGGCATTACTTCAAGCCGCCTATTATCGTCGCCTTAGGTGGTCAGTTCTTAAGTCTCGCAAGTTGGTTCTTGATGTTATCAACTAACTGCTTTCAAGTTACATTTTTCATTTTTGGAAAGAAGATATTTTTTGCCAATAACTATGTCCAATCTCGGCACGGCAAATTCGCCGAGAGATTAGCCGGAAAGCTTGCCCTATTTTTGTTCGAGGTATAGAAATAAAGGTTTTACATGTATGTGAGATACATTACTTCAATTTTTTTCTCCTCCTTCTAAGACCTGTGTATTTCTTTAAGATATAATTTATCTGTAATTGATCAAAATTATTACATTTCAAAATTTTGATTTTGAAAGTTAATTGTAGAATGATACCTTTGAAATTTAATTTCTTGTAAGTTTTTCATGACAAAAAATGGACGTTTAACACATGCTACCATTGAAAGTAGCCAAAAAGAAAAGAAAATAATTGAGTGAGAGAAGAGATTGAGAAAAGAAATGAGGTGAGAAAAAATGGTTGCTGTTTTTTTGGTGGTCAATAAGAATGTGCCATTTTTTTAAGACTTTTTAGTTCAAATTCTGACCACTGACAGGTTCAGATTCTATAGTTTGAACATTAAGGCCGTTCACCGTGAGGAGCGTAAAATTATTTTACACATACATCTAATAATATATTGTCACATCATATATGATATTTAAAAATACATGATGTGTCATATTCATTAAATGATGTGACAACACATATGATTGAATACATATGTAAAATAATTTTACAATTACAGTAAATTACTTGCTCTCAACTTTACAGTGATGGTGCATAATTAATATATGCATGCGAGTGCATAAAGTAACATTATTTCACCAAAAAAATGTAAAGCTCATTGCTTCAAAAAAAAAACGTAAAGTTTATTCACTAAATTAACTCGCTCTCAGTTATTTTTTTGGTACACACTTGCACTCTTTTTTTTTTGTATGAATTGAATATCTTCTATGCGCACTGTAGAGACAAGAGAATTTAATACTGTTGCTGGTTTCGATCCTATTACATCGTTGGAAGAGATCCCTTACCATCTCATCAAAATAGTCTTGAATACTTATTCTTTCAAGGACAAGGAGTAATCTTAATAATATTATTATTGTTTGGGCTTTCACCTAACAATCTAAAAATTGAACAAAAATACCCAAAAGCCCATAATCAAAATCTGGTGGCTACAACGCTAGAATCGTTAATCTCTTTTGAGTCTCCCAAACACCTCCTACTTCCCTCTTGACTCTTCTTCAATCACTAGCCTCTCTCTCTCTCTCCGCTATTTCCCCCTTCGATTCGATCCTCACTTCCCAATCGCTCTTCCATTTCGTAAGTCTCTCTCTCTCTCTTCAGCTACTATCACTTTGACTCGGTGGATCTATTCCCTATTTTTCAGCTCTAAAATTTTCATTTCCTAATCAATTTCAGATTTTCATTTTTAGCTTTTTCACTGTTTTTGCCCTAATTTTTGCTTAGTTCACTTCTGTTTTTGCTACTAAAAAATCAATAATTTTGTACTAATCACTTAATTAAACTTTGTATAGTAATATATAGTGATTTTAATTAGCGTTTTAGTTGTAATGTTATTTATTGACTAGGTATGTTTTTGAGTAAATTATAGTATTTTTGCAAAAATTTTTTTTTTTTTGAACGGCAAATATATTATTAATAAGACCAGGCTTCTGCAAGTATTTTTGCAAAAGTAGTTTTTTTTTTTACTGAATGTAAAAGTAGTTTATGAATGATGTGAATGCTTAAGTTTTTTCTTTTTTGCATTGGGAATATGTTGTTTAAGATTTGGAGTTAACCTTAGCGATAAGTATGTGTTATTTTGAAGTTTAGATTAGATCTTTACATGATAATTTGATAGCTAGTTTAACAATGAAAGCATAATGTCCAAAATCCTAGCTTAGCCGGCAGAAAATGCCGAAATTGTTAGGTCGGACGTCCATGACCGAGGTTTGATCTGGTCACTCCACTTTGTGTGTGTGAGTTTATGATGGCTTTGCCATTTCTTCTATGTACCAAAAAAAACAACAATGAATGCATAATTTTCATTCTGGGTTCAAGACATATTTAGTTGATATTTAGAGTCATGTAATGAATTAAGGGTAAAAGTTACTTTTTTTGTTTTGTTTTTAGTTACAGTACCCACTTTTTAGTCCCTACAAATTATATACTTCTAGTCCTACAAAAGATTAAAACGTGCAATTTTGTAAATGGTTGGGACTGAAAAGTGGTATAGGGACTACAAATAGAATTCAAGATAATTAAAGGGACTAAGAATATATTTTAAATTTAACCCAATAATTAATAGTTTGGTTAAAATACATTTTTTATCTCTTATTTTACTACTATTTTTTAGTTTTAGTTTGGTCATGTAACAAAAAACTTAGATAAGGGACCAAAACTGAATTTTAGTCTTATAGTTTGATGCACACTTTCCCGTTGCTGTGCTTGAGTAGCTAAAAGCTCTTGAATGAGAGGTGTTGTTGAGGTTAAATTTTTAATGATTTCAATTGTTGTATGGGCGGATAAAAGTCATTTCTTAATATGTTGGGACATGGGGTTCTGTTTTGTGCTGCATCATGTATTTGTTCTTTTGTCTTGTCTATCTCTTTCTAATTCTTGTTGCCAATGTGTTTCTCATTGAATTCGATAGACTACCTATTTGTGGAATGTTTAACATGATGGTTCTTCATAGATCATCTCATAAAACACTATAGTATGTAATTCAAAATTTGCTATGTTTGTTTCAACAATTTTCATTTTTTAAGATTCTTCGTTGTAAATACAGTTGGTATCATCACTACGCAACAACAACACTTATTTTGTCCATCACTAAATGCATAATGTTCTATTTTTTTCCATCACTGAACGCACTTATTTTGTGATGCTGTCTTTTTCATTATCCTTACGCTTATTTGTATAACTTTGTTTATGATATTGTGTTATATCAATTTGTGGTATTTATCTTTAGTATTTTTTAAATGAACAATCCGCAGTGTGAACGGAAATGGCTGGAGGTGTCATTCAACAGTTGTTGAGGAGGAAACTCCAGTCTCATTCTCTGGTAACCTCTTGATCTTCGCTTCATGGTAGTTTTATATTAGCTATGAGAATATTTCTGTTTCGGACCTTTTCATCTGAAACTTAAAATAGAGACCCTTAGCCTAAAATTTGAGGGATGGGAAGAGAACAATGGTCTTTTCTGGATAATGTGACATATAGCTGTTCATCCATGAATCACAATTAACATCTTTTGGATGTGTATTCGAACAATATTGTATTCCAAATCCAATATATTAGTAGTAGTTTTAGATTAATGTCATAACACTGTTGAGAAAAATATGCTATATCATATCAATTCAGCTAATTTTGCAAAAGAATTTCCAGTTTCCCCTCATGGAATAGTCATATGTATAATTGACTCCCTATTGACAATTACTAATTTATTATTGTGCATGAAAAATATTCGAACACACTAGAGTTTAGTTGACACTAAGATGTTTGTAGTTGACACTGAGAGAAATCTTAATTAAGCATTTGATGATAGACAATAAAAGATAAATAAATAAAAACCAGCAATTTTGTATCTTGCACAATTTTGTGTGCCTTCTTTATTCTTCTATATAGACATTGGATTGTTTCTCCTTCCATAATCTAGCATTTTATTCAAACTCATGATCTCAATCTCATTGAACAATTTTATGTGTTGTATTGTTATCTCCAGCAACAATATGTCTCCTGCTGTATTCTTGTAAATAGATATAGTATTTGATGCTCCTCCAAACATCTAGCTTTTTCTTAGACCTCATTATGTCATTCAACTACTTAGATAATTTTTTTTTATGAAATGCTTTACATCTTTCCCATCTTCTTTTATCATCACTTTGACTGAAAAATATAATTCTATGTGTGACTAGTATAGTGCCTGTGCGTTCGCATGGGTTGTGCGTGTTTGGTGTTTAATTTCTTGAAGTACAATATTATTGTAATGTTGCATGCCCTTCATTTAGCTGCCTGTGGAAATAAATCTCACATCTTAGAGTTTATATGTTTTAAATTTCATCTCTCTCTCTCTCTCTCTCTCTCTCTCTCTCTCTCTCTCTCATCACTGTGAAAGTTTTAGTACTATAAACAAGAATCGGTGTGGCCATTGTTGTAGTCTAGATTTTTCTTTTGTAAATTCTTTTGACTGTTCAGATGGTGACATCATATGTTTCACTCATACTAAAAAACTTTTCACAGTAATTATTGTATCTAAGGTATATACCAAGTAAATGCAAATCTCTGACTTCCAGTTATGCTCGATATTGTCATCAATCATCATTTAGGTTTGCTATAGATGGATGTACTAATATTTTAGCTTTAGCTCTTCGTTCTTAGTACTACTACTAAGTTCTTGGCTCCAGTTCTGATTAATGGGCGCCATCTTTCATAATAGAACATTATTCTGGACTGTTATGGTGGAAATACATGATTGTTCATGTCATAGATATTGCTGATTTTATAACAATTTGTGTCTCTTGGATGTTCCTGATCATGTCTTTTTCTAATCACTGCTGTATAATTGTTGCAGAATCCATCTGTATCATCCATTGTCTCAAAGAAAGACGGTTCTGGGTCTACTGGTAGCAGTTCCTTAAGAGCCCTTGCTTTAATAGGAGCTGGTGTCTCAGGTCTTTTGAGTTTTGCAACAACAGCATCAGCTGATGAGGCTGAGCATGGCCTTGCATCTCCACACTATCCATGGCCTCACGAGGGCATCCTCAGTTCATATGATCATGCTTCGTAAGTTTGACCTGAGTTTTCTCTTTTTTTTTATACAATTTCGTTTTATATTCCTTTCTATTTTTTTGGCTCAACAATATCATATGTTGAAACGTACATACACTCATAGTAGTCCCTGTTGCATTTTCATGTGTGATCGTTAGTTGTATAAGTCAATTGTAGGTACATGTCGTACATGTTTAATTTACTGTCTCTTTATCATATTGTCCTACATAAGAATTTTCTCAGCTTTGGAGAATTCAGTCTTTCTCTCTTGCTTTGACATTTCATGTTTTTGAGTTGACATGACCTAACTTGGTTTAACTTTAAATTTTAGTTGTGTTATACCGATGAGTAGTATTTACCATGTATTGTTTTATTTTATCCAAAAAATATCTGGTGCAAACTCTTAGAATATGTAATTTCTGAAAGAAATAGTTGCATTTATAGATCCTGTGATAGAATAAATTCTCTTCATTCAAGTGTTTTTTTTCTGGGCCAGGATTTGTAGTGGGAATATTTTAGTTTGCGCTATATCTCTATCATATATTTATCTGAACTTCACATGAACATTGATTCTGATCAAGATCTTGATACATTTAACTGATTTTGTATGAGCAGGATTCGTCGTGGGCATCAAGTTTATACCCAAGTCTGTGCTTCCTGCCATTCTATGTCTTTGATATCATACCGTGATTTGGTTGGTGTTGCTTACACAGAAGAAGAGGTAAAGGCTATGGCTGCTGAGATTGAGGTGGAAGATGGCCCTAATGATGAGGGTGAGATGTTTTCACGCCCTGGTAAACTCAGTGATCGCTTTCCTCAGCCATATGCAAATGAATCAGCTGCTAGGTTTGCTAATGGAGGAGCCTATCCTCCAGATCTAAGTCTTATTACCAAAGTAATGTCAGTTTCCTGCTAGTAACTTCCTTAGGTTTTCTATTGCATCTATTAAAAATATGTTTTTGCCCTTTGCAATTTCAGGCTCGCCACAATGGTCAGAACTATGTGTTTGCCCTACTAACCGGTTACCGTGACCCCCCTGCCGGCGTTTCAGTAAGTTCTTCTGCAAACATTTTTTTGAAACCAAATATATTCATCATAGTAACTTGCATTCTTCTGAAGTTGTCAAGTGAAAATTGCTAGACCACCTGATGGGTGGTTTGGAACAAAAAAAATATGTTATGTGACTTCGAAATATGTATTTTCCTTTTTCCTTGGTGAAACAGTATTCCAACACTATTTCGCACCAATGTTTTTTTTTCAATTTTCTTTTTCTTTGCAACCCAATATGTTTGTCATTTCTTGATGAAACAGTATTCAAACACAGTATTATGTTTCTGTAAAAAAAAATTATTTTTGACAATCATGTTTCTTTAAACTTATATATGACTTCAGTTGTCTTTCATGCATGTATACGAATATTAACGATGTGTGATGGATGAACTTCAATATACTTTCTCAACTTTGAATTCTTCTCAAATAACAATATTCAGTACAAGTTCATAGATTTTATGTCTGCTTGTATCTGAGTGCAAATGTGCAATAATTTTCTTGAACTTAAGTTTATATGGTTATCTTTTTAATAATAATGTAGATCAGAGAAGGATTGCATTACAATCCTTATTTTCCTGGTGGTGCCATTGCCATGCCTAAGATGCTTAATGATGGCGCTGTTGAATATGAAGATGGTACCCCTGCTACAGAAGCTCAGGTACTTTTGTTAATCGATGATTTCATTCAATAAACCTTTTCATCGATTACTATCTATGAACTTATTGTTTTGTACTGTTATGTGTTGCAGATGGGAAAAGATGTTGTGTCATTTTTGTCTTGGGCTGCTGAACCCGAAATGGAAGAGAGAAAACTGGTTTGTTTCCTTTATTATCCTTCTTTTAACAGATCAAATGAAACAAAAACATCTGATTTTCTTACACATTGCTACTTTTTGCAGATGGGATTTAAATGGATATTCGTACTTTCATTGGCATTACTTCAAGCTGCATATTATCGTCGCCTACGGTGGTCTGTTCTTAAGTCTCGCAAGTTGGTTCTTGATGTTGTCAACTAGCCGCCTTCTTCATGTGTCGTTTTTTATTTAAAAAAAGATTATGGCGATAATTTTGCCAATTCTCATGTCAAATTTATTGGAGTAATTACAGAAGCATGTTCTGTTTTTGTTTGAAGTAGAAATAAAGCTGCTCCGTATGCGAGATACGTTTTACTTTCTCTCCCTCTTCTCAAACGTGTGTATTTGTTACTACTTTAGGACCCTCCAAACACTTATAATCTGGAGTTTTAGATTATTGATAAGTGATTGAGGTTTATTTTTGGTTATATTCAGTAAAGAAAAGAAGAAAAAAAAGGGAGTGTTAGAATGTTCTTGTTGGAAATTGGAAACAAAGTTCCCTTTTGATTAATTTTTATTCTGTTGTGATGTTAAGTACTGATAAATTATTGAGGATATTTTGCTTAAAATTTTAAGCAGCTATAATTCAACTGTTTATATATGAAACTGCTAATATGTAGTGTAAACAATTTATATCAAGCGAAGCCTCTCAATTTCTTTTAAAAAATAACAATAGATGAGAAGTTATATTACTTTATAATATACATTTCTAAAATTAGTGATATTAATCGAGTCCTAAAATATTAGTAATCAGTTTTTCTTTTAAAAAATGCATATTTTTGATAATTAAAAGTAGTATATGAATGTGTCATTGTGTGTAACAATCTTACAAAATGCTCCCTCTGTTCCTAATTAACTGTTACAATTAACCAATGCACACATGTCAATGCATATTTTTGATAATTAATATCTTTAAAGATCTTGTGCCTTAAGGGTATATGGTAAGGAATCCATAAGCAGAAGTTTTACAATAAAAAAAAATATATGTTGACTTTAAAAAGTTGAATGTACGACTTTTTAGACAAATATTTTTGTTTTTAATTCTTTAACATGTACCTTAATATTTACCTTCATGAAATTACTATCGGAAATAAAATTATGTTTTTGAAATTTTAAATGAGTTTCTTTTTGTTTTTTTGACCGAATTAAATGAGTTTAAGAATGTGTTTTTCTTTTCCTTATCAATTGGAGTACTCAATTATCATTAATATTCTTAATCATGCATGTTTCTAAATTGGTTGCTTGGCCTTACCAAAAGAAAAATTGACTTATTGCTATGCTTGACAACTACAGCAATTTCCCAACGTTAACATCTTTTCTAGGCTATTTGAATTTTGACCGACCAAAAAAGTAAAATTACACATACACATAAATATTGATATCATGCATTATACAATTTCAAAAAATAAACAAATATGTTTATCCTGATATTATTACGCTCGTAATGAGCAAAACCTTAACAAATTAAGATTCAAAATCAGTATATAAAGGACTTGGATTATAAACTTGAATTATAAACTTACATCTTTCGTCAAAAAAACAAAACATACATTTGTATTTTTTTGTTGTCGACAAAATGAACTTACACATGTTCTATTCTGTTTTCATGTGTTTTGTCTTATTTAGTAATGCAGCAGGCAATCCAGAGGCTGTGAAGGGAGTAGACTTGGCGAGGTACATGGGTCGATGGTACGAAATAGCTTCTTTCCCTTCATTTTTTCAACCCATTACTGGCAATAACACCAGAGCCACCTACACTCTAAACACTAATGGGACTGTTCATGTTCTCAATGAAGAATGGAATAATGGTAAGAGAATCTTCATTGAAGGAATTGCTTATAAGGCTGATCCCAATAGTGATGAGGCCAAACTTAAGGTCAAATTCTATGTTCCTCCAGTCTTGCCCTTATTTCCTGTTCTCGGAGATTACTGGATGTTGTACCTTGATCAAAATTATCAATATGCTCTCATTGGTGGACCTACTACTAGATATCTTTGGGTAAGCAACCTTTATTATCTTCGCGAAAATGTGTTGGTGTCCGATCTGACACAACTTATGTAATTATATTCTATTAATTTATTTTTTTAAATTATTAACGATGACGACATGTCGATGTACGAGTTAACGGAAAATTCATTGCGGTCTTCAGCAAAAATATGAAATCCCAATTTAGTAAATTACATCAATTGTGGTCCTTTCCTCAAAAAAAAAAAAATCAATTGTGGTCCTTAGGAAAATTAGGAAACTCTAATTTAGCTTATGTTACGTTTTATTTTTCACATGCACTAATTTTTTCTTCTTCTATTTTATCCAAGGATTATAGGGTGATTGAGTAATGTATTTTATTTTCAAGCACCACACATAATTTGGATTATTTTGGTCCCTAGATATTATGCAGGCAAACTCATTTGGATGATGGAATATACAACACGCTTGTTGCAAAAGCTAAGGAAGAAGGGTATGATGTGACCAAATTGCGCAAGACTCCACAGGATGCTATTCCTCCACCTCAATAAGAAGGTCCTCAAGTCAAGAAACCAAAGGGGCTCAAGAACTCTAATATGGAGGAATTTAGTCTGTCGAAAAATAAGTTGCCATTTTTTTTGGTACATTGAAAAATAACATCAGAAAATAAGTTTTTTTTTTTATTGACGAAATCAGAAAATAAGTTGGCGTTTGGTACTATACATCCATGATTAGTTATTTATTTAATTTTAATTATGAGTAAAATATTTAAAAATATATATGATTTGTGATATTTATTAAATGATGTCATAATATATTATTGAATACATCAATAATATGAATTGTTTATCTGATAAGAGACTTGAGTCACACTCATTCATTTGAGCTTCGTTTATGGGATAAAAAGAGACAAATTTAATTAGTGAAAAAGTGATAAAGCAATCAACCTATAGATGATTTTAGAAACACTAAACCTATTAATTCCAATTTCAATCAAGAAATATAAGATATATAAATTTAGGTGACAACTTGTGTACCTCTTAAGATTTGGGGGTATTTACCCCAACTATTATAAAAAGTTTTAAGCGATATAATTTTTTATAAAATACACTGTTTGATTGAAAGTTTATATCATATAGATCATTTGTGTAAAATTTCAGATAAATCTAAAATCATTTGATATGTTATTGAGACACATAAAAATTAACGGTCTTTAAGAAATCATAGAAACTGTTAATTTTGATACGTCTCAATAACATATCAAATGATTTTAGATTTGTCTGAAATTTTACACAGATGATCTATATGATATAAACTTTTAATCCAACGGTGTATTTTATAAAAATTTATATCGATTAAATATTATTCAAGTGATTGGGGGTAAATACCCCCAAATCTTGTGAGGGTAGACAATAATTTATTTTAATAGGTAAATGTTAACATGTGCCCTAAAGGCACATATTAAGAAGCTTAATAAAGAAAGATTCTTCTATAAAACCGTGCATTCACTTTTTTAATGGTCAAACTATTGTATTTTCCAATATAAAAATTCTATTTTTGTTTCCTTAACATGTGCCCTTAGAGCATCTCCATCACATGTTATTTTGTTATTGTCCGCCACGTGTAGTTGCAATTTAGTACAATTCACTATTGGAGATAAATGTGAGTTACTCCACCTGGCGATACGATTTCATCGTGAAGCAACGGAACTTCAGCATAAATGGAAATAAAATAATAATATATTTGTTTGTTTTATTACAGTTTGTTTTTTGTGATAGTATTGTGGGAATAAAATATTAAGATATGATGTAAAATTGTGGGACCTATTATGAGTTCTTTAGAATTGCACTGATGGAGTAAAAATTGAATGAAATATTTTAAAATGATGTGACTCTAGTGGGATCCGCAAAATACTATTGGTATTGTTCACCAATAAAGATGCTCTTAGGACACACATTAACAAAACCCAATTTAATATAAGTAATTTTGCAGCTCAAAATACTAGAAGATTTTAATACAAAAATTGATAATTTGCATGATTTTAAATCAATGCATGTAAAATGATGAGTGTGACTCTTTACCTGCAAAAGAGATAGTACAAATAGTAATGAAAAGATCATTGAATAGCTATAGCTATATTATATATATGCATTCTATGCTATTGTCACATTTTCATAATCCATATCTACGTAATTCACATTCATGCAATCTATGCATCGAAAAGCAATCTATATATTCTATACACTTTTTTTTTAATTTGGTCCTTCAGATAAATTAAATTGACAAATGTTTAATAAAGATAAGAGCTAATTTAAAATATTAAGACTATTTGAGAATGAGAACTGAGCTATTAAAACAAAAATTAATTTTGTAGTTTATTCATTTTTAGGCACCTAGACATGAATGATGGACTTGTACACTTTGCCATCTAGCATTGATCGGATACATACCATCACTTTAGTGTTAGACCCACAACTTTCAAATTAAAAATTATTAACCAATGAGATTCAATTGTTGCCTGTACTTTTCATGAGACAGGTGTACTTCTCATCCATTCTGAATTGGGGTGTCACTAATTGAAAGAAATAAAATAAACTACAGTAAAATATGATTACCGATTGGCTTCAATTTTAAACATTTATCATTATAATTAATTGTAATATGTTTACATTTAGAATTCCTTGTTCGACGGTAAAATGTTAGAGTTGGTATGGTGGTATTGATTTGTGATTTTGAGAGCGTGTTCTTCTTTTAAATTTTAAGTTCGATTTTTTTTAATCGGGTGTGCTAATTTAGCTTTTTAAATAAAAATGATAAAATGTTAAAATCATTAGATCGCACGTTGTGCTTGAGATTCAAACAACATAATTATCTATGAGTTTAATTTCAAATTTTTAATAGATTACCGGCCGGTTCTTCAAAGATAAAAAAAATAATTATTTGTTAGTTGAAATCAAAATAATACACCCCAAGTCTATTAAATTAGCCCACTAAAATAGAAGTGATTTTAGGTAAGAGATTATATGAATAAACAAAATACTCTTTTTGTCCTAAAATATAAAGAAAAAAAATGATTTCACTTAAGAAAATATAATTATGAGAATTTGAAATATGGTTTTGTGGATTTTTTTTTAAATAAGTTGTATAGGAAGGTGTATAACCATTTTTTATTGATTATTGTTTATTAACAAAATAAGAGAGAAGGAAAATTAAAGCAATTTGCATTTAATTTTATGAGAATAAGAAAAAACATATTCTTAAAAAATAATTTTTTTTCTTTATATTTTGTAACAAAAAATAGTAATTTTTTTCCTTTATATTTCGAGACGAAATGAGTACAATATATATATATATATATATATATATATATATATATATATATATATATATATATATTACAAATAGTTGGTCATACTCTTTTCAACTATTAATATAAGTAAAATTTAATTTTTTTTAATACATTTAACTATTAATATATCTGACATATAATAGACCAAATTAATTAATTGATAAACATATTAAAAACAAATTTACTTATAAAAATGACGAGATAGGGAGCATAGAAATAAACTAAACCATTGTCAAAAAAAAAGAAATAAACTAAACCAGCAATAGAGACTAGAGAGCATGGGAACACTCGTACTTGGGAAGCACCATAAAATTATCATATTTTATCCGTACTAAAATAATTGTTCTATTTACCAAAATTTTTTGTCCCAAACTAAGTATCTTATACTAGTCTCTCCGTCCCATTATATAAGTATCATTTCAAAAAAATCTAATCTCAAAATATAAGCCCCTATACAAATTATTATGTGTATTTATTACTTTTTTCCTTACACATAGCCCTAATTACTACTAAGTTGCATTGCAATACAAAAAGTCAAATTTCTACACATACAAACAAAGGATAATTTGGTAAAATTTACACACAAACTAGACACAATCACTACTTTACCAATATTTTTTAATAAGCGTGATATTAGTCAAGGGTGCTTATATAATGGGACGGAGAGAGTATTTATAACATTAATTTTTTCTATTTTATCTCTTAAAGCAATCATTAAGTGAGAGAAAAAGTATACTCAAAATTCTATTTTTTAGTATTTCAATATCTACTATCAACTAGTATAAGTTACCCGTGCAAAGCACGAGTTAGTTTTTATTTATAAAAATATAAATTATTTTATTATGATATAAGTTTTTTTTTAATTATTTTAATAGTAATTCAATTTAAATATATTTATTTTTAAATGTGTATAATATTTTGAAAAAAAAATTGGTGTTCAACTTACATTGTTGAATACCGTATCCATAGAGAAAATTTAGGTAAATGAGTATCTACCACTTGTATCATATATAATTGACATTGTATTTCTTTGTATTGATTTTAATAATATTATAAAAATCATCACATTTTGATTAGTTAGAATTTTTTGTACAATAATTCCTATGAATATAATTTATTTGGTAAGAGTCGAGACGTCCCAATCAGAGTTTGAAATCAAGACACACTGCCTAATTATTTTAAGAGGTAAATTATTTACCACTAAACTATTTGGCAAGAAAGAAAAATAAAATTTGTGCACAATATTTAATTTATAGAATTAATTTTATTTTTACCTTCTCCATTTATTTTAACATTTTAACCATATAAAATGAATATTAGGTTAACTGAAATCTATATATATTTTTTCATCGATAATTTAACTAATAAAAAATTTCCACAGTGATATTTTAAATAACAGAGAAGAAGAAAAAAAATTCATTGATTAAAGAGATTTTAACTCAATTACTTGATTTTTTATCCCTAAATTGAAATTTAGTCAATTGTTCTATTTTGGTCCTCAAGTTTACCCCATTTTGCATTCCCTAGTTCTATTGACTTTTTTTAAGTAAAATTACTTATGTGGTATTTTAAATAAAATATGCTTTTAAATTTGTTTGTACCCCGTGTGTTTTCTTATAATTTTCTTAATGTGTGTGTCCCATGTGTTTTTAAATGGTATCTTGAATGCGTGTGTATCCCGTGTGTTTTCTTATAAATTTTTTAAAAAATAAATAATTATATTAAATGGTATATTGACAGTGTGTCTATCCCGTGTGATTTTCCATAGAGGTTTTGCATTGATAATCAATTATTTGATTTTAACTCCCTAAATTTCACAATTGTTCAATTTTAGTAACCTAAATTTCAATTGTTCAATTTTGGCCCTCAAGTTTACCACGTTTTATATTTCCTAATCCCGTTGTCTTTTTTTTTTAATAAAAATTATTAATGTGGTATTTTAAATAAAATACCCCCTCCGTCCCAAAATGTAAGCAAATTTGACTTTTTAGGTACATTTGACTATTGTTGTATTTGGTCCATAATATGAGCTAGATACATCAATAGTCAAATGTACCTAAAAAGTCAAATTTGCTTACATTTTGGGACCGAGGGAGTATGTTTTTAAGTGTGTTTATTTGTATCCCGTGTGTTTTCTTATAATTTTTTGAATGTGTGTGTATCCCGTGTGTTTCTAAATGATATCTTGAATGTGTGTATATCACGTGTGTTTTCCTATAAAAATTAAAAAAAATAATTATATTGAATGATATCTTGAATTTGTTTGTAACCCATGTAATTCAATTATTTGATTTTAAAGAACCCCATAAGTTTCACAATTATTTGATTTTAGTCACCTAAATTTCAATTGTTCGATTTTGAGCCTCAAGTTTACCCCATTTTATATTTTTTAGTCCCGTTGACTTTTTTTTAATTAAAAATTATTTATGTGGTATTTTAAATAAATTATGCTTTTAAATTTGTTTGTACCCCCGTGTGTTTTTTTATAGTTTTTTTTAATGTATGTGCCCTTGTGTTTCTAAATGGTATCTTGAATGTGTGTGTATCACTTGTGTTTTCTTATAAATTTTTTAAGAAAAAAATTAATTATATTGGATGGTATATTGACTATGTGTCTATCCCTTGTGATTTTCTATAGAGATTTTATAAGGATAATTCAATTATTTGATTTTAACTCCCTAAATTTTATTGTTGCTCAATTTTAATAACTTAAATTTCAATTGTTCAATTTTGACCCTCAAGTTTACCACGTTTTGTATTTCCTAGCCCGTTGTCTTTTTTTAAATAAAATTCTTTTTTAAAATAAAAATTATTAATGTGGTATTTTAAATGAAATATGTTTTTAAGTGTGTTTGTATCCCGTGTGTTTTCTTATAATTTTTTGATTGCGTGTGCCGTATGTATTTCTAAATGGTACCTTTAATGGTGTATCCGATGTGTTTTCTTATAAATTTTTTAAATAAAAATAATTATATTCAATAGTATCTTAATGTGTGTGTATCCCGTGTAATTTTCCACTGAGATTTTGCATTGATAATTCAATTACTTGATTTTAACTCACAAAATTTCACAATTGCTCGATTTTAATAACTTAAATTTTATAATTGCTTGATTTGTGTGCATAACTAATGAAAGTTGACTCAATTTGTAAAAATTGATTGATTTTGATCAAGAAATTTAGCCTAAAATGTTTTAGGAAGATATTATTTATTTAAACTTGATCATAATAATATAAATTGCTTTTCTTTTATATTATGTGCATTATAGAGTATTAAAAATAAATCTTTTTACAAATTAGAGTATTAAATTAATTAAATTAAATTAAATTAATTATGTAAATGTTTTTTTACAATTAAATAAATCATTTTTTCAATAAAAATCTTATTAATTTTGACCCAATTAGTTAAAATTGTTATTATTTATATAAACTTGATCATAATAATATTAATTCTTTTTCTTTTATTTGTTGTGCATTATTGAGTATTAAAAATAAATGTTTTTACAAATTAGTATTAAATTAATTACGTAAATATTTTTTTACAATTCAATAAATAAATTTTTCAAAAAAAACCTTCTCAATTAAATTCTATTAATTAATGTGTCTTATGAAATAATAAATTTTGGATGAATGTGAGAAGAATATTTAATTGTTTCCTAAAATAGTTTCTTATAGTGGATTCGTAAATAGTACTCCCTCTGGTCCTTATTATAAGTAGAAATTTGCTTTTTAGATTTATGGAATGTTTTATGTATCTAGACTATATTATGAACTAGATACATCAAACATTCCATGAATTTAAAAAGGTAAATTTTTTTTTATAATAAGGACCGGAGGGAGTATATTATATAGATAAAAAGAAGAGGTATCTTATTAAAAGTCATATCCTCTCTCTTTCATTTACATTTTTTTTTAAAGTATATGATTTGGTCAATTATGACATTTAAATTGGGACTGAGGGAGTACTATTTTTCAAATCATGTTGTAATGGCATTGTTGATTTGTCACAAATAAAAGCAAAGTACGTGTACACCTTCTCGAAATTGCAGCATTATTAGAAAAGTGATTATAGAGAGAATATTGTGCAGTGATGTTCCCTACAAAGAAGCCACGTACCCCTTTCTTTCCAGCAAATGCTTAACACCTTCTTCATTTTCATTGGTTAATCCCTTCAACCGTGGGACCAATCACAATGCCCCAAATCCAGATACGCCACTTTCCTTGTCTTTGTGGCTCCCATACCAACCGATTTGAAATATTTTTGACCAATCACATTTTAGTCTTAACTTTTCAGGATGCACTCTCCCACTATATCTAACACGTGTCCTTTGTAATCTTGTCAATCACTCTCAACCTCTATTTTAAACAACACAACCACTCATTCATCTTTACGTGTAAAATACCTACATGAATAATTAGCACAAATGCTTATGCATATAATCGAATTAAGCTTTGTAATTAGAGTGTAAATACTATCCTCATCTCAAATATTATAATTAAAATTTAGTCAACAAAAATTGATATATCTGATTCAAAATTTGCACTAGATATATTAATTTTTTTTATATTAAATTTTGTTTATATTTAAGAACGGATGAATTACATTAATAATATAAAACTACGGTATACTATATAAATGATTTAATTTTATTGACAGTAGAACTAACTACTGGTTAGAATTTTACTCTTTAAAAATAAATAACTAGAAGTATCAGATTTTAATATCGGTTCATGGCTTCCTGCGCATAATATGTGATGTCCTTATCAACCAAGTTAAGTTCGCGATAATAAATTATTTATCTTTTTTTAGGGTACATATTTAACTTATATCCAAACACATAACATATTAATTGTTTTTTTTAAAATACATTAGACATACTTATCAATAAAAAATATCAAGAATAATTGATTAATTTTTTGAATACACTAGACAACTATTGTACCATATATTGATTAATTTTTTTTATCGTACTAAAAATAATTTGTACACAATATATTATAAAATTAAATTTCATTATGTTGATTCATATTAATAAATTCAACAAATTAATACTACATCAATAGTTATTTATATAATAAGATAAGATTAAATAATATCTTTTGTGTTAGACAACAATTGTTAGGTTATTTGACTCACCATTAAGAAATGAGATGAATACCAATCACCACCGACTCTTTTGAACTATTTGTGCAAATAATTCTTATTCTAGAGAGCTTGATCACTTTTAAACTCCTCCTCACCCCTATCTTCAAAGATGTTTTTTTTGGTAGAAATTCAATTGATTTTTCTTTTCATATATACTTTCATCTTTTATTTTCAAATAAAAATTGTTAAAAATTCTACTCTTAAAATAAATATGTAAGTGTTTAGAGTTCGAATTTTAACATGATAAATAAAATGTGATATTTTTGTCAATTAAACTAAATTCGCGTGATAAATTACTTTGAATTGGAACATCATCTCTCTACTAAATTGTTATCCTAAACAAAACTATTTTTCCCAATATTTTGTTTTATATATATTTTATTCCAATATTAAGTAAAAAAAAAAACTACTATTCCAAATTAGATTAATGAAAAGTTTAGTTTTGTAGAAGAAACATGCAAGTTAAAAAAAAAATTATTAAACAAATAAACAACTTAGTTTCAGAGTTGCCCTAGACACGTGGTATCTCATGAGCCAGCCACCGTGCTGCCGTTATCATTATCGTTTCCGCTCTCCCTCCCAACCAACAACTAACAGACTCACTCAGTTAACCAAACCAACAATCTAGAGAGAGAAACTCAAACAGATAGAGAGAGAAACACAAAAAACTCACTTCATGGATTCCGAACACGTGTGGCGCGTGGGAGCGTGTACCAAAAACACCACTCTCAACAACAACGATAATAGTAATATCTTCAACGGAATAATGCTCCGTTTCCGTCCAATCGCACCAAAGCCTGTAACCGTCACCGGAGAACTAACTCCGACGAACATAACAAACAACAATACTTCATCATCTTCAGGTAAAAGAACTAAGAGAAAGTACGTTAGAATTCGTAGAAACAACGGTTACGTGAAAAAGAATAACAAGTCACCGGAAAAAGTTGTTGAAGGTGGCGAAGAGATCGATAACGTCGCGGTTGTTACGTTACAGTTGTTGCCGGAAAAAGATACTCCTCTCGCCGGTGATTCGTGGTGTAAAAACGTCGATCTTAATCTAACGGTTGAGAATATTCAGATCTTGGAGGATATTAATCCGAATCAGAAACTGGATCTAGATGTGGAGAATAAAACCGCCGGTAAGTTTTTAGATCTGGTACCGACGACGGAGAAAGCGGCGGTGGTGGAGTGTTACGTGACGGTGGAGAGCGTGACAGGAACGTGCATGAATGAAGATGGAGAAAGAGTTTCACGTTGTACGGATATAGAGAAAATGAAGATTCTAGAAACTGACACGTGTCCGTGTTTTGTAACGAACAGTTACGGTAGAGTTTTGTGGGTGAACGACGGTTATAAAAAGATGGTGGTGAACGACGAGATTGAAGAGTTTGAATTCGTCGTTTGGTTGAAGGTGAAGGATAGTGTTGCATGGTGTTATTCTTATCCGGCGTTTACTTGCGGTGTTAGGTTACAGTACACGTGGCGAAATGAGAAGTTTTTGAAAATGGTTCCTTGTGATGTTTGGAGATTAGAGTGTGGTGGTTTTGCATGGAGATTAGATGTTAAAGCTGCTCTTAGTTTGGGTTTATGAGAATTCACAAAATATAAATATTCGAATATCTATATCTATATTTATAACTATATCTATATATAAGTATATCCTTATATTCGAGAGCTTCCATGGATTGAGGAAGGAGCAAGCAAGCACTTCCACATTCTCTCTCTAGCAACACTCATGGATAGGTATTATTCAAGTTAGAGCTTTCTACTATTGTTTGAAGAAACTTTATTAGAATTTCTAAAAAGGTGTGGGAATATGTCTATGATGATGAGTGTTTCATTATAAATTAAAGGGTTATTGTTGGTTTCTATTATGCACGATGCAGTCGTTGCAGAGTTATATTAAAACTCAATGCAACGTTGAATTAATGAATATTCAACGATTGTATGTTTTTAGATTTAGATTTTCTAAAGTTGTTATATTACTGCAGACATTGTGAGTTGTTGAATTTGAGTTTAGAAAATATAAATTTATTTATATTCTCTTTCTTATATTCAATGACTTTATACTGACTGCAGTTATACAAATATTTTAGAAGATTTAAATCTATAAATCTGCGGATGTTATACGTCGTGAACTAAAGAGTCCATGAATGAAGGAAGAAAGAGAGGTTTCTTTGGTCATTTTGGGAGATGGGAGGGTTGAAAAGGTAATTATATGGGATTGGAAGCTAAATAATATGCAAGTGAGGAAACTTAAAAAGGTACTTCTATTGCTATTGCTATAAGCCATATGTCTATGTGAGTGTGACTATGGTTTAGTTTAAAGCTAAGTGTGTGTGTAATAAGTGTAACTATTATTGTCGCTCTAAAGACTTTGCGACTAACAAAATAGTTAATTGTATAATATTGCATGATAATGACTTACTTAGCTTATCAATGTTTGCTAATAATTGTATATATATATACAAACGTAGTTTATCTTTTTAATAAGCGTATATATGCATATAGTAGCTAGCTAGTAGTACTAGTGAATTAGAGTAGAGAGTATATAGCTCATGTTAAAAAGAGAAAAAATATAGTTAGGCATCAATGCTTGTGCCTTACTTTGTTTATGTTGCTATTTATTTAAATGGGAACACATATGCATTAGTTAGGTAAAGCTTCCAAAAGGAAGCAAGATATTTAGCATGTTTTATTTTCTATCTTTTAGTCATTAGAGTGTTGGACTCTTCACTTACAACTACTTACTTTCAACTTTAAATTAAGATCCTTTCAAAAAAAATAAAATAAAATAAAGATAATTATATACATTGACATATGGAGAGAGAAAGGGTACATATGTATATATGAAGAAAAAAAAATCTTGATCATTTTAGAAGGATGATTATGGGTGTGTTTGTTAAAAATTTAAAAACAGTGATTTTTCTTTGTATTTTTAAATTTTTTTCTTAAGATAATTTAATTAAAATAGTAAAAATTATTTCTAATTTATAGTGTTTTTTTTATAAAGTAAAAAAGTAATTTTGACATTTAATAATTTAAATATTTATGTTAGAGATTTTAACTTAATTAAAATCACAATTTTGGGCAAAAGCTATCTCTAAAAATGATTTTTATGAAAAAATATTTAAAATAGTTTTTTTAGAGATGTCTTTGAAGTTTTATGATCAAAATAATTTGTAACAAAATGATAAAATACTTAAAATGACATTTTAAAATAAGTTATTAATACGAAATTTTCATTTAACATAAAAAAAATTATTTACATTACAATTTTTTTTAACAAAAATGCAATATATTATAAATCATTTACAAAAAAAATCTAAAACAAGTATGCTCCTCCTCGAGGTCTCAGGTTGGCAATTTAGGTGAGTTAGTATACCTTCTTAAAAAAAAAAAAAAACTAAAACAACAACCTATATCTTAAGTATTTATATGGGATTATAAATGAAACTTTTTTCTATCTTTTTTTTTGGATGACGAAACTATTTTCTATCAATATATGTCTATAATTTATTTAAATTTAAATATTTAAATATATATTGAACTGAGTCTTATAAAAATTAAATATAATATAGAATATTAGTAATTGCTTGAAACATACAACTCTGCAAATGCTGTTCTTACACGGCAACACAATGTGTTTGTTTAATCACTTTTTTTTTTGAAAGGGTTTAATCACATATATGTAGCTTAATTTTCTCTTATTCTTTTGATAAAATATATAGCTTCACTGATTCAAAAAAATATATATATAGCTTCATCAAAAAAATGTTAGCACTATGTTTTTTCTTCTCCTTACGCATCAACAACTCTTGTCGCCCTTACTAGGCTTCTTATTGAATTTAATTTGTTCAATTGTTTTCATGTGGCTAAATGTCAACTTCAATTTTATAAAAAAAAATGTCAACATCAATTCATTTTACTTTAATTGCTTGGAGTCTATTATGAACATAGTTTTAAGGTGGAACATCCTAGTTTTTATAAAATATAATTTTCGTTTTACATTTTTTATTAAAATAATAATAAAAGTTATATTTAGAGCTTTTTTTTAGAAATTTATATTACATATTCACTTAGTTGACATTGTACATATATAATATATTAGCAATGTTTTGACCTTATCAACAAAAAGTTATGTAATTCTAGTCTAATATGTACATATATAATACTCCCTCCGTCCCATTATATAAGCACTTTTACTACAACAGTTTAGTCCCAAAATATAAGCCACTTTACAATTTACTAGGTACATTTATACATACCCCTAATTATTACTACTAAGTTGCATTGGAATACAAAAATTGTAAAGAGGCTTATATTTTGGAACTAGACTTTTGTAGTAAAGTTGCTTATATAATGGGACGGAGGGAGTATATTATTTCACATTGTAAAAGGCTCTCTATTTGCTAGAAATCTACCTTCCAAAAATATCTTACAAGGCTAACTATGATATTATTTACATTGCTTTTAATATAAGGTTTTTACTCGCTCCGTCCCATTATATAAGCACTTTTACTACAAAAGTTTAGTCCCAAAATATAAGCTCCTTTACAATTTACTAGGTACATTTATTACTTTTTTGCTTACACATACCCCTAATTATTACTACTTATAAGTTGCATTGGAATACGAAAATTGTAAAGGGGCTTATATTTTGGGACTAGACTTTTGTAGTAAAGGTGCTTATATAATGGGACGAAAGGAGTATTAAATAATTGTGAATTTTGAGTTGTATTATCGTATTTGATGTTTGAACTATAAATGTTAGTTTGAAATACATGTATATATATTAATATAATATGCTATTATTAAGGTTATTTTTAAGGGTCAAATATATAAGTTTGTAGTCCCTTTAAAAAATTTCAGCAAAATTTTGATCTCCTACATTTTTTTTGATACAATATATATTTTCTATCACAACATTTTAGTCTCTTCTTGAAGTCAATTTATGCGTACACTTTATATTTTTTAATGAGTTTGTATATCCACACTTATAAAATTATAAAAATCTCTTCCACAAAAATTTAGATTTTTTTTACAAAAGATGGAGTTAATATTAATTTTCAAGCACAAAGGCTCTAATTTTAATTAAAACTTGAGTATTTTGTTTCTTAATTTTTTTTGAGTAATGTGACAAAATGAATTACATACTTTAATCAATAAAATATTATAAGTAGGGGCGGTAAAACGGGCGCTCCGCCATGTTTAAACTCTTCCATAAACTACGCACTCCTATTAAATTAAAGGAGTTAGGAAGCGATCTGAGTAGTTCTGGTAGCGCCCTGGTAGCCAATGAGCGCTTGTCTGGTATCGAATGAGCTCAAGTTATCCAGGCAACAACAAAGACGGTTTGCCCCGGGGCTTCCCTTTCATTACTTCTTTCACGACAAGGGAACCATGCTTGGGGTAAGGCTAAGCCAAGCTACCACCTACCCCTCGCTTGAGGTATCTTGCGACTTTGAGAAGAGGGAAATAAGTAATGTAGGCTGCGACCGGGATTCTCTAGCTCTTGCACGCTGACTTTATCCTATGGTCTCTTTCGTGACTAGCAACGGACGAAGCGGGTGAAGAGCTTAGGTATAGAAAGGGACAAAGAGGCTAGGAGCCGAATGGCCGGCCACTTGAATGCTAATTGGAGAAGGACTAACCGGACCAGCCTTCCCCTCAAAACTCCGACATGTCCCGTATATTGGCAGGTTAGCAGGCCGGCCCGCCATTTTTTTTATTTTTATAATTTGATTTACTACAAAATTATTAATTACTATTAGTCATTAACGTGATGACAACAAATGATATTATTTAACCGTACATAATAAAACAATGTCAATGTCATAATCTTCAACATAAACAAAACAACTTAACAGCAACACCAAAAAAAGAAAAACAAAGACACTAAAATACCAAAATATCCTACTTAGTTCAAGTGTTCAATATTTCTATGAAAGAGACACTAATTTTATACGAATGAAATAAGAGTATATATATATGAAATGAAATTGTTCAATTTTTTATAAATAAAAGAAAAAATAGTCCTTACAAATCCAATTTTATGTAAAAGAAAAAAAAATTATGACAAAAAAATATATATTAAAAGCCCGCGGGCTAACCCGCCGCCGACCCGTTTTTTTAGGCGGGCTAAACGGGGCGGCCCAACTTAAGGTGGCTGCCCAAAAATATTGGCCCTGCCCGCCAAAAATAGCGGGTTAAATAGGTGTGTCTGCCCCCACGTCAACAAAAAATTAATAGAGGAGCTAAATGATAAAATCTTCATATTACGTGGGATATAAAAGAGACTTAAATTACTAATCAATGTTTTAAGAATCAGACAGGGAACTGGACCCAACACCGGTCCAAACACACCTTGAATCGACAATCTTGAGAACCGGTCATATTTTTAGAGTTAATATTATACTTTTACCTTTTATATCCCATATGTAATGTTAATATTTTATGATTTACCTCTTATATTATTTTTTAACTGACGTGGTGGCAAATA
Source organism: Trifolium dubium (assembly GCA_951804385.1). NCBI lineage: Eukaryota > Viridiplantae > Streptophyta > Magnoliopsida > Fabales > Fabaceae > Trifolium > Trifolium dubium. Next base: position 5,126,376 of record OX638062.1, on the reverse strand, counting down.
AAAAGTCAACTGTCACGTCAGCATAAAGACAACAAATAGATTAATCGATAAAATCTTCATATTATAGGAAGTAATAAAAAAGAAGTCTATTATTAACTCTTTTTTTTATTAGACTAGTTCCAATTATTCAAGCAATTGGTTTATCGATTCAATTGATCTGCAACATAAGTTCTGAGACACTATAAGATATACAAATTAATTTCTTGGAAATGTTCCTTGTTATTTGATTGGAAATCTTTTGGTTGAATTGTAATTTAATTATTCAATGATACACATCATCAAATAATTAACTTTGTCAATATATTTGTACTTTTGGTTTTGATATAGCTTCATATATATAAACTCAATATAATAAGGTTCAATTCTTGAATGTTGTAGTGTTAGAATTAGTTGTACAATTAGTTTTACTAAAATTTGAATGGAAGTAATTTCCTTCATTTTTCTTCTTCCACATTAGAATCTCAAAGAGTGTTCAAATGAAGCATATATAGAGAAAAGTGATATACTCATTGTCATAAATTTGTTTTTGAACTGTCCTACATTGTTATAATAATAATCTCTTATTTGCATGACACCTTCCATTAACATTCAAGTAAGCAAATGAGTTTAAGAGTAAAACTTATAGGTCTTGGCTTCAAGTATAATACCCCTCAATGCTCCAATAGGTGCTAAAATTATTATACATAGGCCAAGCACAATACATATCTGAAATAAATGGAGTAAATAAATTAAATTAACATGTTCTTGAAAAAATTGAAGATAAAATAATCAAATATACCTACCCAATTAGTCCACCAAGACAAGCTGAATCTCTTAGGTTTGTAGATTTTCAGCCATATGATACATGGAAGCTGAAAATTTATTAAAATGGAGAGTTAAACAAATTTAATTACGATAATATAAAAAAATTTACTAATATTTACAATTTTTTATGGCTTACAAAGTATGTTGTCGGAGTAACAGCAAATCCTCCAAAAAATCCTAGTAAACCTCCGAAAAATGGGAAGGTAATAGCAATGAACATTGTGAACGCTGAAAAAAAAATATCAATACACAACCAAAGAAAATACAATATTAATTTTATCACCACACACTCGCAATATAATAATAACATGTATTAACATTTGTCATTCAAATAATTAACGAAACTAAACGCTAATTTATTCGACTTACCCACATATATATTCCTCACAACAAAACGAAGGATTTTACTTGGTTTGAAATTCATTTTTTTCACCAACACACTTTCAATCATGTCAAACACCGGCATTGTAAAAACCTACATCAACAATCAAAATATGAAATTAATTATTAGGATATTATTGGATATTCAACATAAAATTTTCTTATAAATCACTAATTTAGAATTTTAAAAACAAATCTATAAAATGAACTTCCAATTTTAAATTAATCTATATGCTCAAAAAAATTGAACTTTTTTTAACAACAAAAGGTAATAAAATTTACCTGATAGCTTCCAATTACATGAAAACCAACAAATAAGTTTGCAATTGCAATAAGCCATGTTGGTTTCTCTAAAGAGATTAAAATGTTATCATTAACCTCATTACCAAAAATCCAATAACCAATAATAGCAACTGGCCAATAGCAGAAAGCAACAATAATGTAGGCAACAATGACTCCTCTCCACATTGAAACCTTGGATGGTTTTTCAGGTTTTGATGGAATTGTTGCTTGAATTTCTAATACCACACTATGTCCAGCATAAGCAAAAGCAACAGTTCCAAGTGCATTGAAGAAATTAAAGAATAATTCCACAGTATTTGTTGCCTTCTTAGTATATTGTACATTTTCTTGTACTCCCTTATGTACACTAGCAGTCCAAGCAATTGTAGAGTAACTGTAGTAAAACACAAATATCAAACTTTAAATTAGATATGACCAAAAATGTGTTTAATAAGTGAGAAACATCTCATACACTAAGACACGACTAAAATTTGGATTGCATTCAGTTAAAACTGCAAGCGATCATGCAATCAGGAAAGATCTGACAGTTCAAATAAAACAATCATATAGTTTGATTAAATCTTCTTTATATCTGAGTAGTCCGATCTTAATCGGACAGTCAGATCTTTCCTAACTGCATACAGTTTTGACTACATGCAATTCGGATCTGTAAAATTTGTTTATTGTAAGTCTACAGAAATATACAAATTTTTTTTCTACTTTTAATCATTGTTGTTTTATTTTAGCCTCTATAATATTTGTATATTTAGAAAGTACTCACTCTATCTCAAAATATAAACAAAGATTAGTCGACAAGAGTTAATGTATTTGATTTAAATTTTGCGCCAAATGTATCAATTTTTGTTGATCAATTTTTGATTATATTTTGGGACAAAGGGAGTAATATATGTATTCATAGAAAGAAAAAAAATACTCAAATCTAAAAATTAGTAATGTAGAGAAAAGAAAGAAGTTGGTACCATAAAGACATGATTGCTGCAACCAAAGAAACACCAGAAATGGAGTTGAAGCTAGGTAGATGAGACAATACAAATTGAGCAGAAGCAAATATCATAATGAAAAAGCTCAATTTAATGTTTTTGCAACTTGGACACACTGTATCATGGAACTTCTTCAGTGATGCACCCCCAGTGACCATGTAGACAATTCCACCACCAACTTCTACTGTAAGTTGTTGAGGCACCACAATATAAAGACCTAATTTTTCACCAAATGCATGTTGACCCAATTCGTGGTATCTATCAAAACGTTTTCCAGGAACCATTTCATGCATCTGAACCATTTGCCATAGAGTGTATAGTGTGATTATCCATGAAAGGATAAGTAAAGTCACACCTGGACCCCTGAGTAAAGTAATAGAAATATTGATTCATCGGTAAAAGAATATCAAGATACATCAGTCAATATTTATAATTTGAATCAGATACATCAGTTATTCAATATAAAAAATTAAAGTATTTGGTCTATAATATAGACAACATACATCAATTATTCACTGTACCAAAAGTCAATTTTGCATAAAATATAGATAAGATACATCATTTATTTAATATAAAAAACTAATATATTTGATCTATAATATGAATCAGATACATTAGTTTCAATGTATCAAAAAATTTAATTTTACTTATAAAGAGGAAATACTAAATTTTATATTTCAATTATAGTGGGTTTTAATAAGAATATAAAACAAGTTTTCAAAAACAAAAAATAAGAATATAAAACTAAGTTGATTCTCTGTTTTATATTTTAAAGAATATTTGATGTTAAGGTGTAATTAAGTTTGAAGTGAAATATACCATCCAAGTTGTGACATGGCATGAGGAAGACCAAGAACACCAGCTCCAACCATGGCAGTGACATTGTGGAAAGATGAGTACCACCATTTTGCATTCCTATCAGCATTAATTGGAAGCCACTCTTCAATTTGCTTTTCCCTCTTTGTTTTTGTTTCAATCTATTTCAATGAAAACAATATGTTTAAATGTTCATGTCATGTATATTTATCTATCTATACACTTGCATATGCATTAACAAAATTAAAAGCCTAGGTGCAAATAAAATTAAACTCGAAAAGAAATTAATCGTCATCATCATGAGTATAACTCAATTAATAGAGACATTATATGTTATATGTAGAGACCGGAGTTTTTCTACTTCATCCACTTATTCACCTTATAGGGTGGAATTTTAGCAACAAAACTACCAAACCAAATCACAATGAATTATGAAAAATAAACTGCTTTTATTTTTTTTTACTTTTGAATGGCAAATGAACTTTGTATATAAAGAAGTGCAAAGAGTAATTCAGTCCATTAATACATTTAAAGTCCAAAAGGAAAAGAAAACAGCAACGGCCCAATTACGAATCCCATTAAGCACAAAAAAACAATAAGAAATAGAAAACTCCAAAGAAGCAAAAGAGTAAACAAACTCTCTTGTAAGTTTATCAACCTTTTTTTTTGGTGAATCTCTCTTGTATCAGTTGGAGTAACTATTATATTTTTATGTTAATATATTTTTAGGGGAAGAGATTCAAGTAGTCGAAAGTTCGGCTTTAAGATAAGATAAGTAAAGTTTTGTCAATAAATTATTTCATTTAAGAATTGAATCCAAATTCTTCTAAAATTCTTTTCTTGATAAAGCACATTAAATTATACTCCCTCCGTACCAAAATATATGTCGTTTTGAGAAAAAAAATTTGTACCACAATATATGTCGTTTTACATTACCAATGAAGCATTTAATGCTCTTTTTTCTCTTATACCCTTAATTAATTATTTCTCTTTATTCTTTCAATTCTATAATTTATCTCTCACATACCATTAATGAGGGATAATCTTGTAAACTAACCCATAATTTATCTTTTCCATACAACAATGATTACATTTCTTAATTTGTGTGATTTGGTCAAAACGACATATATTTTGGTACGGAGGTAGTAAATTATATGAATTAATGTGGCAACTAATCAGATTCGGAACGAGTTCTGACATCAAATAATTTTAATCCGCTCTCAAATACAGTTGCGGGGACCAAATCATCGTTCTTCTTACATAAAAAACATTTTATTCTAGAGAATTTGTATTTACTTTTGCTTTAAATATAAGTTTTAAATATAAGCTAAAGACAAATTGTATTTAGTTCAAATGTAAAACAAAAACAATTTAACTTTTGTAGCGTGTGACACCGGTAGCATTTAGTGACATGTATATTTTTTTTTGACTCATTAATGTCAAACATCAGCAGATTAAAGATTAAGTTTAGACATTTTATCACTATGTAATTCAAATCCCCCCTTTTAATCGTAATTAAATTGTAGTTTTCTCTACTAAATTCAACATTAAACTACTTTTGTTTCAAATGTAAGAAAAAAACAAAACAAGGTTTGACTTTTGTAGTATGGGACACTAGTAGTAGTAGAGTAGCATTTAGTGACATGTATATTTTCTTTGACACATTAATGTCAAACGTGGTTAGACGGACTTTGTTAAGTCATTTTATCACATTAATGTAATTGCTACTAGTAGTCTAGTACTATCTTCATTTAAAGTGACACTTCATGCAAAATTTCAGAAGTTCAAAGCATTTGGACATTTTGTCAACTAAAGAATGTACTCATTCCGTACCAAAATGTAAGTAAATTTGACTTTTTAGATACATTTGACTATTGATGTATTTGGTCCATAATATGAGCTAGATACATCAATAGTCAAATGTACCTAAAAAGTCAAATTTGCTTACATTTTGGGACGGAGGGAGTACTATCTTCAGTCTTTATTATAAGAACAAATTGACTTTTTAAATGTATAGAATGTTTGATGTATCTAATTCATAATATAATTCAAATACATAAAATATTCCATAAATTTAAAAAGCAAATTTCTTCTTATGATAAGGACCAAATGAAGCATTTGAACAAAATTTAATAGAAATCATCCGAAGACCAATCCTTGAAAAAAGTAATTTAATTTAACACTAAATTTTTTGCATTATAGTAATTCCAACATCAGTTGTGTTATGATTCTAAGAGTACATCTTACCATAATTTTGTTTTAATTTCAATTTTAACCCACTAAATAAAATGTTTGAGTTTAAGTAGTTAATAAATTTCACCGAATAACAAACCATTTGTTAATAATTCTTGGTTAGATTTACTACCAAACTTCAGATTATCAAAGTTCATTCCTTTGAAAACGAGAAGATTAAAAAAATTGAAAATTCAATGCTTCTAAACGAAGTACCATATGATTGCATGAAATTCAAAATTTTGTATATAGAAAATGTACTTACAGATTCTTGGTGAGGAGGACTAGGGTTGATAGCATTTGATGATTGAGTTTGCAAACTTGCCATGACTGCACAAAAGAAATTAAATGTTACACAGGCAAAGAGAAACACAAGAGAAGTGGAAGGCAGTGTTTAACATAAATGTTGGTATTCAATGCACAAAGTATTTAAAGGATTAGTGGTGTGTGTATTTGATCAAAATTTAGACCAAATTCATATAGTCCTTCAAGCCTAAAATATAGGTCAAAGTCAAAGTGTATTGACTCAATTAATTTTGTTTTACTTTTGTATATTTAAAAACAGAGATACACATTTTTTAATAAAAAATACATATACACATTTTTTTATAGACATGTATACATTTTATCAAATAGAAACAAATTACATTCAATGAATATTATACATTTATCATCTTTTGGTTTCCATCTAAAATATATTATTTTTTTTGGATTTTATTACTGAAGTTTTGTTTTATAGTTGAATTTTCTTCTCGATATTTGTTGAGTTCGGACTTTCATATGTACCGTAGATGATTTTGTTTGTTCTGAGATGTCGAGCTCTTTATTTTTTATGTTTTAGGTAGTTTTCATCTTAGTCCTTGTCTCTGAAAATAACACTGTAAAATGAAAAATTAATTTTCTCATGTGTAATCATACATGCGAAATTTAGATAATGAATTTAAATGGTGATAAATCAAAGTTTACTGCCATATGTGTATTTTACACATGAAATAATATGTTTCTTTAATAACGAGTATTGTTCTCAGCTGACACAGCAACTGAAAAATCGACCATATTCTCACATTCTTCCAAAAATCTTTAAAAACAATAAAAGTAATACAAATAAATCTCTATAACAAATTAGTATATCTCTTATTCTTTTTATAAGAGATAAATGAATCAAACAAAATTTAATGTGTTTAATTCAAAATATTTTAAATATTTTGAAAATTTAAATTCAATGTATTAGAAAAATATTTTGAATAAAAATAATTCAAAATATTTTTCTAATACATTGAATTTTATTTACTCATGTTGTTTTGTAAGGACGAAAGATAGTAGTAGTAGTTTTGAATAATCGATTTAAACTCATCCATTCAAAATCAACAAAAAAATATTTCACATCCATGATAATAAAAAAAGACTTTTAATTTTGACTATGTAAATCGAAGTTAACAATATTGATCGAAAACTCGAGTAATTACATGTAAGTCAAACATTATTAACTTTGATCTACATAAATTACCAAACCCCATCAAAATAAACCAATCACATACACCATGTTATATATACAAATAAATCAGTCAATTCAATAGTGTCTCATTGTAATAATATAAAGATTAAGATGTACCCCTTCCACCAAGTGAGTAATTATTATTTCATCATGGAGCACTAACTCATCTCACATGGAATTCATCTATATGGAGCACATAGCTCTCATCTCATATGGGGGTATAAAGACCCATCTATATAGAGCACATAGCTTATAAACATAAAGTTGTAGTTGTGGAGTACACAAGCAGCCGCAGCCACAAAGAATAACATTGGGTGGATTATTAAAACCTTATAATATATGAATTAAATACGAAAATTACATTATATATATAAAAAATATAAATTATAATATATTCGTCAAAAAAAAAAAAAAATTATAATATAATTGTAATTTGTCATTATTATAATATAATTGTAATTAGTCATTATATTGAAACTTGTAATGAATATTTATGATCAAACATTCATATTCCAACAACATTTTTATATTGAAATCCACTTATCAAATCAAATATGCTAAAATACATAAATAACAAAATAAAATAAAAACAATGAACAATGAACATTGAGAAATCTATCAACTACAAAAATAAATATTTCTTTTGAGTGAAGATGAGTTGTGGCCATCTCCCACTTTAGCCACCGAGTACATGAAGAACATCTCAAACACATACAATAACAATATACGTAATTTTATTATAAAAATTATCTCTATAAAAAATCACACTTTAAAATAAAATGTTTAACTTCAATCCAAAATAGCAATATTTATTCAAAGAACACATATAATCAAACAATCACAAATAATCATTTACAATTCAAACAACAAAAACACTAAATAAATTATAACTTCTTGGTTTATAGCTACATTTCATTTCATAAAATCCCCAATTTAACAGTGTTAGAATTTCATCAGAATAACTTCTTCAAAAATAAAATCATTAAAATAAATTATAGTACATGAATTGTTATTCAAAATTAGTAACATACCATGGAAGGGTGAAAGTGTGTATGATTAGTCACCACTTGAGTGTTGAAGAACTCATACAGCTATTTTTTTCTTACTTCTAATTTCTCTAACAATTTTGATCTAAAAATTCTCTTTTTATTTTCTTCTTAATTAGTTTTTTATATCAAAATTCACTTATTCTATTTGTATGCATTTTTTTCGTCCATTTCCTCTACTATATCGTTCTTTTCTGTTTCGTAAGTAATTTAAAGTATATACGTGATCACAAATAATGCGTATCATTTAACTATCATGATATTAGTTCCACAAAATGAGGTTTGTATATATTTAAGAGTAAATTACACTCTTTTTTTTGTTTGTCAAGAGAGTAAACTACACTCTAATTGTCGTGGGTTTTTTTGCATGCAATATGTAAGTAGGCCCGGCCCAAAGGTAGAACAAACAAACTCAAAAGTAAACTATACTCTAATTAATCTGTTGAGTATTGTTTGGTTTGAGCAAGTTCATGCGGATTTGTCATTTGTAAAAAGAGTCTCTTAAGATTGATAAGCATGAGTATTGTATTTAAATTACTCTTATACTCAATTTTCAAGCAATGTGGGGACTTTAGAATGTACCGAAATAGTTGCATTTGAGGCTATAAAGAGGTTAGAGATATGTAGCTTATATTTTTCCTACAAACTTCGTCAATCCTTTGTTCCACTCTCAAATACGCCACACCGCATACTGAAGTATTGTTCACTTTTAACTATGAAATGAGAATAAAAATTCACAAAGAATTATGAAAAATAAACCTTACCTTTTATTTTTGAATGGTAATATTAAACTTTATATTTAAAGAGTGTATAGAGTAATTCAGTCCATTAATACATAAAATATCCATTAAGCACAAAAACAACAAGAAAGAAATAGAAAACTTCAACAAATCAAAAGAGTAAACAAACTACTATCTCGTATCAATTTTTTTTGGTGAATCTCTTTTCAGTCTCTTGTATCAGTTGGATTTGGATGAACTATTAATATATTTATTATTCTCTCTGTCTCAAAAATAATATCATAATTGACTATTTTGTATTATTTATATAATTTATTTTGACCGTTTTTTTTATTAATATATAAATGTAAATATTAGCCGTAAAGATGTTGTTTAATTTGTTTCGATGAGTATTTTTAAAATATACAATTTTTATAATTTTTAAAGATATATAATTAAAAATATTAATGATCAAAATTGTACGTTGACAAATGTAAACTGGTCAACTGTGACTCTTATTTCAGAATAGTGAGGGTATATACTATCTGCAGTGCAGTGCTACATGGAGGACACATGCAGGATAAGATCTGGGATTGGAATTAATGGAAAGTGTATATTTTAAGGCTGAGTAAAAGGGAAAATGCTAGATGTCCCGATAAAACTAGTACCGAACGTCTCCCGAAGTGACGTGTCAATGTGGAATTAATTAGTGGTGATGGTTTTTATTAATTAACTAGTTTGAAACCCGTGCTCGCACGGGAAATTAAATCACTTATATATAATTTCTTTGTAGGTTATTTTTATAATATAAAATTATGCACATAAATATACTTTATAACATATAAACAACTTTGGTAAAAAAAACAAAAATTACAATAAAATTATTCAATAAATTATATAAAAATTTATAAGTCTCATAAATATTACAATTAGAAAATAGTTTTAAAATTTTAAATGTTTAAAATAAATAGGAAATCTCTTTCATTTTGCAAATATTGTCATATAATTGGTCATTCTTTCAATAATTGTCGTAACTATAATCAGGGGAGAAAATACAGTTCAAAAAGATAATGAGAAGAAAATTATCACTAAACATGTCTCTATGAAAGTTCTTCAAAAGTAACACAGGGTTGTGACGTGTAATAATACTCAACTAAATGGGTCTTACTATTTTTATTAAAAAATGAGTTTATGGCTAAGAATCGAATCAATAGAAAAAATATGGGATATCTAATATGAATTTGATCACCGGAAAATCTTACTATTTTTAATAAATTTTCATATATCATGTTAGAGATTTATTTTCCATTTCATTTTTGGATAAACATAACTATATTTCGCACTCGCGCATAACTGTGTGATTAATCTTTCGATGAAATTAAATTCATTTAAGACAATGACCATTTCTAAACAAATGATTTACCAACTGTATAAATAAATGAAATATAAACATGTTATTTTATTAAAATAATTTTTCAATGAAGTTGATTTAACTTAAAAAATATTTAAAATTTTATGCGGATTTGTTTGATGAAAAAATCACAAGAAACACTATATTTTCGTATAAAATGATTTCCCGTGACATTGTTTCGAAGGTAAATGTGTAGGAAATAACATAACAAAATTTTTCGTTGTTTTTTCTTCGTGTTTTTCCACAATAAAATCCGCAAGAAAATATACACTCTCTTTATTATAAATATTTTCTGTAAACTTATCTTCAAAAAGATTTAAAGTTTCTTGCGTAAAAAAAATCACAAGAAACACTATTTTTTCCTACATATTTGTTTTGAAAATAAATTTGTAGGAGATTATTATAGGGTTTTAATAGAAAATAAACATGACAAACTTTTTTGTTATATCTCCATCTTCTTTATTAAAATAATTTCCTACGAATTTATCTTTGAAAATATTTAAGTTTTATGCCAATTTGTTTGTAAGAAATTAAATCCATAAGAAATATAAATATTTGTATTTAAAAATTGTTTAGATGATTTATTTTGAAAGTAAATTCATTAAAAATAATTATTGTTAATGTAGAAAATAAGGTAAATTCGTAAGAAATAATATATAATTCATAATAAAAACATATTTATATCCTTTTTAAAAGGTGCAATGCAATTTATTGCTACAAAAATGTTTCACGAATGTTTATGAAATATTACTTGATTGGAGTTTTACCCCAATATCAATAGTAAGATTAATTTTTATATTATGTATCAATTTTAAGATTTTTTTTTTATTACACCAATTTTAAGATTTTAATGTAAAATATAAATAGATTTAATGATTTGAAAATCATTAAAAATGATTTTATGTATCAATACATTATAAAGTTTGTTTTAAAATTGATACAAAATTAAATGGTGTCAACATATAAAACTCTTAACTCAAGAAAAAAAATGATAAAGATAGTAATTCTTAATAAAAAATTAGTAACTATGAAAAGCTTTTTTTTTTTTTGGTATCAACTATAAAAAGCTTGTAGTTGAAATGGGAATATATTGTCAATATAGCACACAACAATGTAAATATTCGTCATATTCGCGAGTAACCTATTCGCTATATATAGCACTCCTCTATCCATATATGTAGTTCTTAGAGGGATGGAGTATGAGGTCGTTTTGAACTACTTTATTCGTCATGTTCGCGAGTAACCTATTCGCTATATATATAGCACTCCTCTATTCATATATAGCACAACAATGGGAATATATTTGTCACATCATCAAATTTTGTACTACTTTATTTCTATCCGTTTTGGAAGTATGAGGTCGTTTGAAAATTAAGATTAAATTCTACCTTGCAAAAAATAAATTATTGGCCAAATAATAAGAATCGCGATTAAATATTGAATATTCTCAATTTAAATTTAGCACAATAATGCACATTAAAAAATATGAAAAAGAAATAAACAATAGAAGAATAAAATTGATTTGGAAAATACAAAAAATAATGGAACAATAGAATCAAAAAATGAGTTAACAACTTGTGCGACTCCTTCATACCATGTTGCTCTTGGAATAGAAAATTAAATCGTCCTTCCAAATTCTGTAAAGCTAAAATAAAATTACAATAATCATGACAATCAGTATGAATAATCAACATGTAACATAAATATAATAACATAAAGAAATATTATAGTTAAAGATGATAAGAAAAAGAAGAAAATACAATAGGTACACCTGCACTGATTTGTCAAAAAAAAGAAACAATACACCTGCACTGCGATTACATCTTCCGATCTTCGTTTCCCCTTTCATTAGTCCCACAAAATTAAACCGGATCAAAAGAATATCAAAATAAAATAAATAAAATTGAACAAATTAAGAAAGCAAGAGATTTCTTTTTGAATCGGAGATAAAGCAATAGAAAAAATACATTGATCTTTCTTTCAAAATAATAAAAAACAAAATATATTGATGTAGTTAGAAAGTGTATTAGAAAGTATGCTAAATACGTATATATGCATATTAAAAAAAAATTGAACAAAAATTTGAAATACTTTTGACAAACTATTTTTTTTTTGACAAACTACTTAAAAGTTGAGAGAGTGGAAATTGAAAATGTCATGGAATTATATTGGCTTTATATAGTAAAAATGAGATGTAGGAGTAGAATTAGTATCAACCGAGATATTGTGCTGCAATAATATTTGAAATCTTTTTTTTTATTTTTGATCATTAATGAGTGATTAATGAGTATTAATGAAAATTATACACATTGATTATTTGAATGATTCGTTTTAAATTTGAAAGATAGACAACTCATGGTAAAAATATTCTAGAACCAATCAAGTAAAGGTTGATTTGATTTTATTATTAGTATTATTTTTGGTCTGTTATTCGATTTTAATATTAAAATAATATTTTCAAACATTACAAAAAAAAATTAAATGAATAATTTTTGAATTAATTTTTTTTTTACTAAATTAGTGTATCCCATATTTAAATAATTAAATTTCAAAGGCATATTTATCAAAAACGATCAAAATAAAACGATTGTGTGCCAAAAATATTGAATTGTATTCTTAGACCATTCCATATATAAAATATTGAATTAAATTGTATTTGCATTTAATATGTCGTGCCAGAAAAAAAATATAAGGTGGGTTGGTGTTAATTTGCCATGTGGCATTTTGCATAAGAGAATGGCACAAGAATGCATTTGCATTTAAGATGTTCATTATAATTCCATTGGTAATTATATATAGTATAGATAGATAGATTGTTTTATATGTTAAAAAGGGGCCACCCATCATGTGCTCACGTTTCTAAATATATAAGGAAAACATGATGCTATTGCCACATATGCATTCGGGGAAAATTCGGGACTAGAATTTTCAGGCACTGGAGTAAAAGTCTTAAACAAAAGTTATGAAATATAAACCAACTTTAAAAATATAGTAGTGTTAAATTTTTTTAGAGAAAACTTTGTCAGTTTATGTTAGAGAAATTTTGACTAATAAGAACCTATATATTTTTTACTATTATTACATGTATAATACTAATTTTTTTTTTTATAAATAGTTATTTTAGTCTCTAAATATATACCCCCTCCGACCTTAATTATAAGTAATTTTCTAATTTTTAGATTAATTGGATGATTAATATATTCAGCCTTAATTATATACCAGATACATTAGTTATCTAATAAATCTAAAAAGTAGAAAATTGTTTATAATTAAGGACGGAAAGAATATGTATTGTTTTAGGCTTAATTACGCATTTGGTCCCAAACATTTATTTTAGATCTTAATTTGGTCCCAAACGTTTTTAAAGTTTTATATTGGTCTCAAACATTTAGTTTAAGTTTTAATTTGGTCATTTCCGTCAATTTTGCCCCATATAGCAGACAATTTGCATATGTGGACAGACACGTGGACATTTAGAAACTTGGATATGTGAACAAAATTGACAGGAATAATTAAACTGAAACTTAAAATAAACATTTAGAACCAATATAAAATTTTTAAAATATTTGAAGTCAAATTAAAATTTAAAATAAACATTTTAAGACTAAATGTGTAATTAAGCCTATTTTTTTATTTGAATGCTTCAACTTACAATCATAATTGGAAAAAAAACTTGAAAAAAAAAAATCTTTATATATAATAAGCTAGGACGATTTTAAAATCTCTCTCCTCACAAGAGCTCTCCTCTCATACATTCTCTCTTCTCATGCATTTGATATTAATTGTTATTTTCTAATTTTTTTTGAATTGATACCAAACAAAAATAATTGCATGATAAATAATTTATTAAATATCTTATATTACCTTAATCAGGCTTAATGCCTCCGTAAGAAAATATTTAACATTTAGTTCAATTTTATTAGTTGCCTTATTAGTTGTCTTATATTACCTATTAAAGAATATATAATAATAAAGATGTTGCCTTATTGCCTTTAACGTAAAGAGTAAAAAATCAAATAATATTTTATTAAATTGGCAGCCAGCAAAATAATTATTCGGATCGTAGCCTTTTAGCCCAAGAAAACTTTAATTTGAAGCTTATTACTTATTACTTATAGGCAGTCATCTAAACCTAATTTTAATGTCTATATAAAGCCATGCATTTCAGCAAATATTACAAATACTACTATACTACTATTTGTTACGTTTATGTCATTTGTTTTTAGTATTTCTAAGTTTACATTTGTTTCAATGACAGCTAAAGTTCTAAACACGACTCTATTGTTGATATTTCACCTGCAAAAGAAAATCGGAATTTGATTGTTAGAATTGTTCGTCTTTGTTATATCAAGGACATAGTCAAAGACAAAATACCATTTTCTCTAGAAATATTTCTAAGTCATTTATGACTTATTTGTTATTACTTTTTTAGTTAGTTGTTATATTTTTCATCTATAAATAATTATTGAGTGAACGATACATATCACACATCTTCTTCCAAATCTTTTCTCTTTAGTTATTTTATTTGTATTTGTATTATGTTATTTTCAATTTGTTTATTGTTCATTATTTTTAATTTTTGCATATGTCGATCTCAAGATAATTTATTTGTATTTTTTTTACAAAGATAATTTATTTGTATTATTTACCAATATTTTTTATTTTTGCAGATGTGGATGTTAAAATAAGAATACTTTTTTGCCAAGGATTATAATTATCTATATTTGTCTTATTCATCATTCTTTTCATTTTTTTTGCAGATTTAAATCTCAAAAAAGAATAATATGACATACTCTAAAGAAATATGGATCACATGAAATTTTAATAATAATAATAATATATATGTTTTAATATAAGTGATAGTTATTCTTTATTGTTGATAAAAAAAGAAAGAAAAAGAAAAAGGAAGTGATGTATAGTTATTCTACCGCATAAATATGATTGGAGATTGATTTAAATATGTAATGTGTTTTTTAATATAATAAAAGGTGACGTGTAATGCAAATCACATGTGAAATATAAAATGGGACAACTTTGAGTGAAAATCACTAATTTAAAATTGGACAACAAAATCGTACAATTAAGAAATTTAAGATACCAAAATCGTTCATTTGAAACCAGGGACGTATCTAGGTAGGAAGGATTGGGGACTCAAGCGGTCAAGCCCCCATCAATTACTTCAATTGTAGTATTAATAATATTTTTAAGCCCCTGTATGACATAGTTTTTTTTTTTTTTGATAATTCCCCATGACATAACTTCTTATTTTTTAATTTTTCACTACTTCAACATTTTAATTTCCACACATTTTTTCTTAATTTTTCTCTTTTTCTCTATTAGTAATTATTAGAAGCATCAAATTGTTCTCTTCCAACCATTTTTAATTTGTCTCTATCTCTTGATTTTACTTCCCTTGAATGATCATTTAATCTTTATCTTTATATATAATAAGCCATAACGATTTCAAATTCTCTCTCCTCACAGTATTCTCTTTCAAATTCTCTCTCTTCTCAGTATTCTCCTATCAACCACTATCTTCTCTCATTCATTTGACATTAAATACACTTCTCTCATGAATCTGAATCTGTATTAAATGAATTTTCCCCTAAATAAATTTGTATTGAATGAAATAAATGAATAGTAAAAAAAAACTTTCAAATATATTTTTTTCATAAAAAAATAATAATAAATAATAATTACGTGCCAAATATAAAATAAAGAAAAAAATCAAGAATAATCTTCACAAAAAAAATCAAGAATAATAAAGAATAAAGAATAATAAAAATGTACCAAAAATAAAATAAATACCAATTCTTTGAATTTATTTATCCTCACATTTCTGTAAATTAGTATAGATACTAATTAGTATAGATATAGATACTAATACAAATATACAAATGGTCCTAAATATCCACGTCTTAAAAAAATTCATAATAGGACACAATTTTTTTTCATTAAATACTTTTAAAGAATCATAATTGGACAAAATATATTTTTCCAGAAAAATAATTTTTACACCAAATTATTATTATAATAGTCCAGGCTTCAAAAATAAATCATAATAAAATAGGTGCTTTTTTTTGGGACAAAAAAGAAGGTGCTATTTATATGGAAATAAATCAAATAATTTAGGTTTGGACTAATTCAAATTGAATGGTTACATATTTTATTTCTAATTTAAGCCGCTAGTATTTTCGTCTTTTAAATTGCATTGCCATTCTCATATCTTTACCTATAAATAACGCTTCTTTGACTCACTTCTTACAGCAATTTTGAAATACCAACATAATGTTTTTGTAAGTCTTCTATAAAAAAAATCTATGTCTTTTTGTCTCAAAAAAAATCTATATATTTTTATACTCACTCTCAAATATGTCTTTCATCCTATTAATATATATAATTAATCATTGTTTTTGTTAAATGTTTTTTATTTGGTACCTATCTTTGTTAAAAATTTCAATTTAGTCTCTCCAATGACCAAGTTAAAAAATAATTGACCAAAATAATAATTAATTTGAGATATTGATCAAATTAAAAACTTAAACTAATTCGAGATATTAATAAAGTCAAAAACCTATTTGAAATTAGGTCAAAATTGAGATTTTTAGTGGTTAGTTTAGGACAAAATTGAAATTATTTTGTTCAAAAACGAGATATATGCGTTATGCCCAAGAACATCTACTTAAATTCTTACTGTCACACTCATAATATTATTCTGGACTAAGATTGAGTGCAATAATTAATTAGTAGTTGCATTGCATTCAGTTAAATTGAGATCGTTCATAGCAAGATCAGATAGCTAAATTTAAAACCCAATTTTATATTTTAAAAATAAATTAAAATTTAAACGGTTTACATTTACCGACTGCGGTGCAGTCAACATGCACCGTATATCTATTTCTTAATATTTTCAAATATTTTTAAAAAAATATATAATTCCCGTGCTTGGCACGGGTTCGGGTTGGGAATAGGCCAGACCGGCCTACAGGGGCCTACGACCTAGCCTACATAGGCTCAGGCCAGGCCAGGCTATTTTTTAAATAGAACAGGCTTAGGCTTTTTTATAAGCCTATTTAGGTAAAAAGGCCAGGCCGCAGGCCATAAAAAAAGCCTTTTAGGCCTATTAGGCCGACCTTTTTAAATAAATATCAATAATATTTTATTAATATTATTATTATATATTGAAATTTGTATCTTGATTAAAGTATAAATATGTTAACATTTTCGATAGTTTAAATTTAGTAATCTTCATTAGTTTTATCCTATATATAAATATATAATAATAATAATAAACTACAATTGAAATAAAAAGTTACTTATAATATCATCTTAAATATCAAAACGAGTATATAATTTCATTGTTCTGTTAGTTTCTTAGTATATTAAACATAAATATAATTGCTTATTCTAATATGTTCATGTTAAATAGGCTTTTAAACAGGTTAACATGCCATATCAGACTTTTAAAAGGGCTAGGCTCAGGCCGAAAAAAATAAGTTATGACAGGCCACAGACCAACTCGGGCCTTCAACTTTTCGACAGGCCAGACTCAGACTTGGCAAAGCCTAGCCTATTCCTAACCCTAGCACGGGTGTACAAACTAGTTAATAAAAAAGAAGCTTAACCTCTTCCAGAAAAGCTAAACCCTTCACCATGGCGAAGAATTTCTAGTTCCATGCTTTAGTAAAAAAGTCTCAGGTTTCTGCCATTTTCCCATAAAAGTTTCCAATGTTCATTGCAATGAGAATTTCAAAGCCACTTATCACCACATTACACCGCTACACCACTTTCCGCCGCACCATTTCCTCCGGCAACGCTGCTCCGGCAACTAAATTTCTACAAACTTTCAATGAAGAATTCGAAATCGGTAACCATCTCGTCAATCTCGAAACCGGTAAAATTGCTCGCTTGACTAACGGCTCTGTTGTTTTCACAATGGAAGATACCAAAATTCTTTCCACTGTTTCTTCCTCTAAAGATGACACTCCTCGCTCCGATTTTTTACCTCTCACTGTAACTTCTCATTCTCATTCTTTTTTTTGTTGAATTAGGTTGAAAATGCTGTTATTAGTAGCTTGAAGCTTTCTCAACACGCAATTTTCGATGTTTTATGGTCGATTTAAGTTAAATTAGGTTTCGCAAACATATTTTGTTTGGCAAAAACAGTGGATAGCCGATAAGATAGCTTATAGTGGATTGCTGATGAGTTAGTTTACGCTGAATAACTGATAAGTTAACTTATAGTTGATGAATTTATAGCGAGTACTTTATTAACTAGCTTTGGTTGAATTAGGTTTCACACACGTAGAGACATAGTTATGCTTATATGAATGTAATGAGTGAAATGATGTTGTTATGTAATTGGAATGATTTATGGTTAGGTTGATTATCAAGAGAAACAATTTGCGCAAGGCTTGATTCCAAATACATACATGAAGAGGGAAGGTGCTCCTAAGGAACGTGAACTTTTGTGTGGTCGAATTATTGACCGTCCTATTCGACCTCTGTTTCCACCTGGATTTTATCATGAAGTTCAGGTATTTCGCCCTTTTTATTTATTTATTTATTTGTTTATTTGGTTTTGTTGATTAATGATTGATTTGTTGTTGATTTATCAGGTGACGGCTAGTGTTCTTTCCTCAGATGGAAACCAAGATCCGGATGTGTTGGCGGCTAATGCGACGTCCGCCGCGCTTATGTTATCGGATATTCCTTGGGGCGGCCCCATTGGAATGATTCGAATCGGTAGGATTTGTGGGCAGTTTGTGGTGAATCCTACCATGAACGAGGTAAGTTTGGCTTGGAACTTGGGGATTGTCTTTTGTTGAATTCATTGATTCGTCCATATTAAAATATCCTTTTGATGCTTAAGTGTTTTTTGAAGAACTTTTATGGAGCTTAAATGACATAAACACTTAAGTAGTTGTTGGTTAAACTTAAACAAATTAACTTATGATGTTGTATGATGTATCTACAAGATCATTTGATAGATGTTTTATACTTGATAGTTTATTTTGAAACACATCGTTCTTTAGTTTTCTTTATTTCCCTTGTCTTATTCTCTTGACTATGAAGTTTGATTTTTGATAATTTTATTGACTATGAAGTTCTTTCTACAATAGTTTTATACTTTAATCTCGAGCAATATTAGACCATGATTTTTGTTGATAAATACCTTGGTTGGTTGAATACCCATTCTTCTCCATTCTCTTATTTCTTTGCATTGTGGCATTGCAGCTCAGTTTAAGTGATCTTAACTTGGTATATGCCTGTATAAAGGATAAAACTTTGATGATTGATGTACAAGCTCGTGAGATATCTGATAAAGATTTGCAAGCTGGATTAAGACTGGCTCATGCAGAGGTGACTTTTCTTGATTTTACTAATCTGACTATTCTTAATTGAATGTTATTGAGACGTGTTACTCTGATTGTTCAGGCAGTGAAGTATATTGAACCTCAAATTAGACTTGCTGCTAAAGCAGGTAAGTCTAAGAAAGAATACAAATTGTCTTTGCTCTCTGATAAAACACTAGAGAAAGTCAGAAATTTGGCAGAAGCACCTATTAAAGATGTTTTTACCGATCCTTCCTACGGAAAGGTGTTCTTATTCCCTTTCTCTTGTTCAGTCACTTTTAAGAATAAAAAATGTTAAATAATTTACTTTTTATATTTATTGATTTTTTGTTATAATTATTTATAGTTTGAACGTGGAAAAGCATTAGACAATATCGCAAAGGATGTAAAGAAAGTGCTTGAAGAAGAAGGTGATGAAGAAAGCATAAAGGTTTTGTCTAAGACTATAGACACAGTGAGAAAGAAGGTGTGGAGAATTCTTATTTATAAATTAGAAATTTAGAGATTATTACTCTTTTTTTTTCATAAAAAATCATAATCCTAAATTGTTCTCTCTTAAGTTTTTCCATTTATGTGAAATCTGTATGTTATTAAGAGTATTACCGCTGTTATCTCCAACTTCACATTATCTGTTGTATGTATATTGTGTATCCTAACCATATAGAATTGTTCTGTTCTGTTTTTTTGCCACATTCTTGCTGCCGTAACAGAATGTATGAGATTTTTGCCTTGTTATGTTTTATATCTCCTCTGTCAAAATAAAACTTGCATGTCTCCATTTCATGTTGATTTTGATTGTACTTATTGAACATTTGTGTTTATTATATTTTCAAATAATGCAGGTGGTCCGTAAAACAATTATTTCTGAAGAATCCAGAGTTGACGGAAGACAGTTAGATGAAGTAAGACCCTTGTATTGTGAAGCTGGATATGTTTCCAAACTACACGGATCTGCTCTTTTTTCCCGTGGAGAAACACAGGTCAAATATGTTTCTCTGTTTTTCTGTTATGGGTTGCTGAGAGTTAAATAATCGCAATGATATGAAATAATAATAATTATTTTAAAGTGATTTTTGTTTTATCTGAAGTGATATATTTTAATGTCAAACACAGGTCCTATGTACAGTAACACTTGGAGCACCTACAGACGCTCAGCGCTTGGACTCTTTAGTTGGTCCTCCGTTAAAGCGGTTTATGCTTCACTATAGTTTCCCCCCTTTCTGTATAGATGAAGTTGGTAAACGTGGTGGTCTAAATAGGCGTGAAGTTGGTCATGGTAAATGAGTACCTTGCTAAGACTATGCATAATATTATTTGAATATTATCCTTACGATTTGGTTGATGGATAGAGTAGATAAAAATCAAAGAGTTATAGTAGGCCAAACCATCAAGAGAAATTTAGAATAAAAATGGTTCGCTTTTAGATAGAGTACTGCCAACACTTTTTTCGAGATTACCTCGAACAAGATTACCTCTCATGGAGGGAATCTAAGGCAGACCAATAAATATCATAAGTAATCAGAGTTTGGCTTCACTCAGTTTCATTAACTAAATAGGTTGGCTTTTTGTTGTTCTTTTGTAGGAGCACTTGCTGAAAAAGCTCTTCTTGCTGTTTTGCCTTCTGAAGATGTTTTTCCGTATACAGTTCGTGTCAACTCCGAAGTCATGGGTTCAGACGGTTCAACATCAATGGCAACTGTATGTGGAGGTATTATTTAACCCACAGTAGTAGTATGTAATGCCATTTTATGATCTAAATTCACAATTAAGCTTTGGTTGGATGATTGATTACTTTTCTTGCCGATGAAGTGTAAATTGATAGAAGGTGATGTGGTGTTTTTTTCTTAATGAAAGTTAAAATTACACTAGTAAGTTGTAACCTGTACAAGCAGAAAACATAGACAAGAAAGGCATGACATTTTATGTAATCTGACCAACAACATAGGCCTAGTCGATGTACAAAATGGAGAGAAAATTTACCATGAATCTTTCTGTTTGTAGGGAGTATGGCTTTGATGGATGCCGGCATTCCAGTAAGGGAACATGTTGCTGGTGTTTCTGTGGGTCTTGTTAGTGAAGTTGATCCATGCACAGGCGAAATAGTGGACTATCGTATACTGACTGATATTTTGGTATTTTTCTGAACTTATTGAGTTATATATCATGCTGTCCAATGTATGTTTGATTAATATTCAATTATAACTTTTACGTTCAAATTATCAATCCTTTACACCTGAGTATCTTGTGATGTTTTGTAATAAATTTTAATTTTTCTAAGGGCTTGGAAGACCATTTGGGTGACATAGACTTCAAGATTGCTGGAACTCGAAACGGAGTTACTGCCAGTCAGTTAGATATGAAACCAGCTGGAATTCCACTAGATATCATATGTGAATGTTTAGAACCTGCACATAAAGCCCGTCTACAAATTATTGATCAAATGGAACGGGAAATTAAAGAACCACATGAAAGTTCTTCTCCACGACTAGGTTTACATCTTTAACTTCCTTTTCTCCTTTCATTTGTTTGGTAATGTTTTCAGTTTGGTTCCTTGATATTTTAGGATATCCTAATGTTTAAATTTTATTGTTGATGATGCAGTCACTTTGAAGTACAGCAATGACGCTCTTCGTCGCTTAATTGGGCCAATGGGTGTTATATTGAAAAAATTGGAAGCGGAAACAGGTTATTTTAACTTGTCATGTTTATAGCTAAATCCTGTTAAAGATATTAAAATATTCTCCTTTTTTGGCTTCTAAATCATGAACAGTGTTTTTACTCACTGTAGTATATATTATTATTTTTGCTGAATCGAAGAAATTTTTTGTTTTCCTGCTGAACATGTTATTGTTTTCTACAATCAGGTGCACGGTTGTCTGTAGGCGATGGAACACTTACAATAATTGCCAAGAATCAATCTGTAATGGATAAAATACTAGAAAAGGTAGTTCTTACATGTTGAACAATAATTTTTAATCCAATCATGTTGTTGTTGTTGTTGTTGTTGTTGTTGTTGTTGTTATTATTATTATTTCATTCTTGCAACGTGAGACAAATGTCTCAGTCATATATCAGGAATCAATGTTATGAGTTGAGAATATCATGCAGCGATGTTTTCCTTACAGATTTCTCTTGTAAACTACTTTGTCATTTTCCAATAATAATAGCTTAATAACATGAAAATTCATGTATTGAAATTTTATCGGTCTCTTTTTTTGCTCGTTGTTCTAAGTTTAACCTTCTTTATCAGGTTGTTTCTATAGTTGGCCGTGAAATTGAAATTGGAGGTATCTACAAAGGTGTTGTCACCAGTATAAAAGAGTATGGAGCTTTTGTTGAATTTAATGGTGGCAAGCAGGGCCTTCTCCACATTTCGGAGTTGTCACATGAACCAGTATGTATAACTTAACTATTGTAGTTTCTTATTAGTAATAAATCTGTATTATTGGCGAAGATGTTCATGGTAACTCTGCATTATTTCCTTAGGTTTCCCGAGTTTCAGATGTAGTCTCTATTGGCCAGGATCTTTCTTTGATGTGCATTGGCCAAGATGTTCATGGTAACATTAAATTATCCCTTAAAGCAACTTTGCTTGGTCCTGGAGGGTCGGAGACTAATGATATAGCTGAAGGGTCCATCGCATCTGCAAAAGAAACTGCCAAAATTTGGGCACCAGTTTGGGACGCATCTAGTATTACACAAGAACAAAATTATGCTACTGAGTTGTCTGTAGGAAAAAATGATGTGGGCGAAACAAATCCCTCAGCCTCCGAAACACCGGTAGTTTTAATACGTAGTGCCGAAGAATGTGATGAGGAGGAGGAAAAATCTATCAGCTTGAATCACAATCAGACTTCAAATGGTCCTCTCATTGATAATGATGTACAATTGGTTCGCAAGTCGAAATCTCCATCCAAATCAAAACCTCGTAAATCTCAAGACGCAATTGATTCTCCATCTCATCCAGGTCCCTTGCCATCTATCAGCTTGAATCACAATCAGACTTCAAATGGTCCTCTCATTGATAATGATGTACAATTGGTTCGCAAGTCGAAATCTCCATCCAAATCAAAACCTCGTAAATCTCAAGACGCAATTGATTCTCCATCTCATCCAGGTCCCTTGCCATATAAAACTGCCAAGAAGCCAAAACTTTCAACGCGAAAAGAGTCAAAATCTGATACTCAAAGGGCAGAAGAAGAGATCGAGAAGGAAGGTAAAGGCTACACACCATTGAGCGCAAAAGATTTGAAACTTGGAACAAAAGTTAATGCCAAAGTTTATCAAGTTCGTGAACACGGGTTAGTATTGGATTTGGGCGGATTTCGAGGAATGTACCGTTTTGAGGTAGAGTCATCTTTTTGTTCTGCACCATCATTATGTTGTATTCTTCTCTCTTCCTCTTATTCACTTAACAATTTTCATGTATGTAACAGGAAAATGGCAAAAAAGACTTCAAGATAGGCGACGAGATGCAAGTAGTTTGCTCAAGCTTTTCTAGCAAGGGAATTCCAGTATTGTCTGCCGTGGATAATAACTAACTTCGAAATGGGTTTTTCTTTCATGAGACAGCCTATGGAGGATGCATAGCGCCAAGATGATGACTTGGAAGAAATTCTTCCAGCAGTGTAACCAACGCCAATAAATTTTATTGAAAATCTGGTTTTTGATAGAGCCTAATACCGTCAATGGATCCATATAACTAAGGTGATATATTTGCTCAATCGCTAATGAACTGCTGGGAATGCCTTGGTAAACATCGGGATTAGTTGTATAAAGCTTGATAAAGACACCGGAAAATAGGTCTTAGAAATGCTTGTAGTCGTAACCACAATTTTGTAATAGCGATTGAATGGTGAACCATTATTATAAACGCACATTCATATTATTCAATTGTAAACAAAGTATGACGAATGCAAAAATATTAGAACTACAAATACAATAATTTAGTACCATGAATCTAATTACACGGTAAAAGATTTCTATATTTTTCTTTACTCTTCCCCGAAAGCGTTGAAACTCCCAAACAAAGCTTAAATGTTTTCACATAGTCGTAGTCTTGAACCATAAACTATGAGCAAATTTTTAACATATTAAGAAATTGGTTCAGAGTTCGATCCAATTTGTCGACAAATTCTCCTCCCTCGAACAAACTAACCACTAACATTTACGCATATATAAGAACTAAAACAAGAAAAGAAATATGGCTTTCACAACAGAAGACTTGAAAAGGGTAAGCCTTGAGTTCAACATAGGACTTCCCTTATTCAGTTATTTTCAGTAAGATGCTTCTTCCAATCAAAGAGCATTCTTCCCAAGATGGTAAGGTTCACCATGGACCAAAAATTCCAACCAAAAATCCCAAGATGGAACCATTAAGTTTGCACGACTAGGTATCATCTACGGGTGGTCTGAAAAGCTAGTAACAACTTGTATCATATAAGTGCTTATGTATAAGCAATTTCTATAACAAAAGATAAAATATAGTCAAATTGATTACGTATAAGCTATAAGTTGGTTTCATAAGCTATTTTTTGGAAATAATCTGAAAACAGTTTATGAACATATCATAAGAAATTTTATGGGTCTGTTTTGATAAATAACTTATTTGCAGCTTATAACACAAACGCTTAAGTATTAGCTCAAGTATGTTTTTATGAGATATATTAGAGAATTTCATAAGTTCTCCTAAAACTTATGTAAGTACATAAATTCAAATAAGTCAATCCAAATAGACTCTATATCAAACAGTCTCACAAATATGTAATTACATACGCATATAGTCAAATCCATGTGGCGTGCATATTATTTTCATCTGAGTATGATGAAAATTGTGTTGCTAACACCTTTTTTACTAACAAATATACAAAGACCAAGTAAGAGAGTGTGAACATATATATATAATATATTAATTGTGTGTGAGAGAGAGTCAATTTGATCTTGTAAAGAAGAATTAGTAGTATATGTAGTTGTTAAGGAATGATTCAGAAATGTAAGTTCAAACTAATAATAAAAAATTAAACACTCTTTTGATTAAGTAAGAGTTACTAGGTCTCTATACCCTTGTGCAAGTAAAACTATAGAGTTTGTTCAATGTAATTAACCTGCTTATAAATAGACATTAAGGTTTGCATTGTGAAATATCTCACACTTGCATAAACATATACAAGCAAAATACACAAATAGAATTGCTCTACAAAACATGAAGACTACTTACTTGTTTGTCACAGCCTTTTTGGCCTTAGCATCATGTGCTATTGCCTTTGATCCAAGCCCTCTACAAGACTTTTGTGTGGCTATCAATGACACCAAAAATGGTGGTACGTATGTTTTTTCTTATATATTACCTCCGTTCTTTATTATAAGAGACAAATGCACTTTCTGAGTTCTTTAAAAATCTAATGTATCTGGTCTATTAGTGAATCCATATACATCTATTTTTTTAATGAATCTAGAAAGTAAATTTGTCTCTTATAATTAGAAGTGGAGGTAGTATATTTTAGTAGTCTTGTTCAATCGTGGTTGAACCGATTAAACTATGATCTAGATGTCCTATTGATTTAATCTTCTAATCCGACGGTGTTGATATTATATATGTATATATATAAGAGTAGAACATGATTTATCTAATTCTTGAATTTGTTTTGCAGTGTTTGTGAATGGAAAATTCTGCAAGGATCCAAAACTTGCTACACCAGAAGATTTCTTTTTCTCAGTGAAAGAAGGAAACACATCAAATCCACTTGGTTCAAAAGTGACACCTGTTGCTGTTAATGAGATATTAGGATTAAACACTCTTGGTATCTCTCTTGCTCGCGTCGACTTTGCACCTAAGGGACTAAATCCTCCTCATACTCACCCTAGAGGCACTGAAATTCTTATAGTGTTGGAGGGTACTCTCTATGTTGGTTTTGTTACTTCTAATCCGGAAAACCGTCTCATCACAAAAGTACTTAACAAAGGAGATGTGTTTGTGTTTCCCATTGGTCTCATTCATTTCCAATTGAATGTGGGATATGGAAATGCTGTTGCCATTGCCGGACTTAGCAGCCAGAATCCAGGTGTTATAACTATTGCTAATGCTGTGTTTGGTTCTAATCCAAAAATCTCTTCAGAAGTTCTCACCAAAGCTTTTCAAGTAGACAATAAAATAGTTGACAATCTTCAGAAACAATTCTGGTATAATAACAATTAGAGCATGATATGATAGTAGAAGAAGTTTGTATGTTGTGTTTATTGTTTTATCTAATGTGGCCTTATTGGTCACTGGAATAGTTATACGTATAAAAGTACACAACTGAATAAAATGTAAGGCTTGGTATGTAAGTTGCTTTTATATTTATTTTGTATCATTCAAATAAAATATGATTTATTTTTTAGTAGATATGTTTCTAGTCACTTATCTTTATTTTGATTTCACTGATCTTTAACTTGCTTTTATAGTTCGTTCATTTTATGAACGGTGTAGTTTAGTTGAAAATGCATCGCATATTAATATTACATAAAGAATATGGTTTTTTTTTTTATATTGAAAAGATAAATTGTTTCTACTAGAAATTAATCGCTGGACCTTCTCCTATCTAACTTAGGTGTCTCCCATCCTGTGATTCTAAATCAACAGATTTTTTGATCAACTCATGAGTTGAGTAAACTAATCGAATGAATTATTTTTCATTTTTTTAATGAAAGATGAAAAAAAAATCCAAAGAATTTTAAATTTATGCAAAATGTTTTTCAATTTGTCGTAATAAAATGTTGAATATATTTTTTACACCTTCTACGCGAAAATGTTCTATTTTCATAAGGTTTTTTTGACTCTTATTCAAAAGTTTCAATAATGTATGTATCTTTGACTTTTTTAGACAAATATAAACTCTGGGAGACAATTCTAATTAGTCAATAAAAATGGATTTCAATCGAATTTCTTTTATGTTTTTCCTTAGTTTATCCTTAACCAATCTATCATAAAATGTAAAAAGGGATAAAGTAACTTTGTGTTGATTGTTTTTAAAATTTAAATTTTCCTCTTCTACATGTAAAAAATGAATAAACAAATCAATCAAATTCCGTGAGGCTTCTACAGGAGTTAAATTTCCATTTATCCGTATTTGGAAAAAGAGCTTATACCACTTGAGATATCTTACGAAGATATTGAGTTGATTCTTGTCGAGATACATTGATATATTTTTAACATTTTTTTGAATTAAATTAGGATTTGTTAAAGACTTTGTAGGCTATATAAAGATAAAGATATACTACTTAGTTAAAGTTAGAATTGCATACAAAATTCTTAAAAAAAATAAGAATTGTGTCAAAAATAAAAAACTTTGAGTTGCTATTAGTGTTTAGTCTTATAACTCTCCCTTATGGAAAGCATTAACATGTATTTGGGACTAATTCCAAAGGTATTGTTTTTTTTTGGTATATCGGAATGATAAATTGCTTCCACCAGGGATCGAACTCTAGACTTTCACCTTACTCAACTTATATGTCCCCAGCTCTTACCACTTGAGCTATCCTACGGAGATCAAACGGCATTATTTGGCAGGTGGAAGATGGTCAATATATAAACACAAACTTTTGATAATCACTCTCTTATAAATTTATTTACCCAGTAAATTATAGATACAACACTTTAAATGATGTCTTACCCGAGACAGGTGAGTGGAACATCAATTTTCTCACCACTCATCTTCTCATATTAGTTGTTAATCAGATTGCGGGTTTACTACATTTTGTTTTGTGCTCGACCCTCTTTTTCTAAAAAAAAAATGGAATTTTTATTATTTTCTTAGACAATAATAATTTTGTTCTAGTTTTCAAAAATTTTGTATCGTTTTTATTTTTTTATTCAAACATTATAATTTTCAATTACTTTTGTGATTTATATAATCTTTCTTAAAATTTATTAAATTATTTAAAATCTCAAAAAATTATAAAATATTTTGAATATAAATCCATTAATTGTCAAAAAAATATTTAAAAAAAACTTTTAAAATCTTTTTTGACAAAACTTTTAAAATCTTAAAAATCAATATAATCTCAACAACTTTCAAAATCTTCCAAACTCAATTCGTTATATTAAATAGTCTCTCAATTCACTATAGACACCGAACTTTTTATTTCCCGTTGTTATTGTTACAACAACTCTGTCACTGTGTTTCCAATTCTTTGATGACGATGATACTTGATCCCTCTTTTCCTCAATCATCTAAAAGAAGAAAAATACCTAACGTTTATTCCATGGTATTATTATTTTTATTCTCATTCAATTTTCTTTGTTTTCTTCCTCCTTTAAATCTTTATGAAGCCGAGACGGACACCGGACACGACACAGACATTTCATACGTCGACACAGATACATCTTTTTTTTTTGAAAAAGTGATATAATTCAATGTAATTGTAAGTGTCGTGTCGGTGTCGGACACGACATGCCTAATGTAAGGAATGTCGGAGCTTCATAGACTGTTTGCGTTCGGCGGTGAATATCCTAACAAAAAAAAACCTTTGTTTTCTACTTTAATCATCTTAATTTACCATTTAGGTTTTTTCTTCTTTTCTTGTTATCTATTGCTGCTATTTTTCTCATTGTTATGTTTTATGGTAACAGGCAACAACTGCAGGGATGTATGAACAAATTGAGCGAGAGATTCGTGTTTTTGAAACATTATCACTTTCTGCTTCACCAAATGCTGCACCAAACAAAGGTAAATTCTTGATGTTTCTATATATAATCATTCTTATTGTATACTACCAAACGTTAGTTAGTTGGTCCAGTGGTGATTGACACTGAGACTTGGTAGGGACTAGGGAGGAGACTGAAACCACTCGATCCCAGAATTCGTCTTGATTAGTTGGTCGAGTGGACCGGATATTGGTGGTGAAAATAAAATAAAATAAAAATCCGAATGTATATATATACTGATTAAGCTTGTATTTTTTGTTGGTGTTTCAGAAGAAGAGGAGCCTGAAGAGTTCTATGAGTTCACTGCTAAAGATTATTACCAAATTTTGGCTACTAAAAAGGATGGTAAGATTGAAAACTAATCATTCCATTTGATTCATAAATAACTGTAGACTGTAGTCTGTAGATCATATGTTTATGTTATACTGTTTCTGTTTGTAGCTGAGAGTTAATAATAGACTATCGATTAATTTACGGTGTTGTGTACAGATAAATTCTTGAAGACTCAAAAACTTCGAGAAGCAGATGAGGCAGCTCGCAGGTCGAGAATAACCAAGGTAATTAGATTTTTATGGATATTGAAATAAATCAGATCAATATGACATATGGGGCAAACTTATCTTATTATTTGGTTTGATCTTGTTTTTCAGGCTGTAATTAGAGTTCGCTTCCCTGATAATCACACATTCGAAGCTACCTTTCATCCTTCAGATACTATCCAGAGTTTAATTGATCTCCTCAAAAAAGTGATTGCACAACCAGATAAGCCATTTTACTTATGTAAGCATTTTGATATCCTATATTTGAATCAACTCTGAATAATATTTGCTTGTGCAGTGGTATATATAATTCTAAATTGGCAGTGGTATAAAGGGTAGTTGGAAGAGCTTATAAAAATAGCTTTTATAAGTTGTGTTTTAGCTTAATTTGATAAGCAATCTGACATAGCTTATAGAAACACCATATGTAGAGTTTACTATTGTAATCTATTTGATTCTCAACCACACAAAGTTCTATTTTTATAGTGAAAACGAAACATGAGAACACAAATAGCTTTTCAACTTGCAAATCTAAACACAAATAACTTTTTCAATTTCAGAATTGATGACATAACATATATTTAATAAGAGCCTAATTAAGGTGTTTATCAAAATGCCACCTAATTCATAACAACTCATCTTTTGATATGAATTAGAAGATTTCATCGTCTTGAAAGTTGATTTGATTGTGCGCTAAACTAAAATGAATCATACGTGTTTTTGATATTGTAGATACTACTCCGCCCAAGAAGTTGATCAAGGACGTTTCGCAGGATTTCTATACTGCTGGATTTTGTCCTGGTGCCATTGCTTACTTTTCGTATGATGTTTCAAAAGGTAAGTTCTCTACTCATGCCCACTTAGTAGAGAAAGACATAGTGGTTTGTTTTGTGTCGTACCTAGTGTTATCGATTGCAGAGGGCAAACTGTTGCAGAAACTCTAAAATTCTCCTTTTTAAGCTTCCATATATGCCGTAAAAAATCATGGTGCTGTAAAATTCTTCATAAATTAGCCATGTCGGTTTGCAAAAATCTGCCACCATAATTCACCATTGCTATGGCGACAGCAGTGGTCATACCATTGCTAGAGCTGTTGCTGTGGATATTCTTAAAAAACTAACCAAAAAATTCTGCATGTTACTATACAACAAATATGTTAAAATTGAATCCGTGGTGTTTTTTTACCGCAACTCCAATGTTTCTCTATAGTTTAGTGAAGTTTTTCTTGTGTTAATTGTCTCATTTAAAAGATTCCTTTGAAGTTGTTTGCAAACTATGTTGTTCTTCATTCAGAAGAGTATTTCATTGTGAAATTGTGAATATTATTCATAAATTTTTTATACTGTTTGTGATAGTAATGATGTTAATATATTTTAGATGTTATGTTAATATTTTCTCATTCACAGTTTAAATCTCAGTCCTATAAACTCTTTGATATATTTATTAACTCATTGTTAATGGGATATATAGGTGATGGCAGCGGCGATGGCCCTTATCTAAGGTGATGTCTTTGAAGGGTGCTAACGATCAAGGTCAGTCATCAGAGCCATCACAATCTGCATCGGTGTCTGTTGAGTCTGTCGTGCAACCTCATGCTGTTGAACAACGAAAACTGGCCGACAAAAAGATTGTTAAGCCAAAGTATTTAAAAATGTAAATATCATATCCAACAGTAGTTAAGTGGATAGTTGATGGTGGGAACTTTTCTTGTTCTGTGCATGTATATATGTTCAAAGGGGTTGAAAATGTGATATCATTTTGGTTATTATTATTTTTCTTTCTCATAGCTAATGTTCATTGGGATATGGATCTTATGCTGGTTTATCATGTTAAATCCAAAAGATTGCATCAAAATTTAGCACTTTTTTCTTCCTAAGTTTCTTAAATAGTCTTTTATTTATTTTTTCAAATATGAATCTTTAACAAGTTTTCTCTACATCTCTATAACATTTTATTTTTCCTTATTTTCCACACATCTTTCGGACTCTTTGTTTTTCTTGGAGAATCACACTTGAATGAGAGGATTCAAATCTCTTGAATTATATTTGGATGCATGAGAAATAGAAAAGAGAAAAATAGTAGCGAGAGAAATAGTAAAGAAATTGAATAGAAAGTTTGTTTTTTTAAACTAGAGAATGTTCAGAAAGAGCAACACTTCAAAATATATATAATAAAAATCAAAATACGGTTAAAATCTTTAAAGATAACCGAAGGAATTCTATCCAATCAAATCAAAGAATTCACTCATAAACAAAGATTGACCAACTTATCCGCACAATGATTTCCTTTTCGATAAACATGAGAGACCAAAAAAGACACATACTTGATCAAATTAGTGCAATTATTCCATCTATTCTTCAACTTCCAACTTTATGAGACTTGAAGACCAAGAAAACAAGCATGGAGTCAACTCGAGCTAAAGATGAAGCTAACCTTTGCTATGAGCCAATTCAATAGCAGTTATAACACCTGTTAATACAGCATAAAAGTCATTAGAATTTCCAATGTAGAATGTTAAACAACCCAAATTTTCAGCAAGATTATTTTTTAAATATGCCGCCACAAGCGGCTGGAATAGGTGATCCCAAAGTTGTACCATCAGTATTATATTTTATCCAATTGAAGAAAGGAAGTTGTCACAAAACTCCTTATATCACGGGAACCTTTGGAAGATGAGTTGTGACCTTTAAAACCTTTAGAATATTAAAATCTCTAATAGAAGTTGAAGAAGCAAAATTGGTAAGATTTTCAGCAAAAATTGATAAGATTTTTAGCTAAGGAACAAATATAACCTTAAATTTTTAATAGAAGACAAATATAAAAGAAATGGAGAGAGTATAGTTTTAAATCATTAATTGAAAATATACTACTTATACAAAGTTAAAATTACTTTGTTATTACTTTTTTAGACATTAAAAATTTTGTTTTTGAATTTTTTTGAAATTTATTGAATTATTTGAAATCTTAAAATTTATAAAATAATTTAAAATTGAAAAAATTTGTGTTATAAATTCATTAAAATACTATAATAATAGAAATTATTATTATAAAAAATCTTTCAATTGTTGTGCATCATTTTAAAATAATAAAATAATAATCTTTTTAAAATCACGCATAAGGTTGTGTTGTGTGCATCATTTTATCACTGCGTTGCTCTCTCACTTTGTTCCCAATTCTCTGTCTCTCATGGTAGTTGATCCCTCTTTTCTTCCTCAATCATCCAAAAGAAGAAGAATCACTAACTTTTATTCCATGGTATTCTAATTATTCTAATTCAATTTTATAATTTCTGATTCTTTTCATGTTTCTTTTGTGTCTGAATTGATATTGATATCGATATGCTGTGTTATTGTAGTGATAAAAAAATTGGGATTCAATAATCTTGAAATTAAAATTAGGGTAATCGATTTATAACTCAAGAAAAGTGCAAAAAGTGTAGTAGAAATTAGAAATGATGAATGAGTTGATTTTCATGTTCTATTTAGGGTAAGACAATGTTATTATACTCTCTATGTAATTTTTTTTTAACTGGGTATCCTCTGTGCACAAATGTAGAGATTTTTCCTTCGAGCTGGGTAGGATTGCAAAGGGTGGTAAAGTTCTCCTTCTAGAGAATTTAACACTAATAGGGTTGGTTTCGATCCCATGACATGTGGTTAAGCTGAGAGAGATCTTTACCATTATAGTCTCGACATTGTTATTATGGTTGGTTTCTGAATGTAACAATTGCAAACACATCCGTGACCGTGAGTGACTCTTTAGCTAGTCTTTTGGTTTTCGAATGTGTCTTTTGTTAGAGAATTTAACACTGGTGCATTCCCAAGGGTGGTTTTGATCTCATGACATCTGGTTAAGCTGGAAGACATCCTTACCATTATAGTTTCGATGTTGTTATTATAGTTTTTGAATATAACAGTTGCAAACACATTCGTGAATGACTGTTTAGTTAGTCTTTTGATTTTTGAATGTGTCTTTTGTTAGTGATTTTGGTCCTCAGATGTGTTTTTTGACTTTTGGTTAGTTATTTAGTCTATAAGATTACAAACGAATGAGACACTTAGGATGTGTTTGCAATTTTGATATGTTTAGGGATTATAATGATAACATCTGATCTGACACATTCGGAACCAAAATGAGCAAAACTCGCCCTTAACCGGATTAGTCGGCCCAGTGAGTTGGATACTGTAGGTGGTGAAAACCAAAAAACAAAAGTTGTATACACATCCTTGAGTGACTCTTTAGTTAGTCTTTTGATTTTCAAATGTGTTTTTCATTAGTTATTTAGTCTATAAAGTTACGAACGAATGAGACACTTGGGATGTGTTTGCAATTTTGATATGTTTAGTTTAGGGATTATAATGATAACATCTGACATATTGAGGAACCAAAATGATTGTTTGCCTGTTCTTTTTATCGTCATGGTATGTTTTCTTCCTATCAGTATGACCCGTTTTGTTATGAGTATGACCCATTTCGTCATGGTATGTTTTCTTCCTATCAGTTTTTGTGGAATATGCTCCGATAAATTTCAGTTTTGTGGTTGAAATTAAGGGTCAAACAAAACCAAACCTATACCAATGGGGTTAAGGTGTGTGGAATGGAAAACATCGGTTATGAAGAATTCACATTCAAGTTTCACCACTGAATTTCTTTGACAAATTAACCTCATTTTCTAACATCTTCAATTTCTTTTGCAAGAAAACATTGGTTATTCATGGTTGCTAGCTAGGTTATTTGTTGTGTCGTACCATGCATATGTATGTTTATTTTTACTTATCTATTGAAGCTATTTTTCCTTGTTGAAACTTGAAAGTTACTTCCCTTGACGGTTTTCGCATTGTCATGTTTTATGGAAACAGGCAACAACTGCAGAGATGCATGAAAAATTTGGGCGAGAGATTCGTATTTTTGAAACAATATCACTTTCTGAAACACCAAATGCTGCAGCAAACAAAGGTAGTAATAACTAGTTAGCTTTAATAATCTTTAGGCACAAAATCATTAGAATTTCAAGTTGTTGATGTTTGTATTTATAATCTTTCCTAATGTGTCCTGATTAAGCTTATATTTCTTGTTGGTATTTTGGTAGAAGAGGAACCCGAAGAGTTTTACGAGTTCACTGCTGAAGATTATTACAAAATTTTGGCTACTAAAAAGGATGGTAAGATTGAAACTAATCATTCCATTTGATGCAGAAATAACTCTAGATCGTAGGTTTATGCCATTTTTATTATAACTTATAAGCTTAGCCTAAGATCAATCTTCTAATATTGACAACTTGAATTAAATAAAAAGAAATAATGGCCATGTATTTGTCCAATTGATTGTAAGATTGAGTTGATGAAGAGTTAGAATAAATGAGAATTTAGTTTCTAATCGATAGATAGTCTATTTTTTTGGCACTGTTTACAAATTACTATCTATACATTTGTATGTTGTCATACTGTGTCTGTTTGCAGTTGAAAGTGAATAATAGACCATTGATTATTTACGTGTATTACATACAGATAAATTTCTGAAGACTCGAAAACTTCGAGAAGCAGATGCGGCAGCTCGCAGGTCAAGAATAACCAAGGTAATTAGATATTCACGAATATTAAAATAAATCAGATCAACACGAGGCAAACTTATCTTATCATTTGATTTGATGTTGTTTTTCAGGCTGTAATTAGAGTTCGCTTCCCTGATAATCACACATTGGAAGCTACCTTTCATCCTTCAGACACCATCCAAAGTTTAATTGATCTCCTCAATAAAGTGATTGCACAACCAGAGAAGCCATTTTACTTATGTAAGCATTTTGATACCCTCTATATGAATCAGCTTTGAATAATATTGTTTGTGCAGTGGTATAGATAATTGTAAATTGGTAGTGAACCGTATAAAGGGATATTTGGATGAGCTTATAAAAATAGCTTTTGATATGCTCATAAGTTGTCTTTTAGCTTATTTTGATGAGCATTCTGACATAGCTTATAGAATCACCTTATGTAGAGTTTACTTTTGTCCAAGTTCTATTTTTACAGTGAAAACAGTATTTGAGAAGTGCAAATAGCTTAGCAACGTGCAAATCCAAACACAATTAACTTTTTGAATTTAAGAATTGATTACATAACACTTATTAATAAGAGCCTAATTACGGTGTTTATCAAAACGCCACCTAATTCATAACAACTCATCTTTTGATATGAATTAGAAGATTCCATCATATTTAAAGTTGATTTGATTGTGCGCTGGACTAAAACGAATCACATGTGTTTTTGATAATGTAGATACTACTCCGCCTAAGAAGCTGATCAAAGACGTTTCCCAGGATTTATATACTGCTGGATTTATTCCCGGGGCCATTGTTTACTTTTCATATGATGTTTCAAAAGGTGAGTTCTCTATTAATGCCTGCCTACTAGAAAAAGATTTGGTTGTTTGTTGTGTCGTACCTGGTGTTATCGATTGCTAATGGCAAACCGTTGCAGAAGGTAAAAATTTTGCCATTTTATGCCCCGATATCTGCCGTTAAAACACCATGATGCTGTCATCCTTCATAAATTAGCCACACTGGTTTGCAAAATATCTGCCACCGTAATTCACCACTGCTAGGGCTGATATTTGACAACAGTGGTCATGCCATTGCTAGGGCTGTTGCTGTGTATATTCCTAAACAACTACCCAAAAACTACTGCATGTTACTATACAGCAACTAAGTTAAAACTGTATCCCCCGTGCCCGTGGTGTTTTTTCGCAACTCCAATGTTTCTCTGTAATTTTTGGGGTAGTTGTTCTTGTGTTAACTAGTTTGTTCTTCATTCAGGAGAGTATTTCATTGTGAAATTGTGAATATCATTCACAAATTTTTTTGTACTGTCTGTGATAGTAATGATGTTAATATATTTTAGATTCACGTTAATATTTTCTCTCTTTACAGTTTAAATCTCAGTCCTTTAAACTCTTTGATATATTTATTAACTCGGTGTTGATGGGATATTTAGGTGATGGAAGCGATGATGGCCCTTATCTACTAGAAGAGGTGATGTCTTTGAAGGGTGCTAATGATCAAGCCCAGCCATCAGAGCCATCACAATCTGCACCGGTGTCTGCTGAGCCTGTCGTACCACCTCCTGCTGTTGAACAACGAAAACCAGCCGACAAAAAGATTGTTAAGCCAAAGTGGTTGAAAATGTAATATCATATTCATGTGCCTAACAGTAGTTAAGTGGTTAGTGTGGGAACTTTCCTTGTTCTGTGCATGTATGTATGTTCAAAGTGATTGAAAATGTGATATCACACATGGATCTTAAAGATTGCACTAAAATTTAGCTTTTTTTTTTTCTTCCAAAGTTTCTTGAATAGACTTTTATTTTTTCTCCATATAAACCTTTGACAAGTTTTCTCTACATCTCTATATAACGTTTTTTTTTATCTCTGTTAAATATTCTTTCAATCGTTATTTTTTTCCTTATTTTCCACACATCTCTTTCAGATTCTTTGTTTTTGTTGGAGAATCACGCTTGAATGAGATGATTCAAATCTCTTAAAGTACAGGAACAAATGCATATACGGATACTTATCTTAGATGATACGAACACAAGTATTAGAAAAGATTGGATTTAGATGAGTATTTCTTTTTAAAACTATAGACATAAAAACGTGTACTATACTCTATCCAGATATTCAATATCATTCTTATACAAAATATCTAAATAATGATACTACAATTTATTGTATCTATTAAACTATTTTACACATTGAATTGATTATTATGCAAAATCAAATTGTTTGATTTAACTATGAATAGGGCCCATATGAGACTTCTTTATCTAAAAGCAGCCATGATGATGATAAAGTGCTAAAACTTGATAATGTAAATAATACAATTTTTTAATTTTGACAACCAACTTCCTTGTTTTCTTCTATAATAAGCCACCATTAAATATTTTTGGAGAAATGAGAATTATTTGGTACCATGAAGTTAAAATTAATGTAATATTAAAATCAATTTTAAAATAATTAAATATAAAAAGAAAATGTTTTCCAACAATAAATTATTGGATGTTAGATGTCATATCCAACAAAATGATTTCCATTTCACTTCTACTTTTCATGTATATATTTATAATTCCTTAAAAAAGTAAATGTTTATTTATATAAATCATTCTGTCAAAAAAATGTAAACGTAAATTTTTGTCGTTGTTGAAAACAAACAAAATAAAAAATATAGTTTCAGATTGCGTATTGGATTAATCATAAAGTTAATTCTTTTCAATGAACATAGACTGTTAATGGTCACAATATAAACTTATATTTAAAGAGATATTATTTTATATTATGCATATGATCTATAATGTTTAGTTTTATATATTACCACCATTATCTTTTGTCGGATTCACTACATGATTACAAATTTTCAAATAATATATAAATGAAATGTCCAATTTTACAACATCATA
The DNA here is from genome assembly GCA_951804385.1 of Trifolium dubium. Classification (NCBI taxonomy): domain Eukaryota; kingdom Viridiplantae; phylum Streptophyta; class Magnoliopsida; order Fabales; family Fabaceae; genus Trifolium; species Trifolium dubium. The sequence continues at coordinate 5,088,165 of OX638062.1, read as the reverse complement.
TGTATACTTTACTGTATTAGGAAGGAACCGCTCAATTTTCACAAATTACGTTTGGCTCCCATTATCATGATTCATGAAATCATTTTGTCTTTCTTTTAAACATGAAAAGAGTATGGCTGTGTTTAGTTATAACTAGGAAGAATACACCATTTTTTTCTTCTTATATTGTAATACATGATTTTTGTTGCTACCTGGACTGGATATAGGCCGACGGCCCATTACCACGTAAGCCCATAAACGAAATATGAGGCCCAAAAGGAAACCCCAACTCGGCAGAACTGGCGGGAAGGGAGAATCACATTCTACACGTGCGTTTACTCCACTACCCCCTCACAGCTGCACCAAGCCCCCACGACTTCTGGCAAGGGAGAGAAGGAAACCGCCCATGATCACCGAGAATGAAGGGAACTTGACGAAGAGATATGCCTATAAAAGGGAGGGGCTTGAAAGAAGAAAGATAGACCAACATTATTCCCAAAAATATATTAGCTTTCATACTAGCTACCGTTACTGTAATACATTGTTATTTACTTCCTATATTCACTTAGGAACACTACCATTATATATTTTGATGGTGTAAGTGAAATTCAATTGGTATCTCTAAACAAAATCTAATCTTATAAGTCTTGTAAGCCAAAAATGTGGTTAAGAGAAATCAAGGGTGTCTAACGAATTCACTGTATTGAATTAACACATTGACCTTTAAACAATTTTATAAATAATTTTGACACCATTCTATTATCTAAAACCTTAAGGCATTAGGTTTGTGGGTCTTTCCACTTATAAAGAATTCAACATCTTCTTTTCTTAGCAATGTGAGACTTACTTACTACTCACACTTGCCACATCAATTTTCCTCTCAAGTGTGAGTCTTCAATTCATTATGCTCCCCCTCAAGTGGAAGCTTACCACGTATTTTTACTTGTACCGCCGTTGTGCCACTACATCAATCGGAATTCACCGCCTGGCCACCTTTGTCAGGAAGACTTTCGACACAAGGAGCCAGATCTAACCATTGGCTCTGATATCACTGTTGGGACATAGAGGCAGCCCAGAGGACCATCCACATTTGGTCCAAGAACAACGATACAAGCGAGTCAAACACCACGATCTTATCCAAAATCTTAATACTAATGGATTAATGTGTCATCTCACTTATAAGTTGTTCAACTTCAACTATTCTAACCAATATGAAACTTAACTCACACTTGATAGATCTCAACAGTTTCCACCACTGTTTAACGATGATTAATCTACACTGGAGAATTTGTGAAGCACATATGACGAGTTACCTCCTTCGAGCCAAAGTTTCTCAATATACACAAAATAGTTAAAGAACCACTTACTTAATGAGTCTAATTCTCTTACCATTTAACCAATTCATTAATAATCACTAATAAAATTTTGATAAGGAAAGAATTTTATAATAGAATATAAGAGGTGTTTCAACCCATAATATAATTTAAGTTACAAAATTTTCAAACACCCCACATGATTTATAAGCCAATTAGAGTATTATAAATTAGATTTTCTATATATTTTCTTGAGTTATCATGATATTAATACAAAATTTTTACCGTTATTAACGATGATTAATTTTTATCGAAAAATTTATAAAACACACAGAGTAAGTTCTATTCTCTCAACGAAATTCTACGCACATATCATAACTAAAGACAATTCACATTAGAGATTAAACTCAAATTCTCCATTTATGTTTCCCTTCTGTGATTCTACTCCCTGTAGATTTTACTTTAACCTAACCTCGTTACCTTATTATCCACTTTGTAGTTATTAGTAAAAATTGGGGCAAAAAGAGAAATAGTGAAAAAACAAGGGACTATATCAAAAATAAAAATTGTTTGCAACATGCATCAGTAGCATTGGTGGACTAATATTGTTGTGTCGCAATCAATTTTTTGACCCATTTCAACAACCTCTTTCATTTTCGAACCATTCAAAAACTAACTTAGGATCGTGTTCTGTTCTGTTCTGTTCTTCATTTTCAACCTTAACTGCGTAATTTTCAATCTCTTCATCTTATCTCAATTTTTCAATTTTACATTTTTCTTGTTTAAATTATACTTCTACAATCATGATGATGATGTTGATTTGATAAATGTTTTGTTTAATTTTGTGTTTTATTGAGATTTTGATCTGTTTATACTAAAAATCACTGTTTTATTTATTGGTATGATGTGAAATTTAGGAATTGTTGTTATTATTGATTTTGGTGAAATTGGGTATCAAATTTTTAGTGACCCTGTTGCTATTTTCTGAAAAAAATTCATTTTTTTTCTTTCCAATTTAGTATATGTTGTTAATAGTCATATCCTTTGCATAAGTTCTTAGATTGAGGGTCTGTTTGGATCGACTTATTTGAGTTTATACTTTATATACTAACGTAAACACTTGTGATACTGTTTCGGAGATCTTATGCAAACATCTTATGATATGTTTATAAGTCGTTTTCAACTTATTTCCATAAGCTCTCCAGGATAGTTTATGAAAACAACTTATAGATTATACAAAAATAGTTTGACTTATTTGAGTTTATATACTGACGTAAACACTTGTGACGTTATTTAGAAGATCTTATGGAAACATCTTATGACATTTTCAGTTTATTTCCATAAGTTCTCTAGCATAGCTTATGAAAACAACTTATAGATAATACAAAAACAATTTGACTTATTTTATCTAATGTTATAGTCGACATAGCTTATTCATAAGCACTTATATGATAAACACTTATGATATAAGGCTCAAAGTAAGTTGTTTATCCAAACAAGGTCTAAGATTGAGAATTTTTTTTCAGTCGGTTACGGAGGGTTCAAGTTGTTATTAATATATTATTGAAGGATAAAAGTTACTTTATGTTCAAGTTTGGTTGATTCTAACTTATTTAATTGATATCATACGGATTGTATTGTATTACCAGATTTTGGTACTGCTAGAGGATGGCAACAGATGATTGTTGGCATTGTGTGCAAAGATTGAGCTTAGAAGATGAATCGCCTTTATCAGTAGATAATGAAAATGGACCTGAAAATGGGTCACTTTCAATTGTTGTGCTTGGTGCTTCCGGTGATCTTGCTAAGAAAAAGACATTTCCGGCGCTTTTCAACCTGTACAAGCAGGTTTGAAAACACCAAGTTTGTTATGTTTAATTTTATGTACTGATACTTACATAAACACTAGACACGACACTGATACTAACACGTAGATATCAGTAACAATTTGAGAAAATAGAAGTGATTGAAAGTAACCACATGGACATGCCTTCAATCTGAAGGGTCAGTAGGGGTCATGTGAAAAAAAAGGAAAGAAAAGGGCATTTGATGTAGTGTAGATGATAATTTAACTATTAACGGACCAACGAGAAACCCTTAATGGAATGTGTTTCAGAATGTTGTCAATTCTAATCAAGTACTATATTGTTTATTTTCTCTATTGATATATTCGACATGTTTAAGGATTTGAAGAGTTTTAGTTGAATGTATGAAGTATGAACTCTTAGTGAAACCATTAAAATAGATTTAACTTAAAAACTGATTTATCATATCAATTTGGTTTATGACATAACACTATAGTATCGTTGGATTTCCATTGCTGACCTTACCTAGTATTTTCTTAAGGCTTTCGTTATTAGTTTTTGGTATTTGTATATCTACTCGATAATCTGTGTCAATAGCTATTCCTAATTCATCTTTTTACCTGAAAAGCTGAAATATTTTCTAAACTACATTTGTATCTTTTACATGAACCAAACATCTAAATTGTGGTTGCTTTATTTGCAGGGATTCCTGCTAGAAAATGAAGTTTGTGTTTTTGGCTATGCAAGAACAAAAATCTCCAATGAAGAATTGAGAACCCGCTTACATAGGTGAGATTTTTTCTTTTTCACAAATTTATAATCTAGTATGCTCTCCAATATTTAAAAGTAGAAAAATATATGGAAATCAGTTGTTTGATTGTTTCTGTTACTTCGTAATCATTGGTTTATCAATGGAACTTTTATAAAAACAAGACTTTACCAAAAAAAAAAATCATTGGTTTATTTTCAGTAAATATAATATGTTTATAATTCCGATAATATACGGAGTTACTGAAATGAATAACCAAGCACATTTCTTGGATCTCTATGTTTATATTAGCTGAAAAATTTACTCTGAAGTTTTTTCAATTATGATTGCTGTGTGATAAGTTTGCTTATTTGAACATTTTTAAGTATAATAAATGATATGAAATTTAATTTTTTTTTGGAGAAAAATGATACGAAATTTGTTGTGATTTAATATGCAGCTATCTTGTTAAGGACACAAATGCTTCCCGTGAACAGTTAGAGACTGTATCGAAGTTTTTGCATCTGGTTAGCATTGGCGTTATTGAGTCGTTTTATATCTTTCTGGAAATTTCTTTGATCAAATTATCATTTTCTTTTCCCATTTCTCTTCCCTATAGATCAAATATGTAAGCGGCTCTTATGATTCTGAGAATGACTTCCGTGTGTTGGATAAAGAGATTTCCAAGCACGAATCTCTAACAAAAACTGCAGAGGGCTCTTCTCGGCGGCTTTTCTATCTTGCACTTCCTCCTTCGGTATATCCATCGGTTTCCAAGATGATCAAGACTACCTGCATGAATAAATGTAAGATGAATTAATCGTACCTTGTTTCTGAAATGATCTTTTAACATCTGGTTGCAAATGTGTTTTGAAGGACCATAGCTGGGGAAAATTACGAAACCTTATATATGTATCATAACACTACTGAGAAATTATTTGTAGTTAGCCAATTAGTCTAGGAGGCCCTTCAGAATCCACTTTAAGCTCTTATCTTCTTTCAACGTAAAATATAAAATGTAGATTAATTTTCTGCTTTTTTGTGAGATCTCTTTTTCAACGTAAAATATAAAGTCACTGTTGTTGGTGTATCCATATCACATAGTTGACTTATCAATTTTAATATTGTATCTGGTGTCCGTGTTTGTGCTTAATATTGTTTTATTGATGCTTGAATCTTTTTAAATTTTGTAGCCGATCTTGGTGGGTGGACACGTATTGTTGTTGAGAAGCCTTTTGGTAAGGATCTGGAATCTGCAGAGCAACTCAGCAACCAGATTGGAGGGTTGTTTGAGGAACCCCAAATTTATCGTATCGATCACTATCTGGGGAAGGAATTAGTACAGAATATGGTAAGTGAATGATCAAATTATGAAATACTTCATACTGGATTCAAAAACTCTTCCTAATATCTCTTTTGTTCGACTTATATTCCAGCTGGTACTTCGTTTCGCAAATCGCATGTTCTTGCCTCTATGGAATCGCGACAACATTGCTAATGTGCAGGTGAGAAACTGTTGACAAACTTTTGTAGGGTTGACGGTTGAGGGTTAAACTTCAGTGATACTATTGAAATTAGAGAAGGAACTATTAATTGGGCTCGACAATGCATATTTCAGTCTGTTTTAACTTTTATCATCATATCTGTAGAATCTTGTTTATGTTTCATTATCTGTCTGATTCGATTACAACATCAATCGGCCATGATACGCCACATTTTAAACTTTGATTTTGTGGCTGTTTTTTCTTTGGCAGATAGTTTTCAGAGAAGATTTTGGAACTGATGGCCGGGGTGGATATTTTGACCAGTACGGGTATGTGTTGTAGTTTTCTGCTTTTCATACTTAGTTTGTTGTATAAAGCTGTCAAGTGACAAGTCATGGCTGTAATAGGTTGTAAACTGAAGAGATTTTTAGAAGTTTTGTCATAGACTCATAGTAATATTTCAGATATAATTGGCGATGGGAAAGTAGAAGTTAAGATTAAAGGAAAATTTTACCGCATAATAGTAAAAGTGTGTAACTGAATAAAAAGATAGTAGAATTTCGATTTAGGTGGTTTGGACATATGTAAACTCACAAAAGCAACCGAAAGGTGAACTGACCAGACGTAGAAAAATTCAACAGTTAGATGCGAAGGAATACCAAAGGAAAAAAAGATATAGGACAAAGTCTCAAGATAAACTTAGATGTAAACGATCTATCCTTAAACTTAGTACGTTATATGGAATTATTGCATTTTACGATCCATGGCCCATGCTGTCAACATCACCTAGTGGGATAAAAATTGGGGTTGGTTGTTATATTGTTTTAATAATTGTCTATCATTGATCGCTAAATCAAAATAAATAATGCATTTCGTTTTTATTTGGCAGAATTATCCGAGATATAATTCAAAATCATCTGCTACAGGTGATGCCTTCATTTTAGACTGGAATAATTTTGTATATTTTGATATTGGTTTTTTTGTTGGGGATATGACTTTATAATGTCAAATAGATTCTTCAGTGCAATATTTAAAACAAAATGATAGTTGCACAAAACGTTAACTAAATTTTTTGTGCTGAATATTTAAGCACTTTATTTGTAATGTTTGAAAATGAAATCAATTTTAATAGCTGAAGTTGTGTTAGAGGAAAATACTGGCATTTAATAAAGTAAATAAGGCTATTGGCTACACTAAAGGAAACATTTCCATTCAACGATTTACGGTTTGTTTGAGCCTATCTACTGGCATTTGCGAGACTATTTAGAAGAGTTTATAGAAACAACTTATGACATGTTCATAAGCTGTTTTCACTTTTTTTTCTATAAGCTCTCCAAAATAACTTATTAAAACAGCTTATAGCTTTTAAAAAAACAAATTGACTTCATTCTATATTTGTTATAGAAATAGATAATGCATAAGCACTTATATTATAAGCGCTTACGCTATAATAAATGCTTAATTAAGTTGTTTATCCAAACATGACCTTAAATAAAGAAAGGCTAGTTACTGGTTGCTTTTTGGGATTTGAATTTCCCATTTGATGTTTTTCGCCACCTTATCATTTTCACTTCCATTTTTCATTTAAAGCATTGGATAGAGTTTCAAACAGACCCTAGTAATACTTATAAGCACACTTAAATGTGCAAGTAATCAATGATTACAAAACCTAATATTTTCTTGATCATTTTAAACATACTTTCTAGTTTTGCAATATATAAATTTTTTTCATGCATGTTATGTCAGTGTCAAACATTTATGAAACTTATAAGACCTATTGACTAGTCCTATGGCGATTTCATAGTTTTGCACCAGACGTTTATGTGCCTAATATGCGAGTCTTATTGTTTTTCGACAAATTCAGATTTTTTGCTTGGTTGCAATGGAAAAGCCTGTTTCTCTCAGGCCTGAGCACATTCGGGATGAGAAAGTGAAGGTTTGTTTCTTTCCCTTAAATTAATGTGGATATTATTTTCCACTGATTAATGGGCTGAATACAATTATACAATTATTACAAATAATTACAAATATATGTTATTTACAACATAATTCTTACTCGCAGTTGTAGTAAAGTGGCAACTTTTATAACTAATTACTTTAAAATTCAGGTTCTTGAATCTGTACTTCCTATTAAAGATGATGATGTTGTTCTCGGACAATATGATGGCTATAGAGATGATCCAACTGTTCCTGACAATTCAAACACTCCAACCTTTGCAAGTGTTGTTCTGCGAGTACACAACGAAAGATGGGAGGGTATGTGAAAAGCTTGAGCATTCTTTTCCCTAAATCACAAATTTGCATTGTATATTTAGAGAAAATGTTTTGATCCATTTTGAATTTGCGTACAGTTTTTATAATATCTGTTGTATTTTCTGTGCATTTGGTCAATCAAATCAAATAGTTGAGATATATCGACCTCAATTTTTTTTTTCGGTGTTAGGTGTTCCTTTCATACTAAAAGCTGGGAAAGCCCTGGGTTCAAGGAAAGCAGACATACGGGTTCAGTTCAAGGATGTTCCCGGTGATATTTTCAAGTGTACGACATCATACCATTTTTTATACTTGTGCAATTTGTCTCCAATGCACATTTTTTTATATAATGTGTCTATTGTTGTTTTGCATCAATCTTGAGCTCGGAATTGAATTCAGATATAGCTTTTCTGAATTAGGAATCAGAAAAGTATACAAGTCATGACTAAAACATACGACATATGTGATATGTTTATAGGAAAATCTAGTTGGATGCTTTTGTGTTTTGGTGTTTATTTTTATGAGTGCAAAGATAAAATCTTCTATTTGAAAGATTGAATAAGAACATTTGGTATGTACATAAAACTAGGTTATCACTGGATTTATTTTTGTTTGAGAAATGTTATTTTGGCAACAATTTGGATGGTTAACGCAATTCAAATATTTGGTTATTTACGTTCGGTGAATGGTTAATGAATATAATAAGGTGTTTCAACTCATTAACCATCAACTGATTCCTAATATATATGATATCCATCAATGACAATTTGTATTCAAATATATATGTAAAAAATTGTGGTTAATTATATTTGGTGGATGATTTATGTGTTGCAACACATTGTTATATGCATTAACCATTCACTAGACGTAATTGACCAGTTGCGTTAACCATCCAAATTATTTTCAAAATTTGTCAATCATATCAAAAGTGGCATGCAGGGGTACTTGTTCTCTCTTGCTTCGAAAGGGCCGTAATATTAGCTTCATGTATTTTTGACCGAAACATCAACATATGTTAACACTTTAGTGAATACTTATTCTTGTTTAGGTCAGAAGCAGGGTAGAAATGAGTTCGTTATACGCCTGCAACCTTCAGAAGCTATGTACATGAAGCTTACAGTATGTCTATCATTCTGATAACTCTGTAACTATGAATCACTAACACAGACACGGTATACGACACCGACAATCAGTTATTATATTGTGATAATGAAAGATATCTGCACGAGTACATGTTAAATTCATCAAGATATGTTCATAAAATGCAAAAATAATTCAACGATGTTTCATAGAGTGGACTGACTTGTTCGATGTCTTGTGCAGGTCAAGCAACCTGGACTGGAGATGTCAACAGTTCAAAGTGAACTAGATTTGTCTTACAAACAACGCTACAATGGAATAACCATTCCAGAGGCCTATGAGCGTCTAATTCTCGACACGTATGTTACTTTTTCTAGTTCATGTTTACAACATGTTTTTGTTGCTTCTAAACAAACAAGTTTCAAGATGCTTAAGGGTATATAAAAAGAATTTGAATCACATGAATTACTACGTTTATGGATTCATTTTGAGAGCCAAAAGTGATTATGGAGTTAAAATGGTTTTGGTAATCTTTGGAAGTTTCTAATTAGAATTGATTTTGCTTCTATAAATGATTCTCATTTAAAGTTAGGATTGATAGCTTTTGCTTCCTAATATTTGTTCAACTCACTTTTTTACCGTTTTACATGAATCTATCTAAACATAAATCACTTTATCTTAAACTTACTTTTACTTAAAATCAATTTCCGCAACCGTAGAACCAAAACATGCTTAGCAATCAGTTCATTTGTTTGAAAGAAACGAATTTCAATTTATATTAATGGAAATCGGAATATGTTTTGCAGAATTAGAGGTGATCAACAACATTTTGTTCGCCGAGACGAGTTAAAGGTAAAATCTACAACATGCTTCATACAATATTGCAACATGGTCTTTTTTTGGTATTAACCCTCTGGTTCCTACGAAAAGGTAGTCCTAGTAGTCTAGAGTTCTGCTGCAAGGTCAGTAAAGTCTGGCCAAGAAATTGTTCCACCTAGTTTCACTAATGTTTGTATTTTCTCTCTTATGCAGGCATCCTGGGAAATATTTACGCCACTTTTGCACCGAATCGACAAGGGTGAATTCAAGTCGATCCCTTACAAACCTGGAAGCAGAGGTCCTGCAGAAGCTGATCAATTACTGGAAAAAGCCGGATATGTTCAAACACACGGTTACATTTGGATCCCTCCAACTTTGTAAAAAGATCAGTGTCTTCATACATTACTTGCTTACACTGCTTCAGGATTTTCAGTTGCTTATACTCAAATAAACTTGAGAAGATTACATTGGAACTTTGACTTTCTCATACAAGGTTATTGCATTCAGCTTTCATAATAATACATGTCACTATGTCAGTGATTCCCTTTGTTTCTGTAACACTATATTTCTTCTGATTGCAAAAGAAATGGAAAATAATGTTCATTCCTCTGATGTATAGTATCAAATAAGAGTTTATGTAATAACTATGTATCCACAATATAATAATTTCTTACAGTTATCTTATTTGACTTTACTGTGACATTGTTCAAAACTCATTTTGGTCATTTATCTTTTATTTTGGTATTTGATCATTTAAAATATTCATCAAGTCCTTTATCTTTGTAAAGTTATACAAATATACCCTTTTATTACGGACAATAGATTGATCCAAGTGATAATTGATTTGGTCTTTTAAGCGAGTGGTGAATGATTCAATTTTATAAAAAGAACCAATATTCATTTGTCAAAGATACTTAAATTTTAAGAAAATGTTAAACAGTGCCCCTGGCCACTTGTTTAGTATTTGTTTAGCATGACCCTTAATTTTATACCGACATGTAATAAAAGTTAATCATATTAGCCTGTAGACTTATTTTGTAACCTATTTTAAAAACAAAACTACAAGAATATAAAATAAAATAAATAAACAACTACAAAATACATATCTTTTATTAAATGTTAGTGTAAAACGCTGTTCATGTTTCCTTTAGTCTTATTTTCACCACTTTTTATTAATAATTTTCTTTTGGTCAAGTTGTTTTTGATAATCTTATTTTCATCATATGATTAGTTAATGTTACATAAGTGACATATATTATATTTTATTTGTCAAGTAATCTAATATCTGAAAATTTCACTCTTAATGTGAATAAGTGGAGTGTCCAAGATTCAAACTCTGACCTCTACATATAAAATATGATGTTCCTGCATAAGTGATATATTACAACTGTAAAAAAAAATGATATATTATAGTCTGAGAAACTTTTATTTATAAAAGAAAAAAAATAGTTTGAGAAATTAAACTATATGAATAAAATAAAAAATATATATTATTGTTTCTTGTACATGGGCCCTAGTTTTGGTGTTGCTATGGAACTTTGTGGATGGAAGCCACCATCTCTTGCCCCCTTGCCAATGAGCTAACCAGATGGTTTGTTCAAATAATACATCACTTTTTTAGGTTCACTGAAAAATGCATATGCTATTTCTCTTTAATGTTATTGATTTGGTGGGGGTCTATTTTCATGATTAGTCTTATAAGGTAATGGGTCTTGTAAACTTTTTAAGTGCTTTAACTAAGATAGTAGTAGTAGATATGCATATGGACATAATGTGTGTAAATCATAATTTAGTGGTCCCTCATTGCTTCTATCTTATATCTTGTTCTTCACAGTTGTGGTCCAATGATTAGATATTAGGAAAATAAAGAAAAAAACTAAGATAAGTTTTATATATATCTATGGATAATTTCATTATTTTGTTAAGATGTTTACACCATCATTTATCTAGGGTGGTCACTTCAAACCTAATGAGATTGCATCCATAAAATGTACTATCCATATGTTAGAGATGGTATATACTCTTTTGAGAATGCATCAATAAAATGTGATAATATACATAATCAAATTTGAGTTATGTGTGTAATTAGGAATCACACATTTTATACCATTTTACAATGATTTGTTAGATCAAGATTGGAGAATTCATATTTTGAATTTTGTAAGTTAAATTTAATATATAAAGTTAGAACATGAGTTGTTTGAATTTTGATAGGTGATTGAGCGTGAATACACAATTTCCTTCTATCCTCTAATTTCTAGAAGAATGGGTTTTCATCATCTAGTTCGGTTGAATAAGGTAAGTAAAATTTAATTAAAAATATATATTTTGATTAGGATTCGAACTTAGGTGCTTATGAAGAGTTTGACATCAATTGAAACACATTAATCACTTGAACCGAACCACTTGGTGATTATGTGAAAGCAAAAAATCTAAGTGTATGTTGGTTTACAATGTAATTAAAAATGAGTTTAATTTGAAATAAAATAATTAATTTATGTTTGGATTCATTCACCAAAAAATAGTCGGACAATATAAATTTGAGTGTAAAAAACATGTTTAGAAGTAAAATCTACAAATCTAATCTACTTAAAGTTAGAGTCAATAATTACAAAATCAATTCTAATTTATAACCCTAGATATATCAAAATCAATTTTATATCTTCATAATCACTTTTCAAAACAAGATATAGAGAGGCAATTAGTGATGAACATATATGTGCTCCTTTGAGCCATGTGAAACTGATTTTTCATGACCCTCCATCAAAGCAAGAAAGAGACTATAAGAAGATAAAAGAAGCAAGAAAATGATACTTGAGGAGGGTGGATTTGGACATGACCTATTGACATTCATAATTATTGTTTTAAAAAGCATTCAACATACCCTATAGAAAGCTCTTTTAGATGCAGTACCTATGTTAAAAGCTAACTTTTTCACATGTTCAATTTTGCTTTTTAAGAGCTAATTGATTCCAAATATATCAATGAACATGAATGGTTGGACTTGGGTCACTATTAAGCACCTAGCAAAGACAGCTCAACAAAATCTTTAGTAATCCTTGACACCATATATCATGTACTAATAATATACAAGGTGAACTAACACTATCTAATGGAATTAATTACCACCTTCATTTAAGGTCATTGATTCTTATATATAATGTGTTCATTATACTCAACTTGTATGTTTTTTGTTGTCATAAGATTTATTGATTTAGTAGATATATTTGGTGGCTTAGCTGTAGTTGTGTAAGAGTGAAATGCTAACCTCTTAAGTGTGATGTACAATGAGATGTAGGAGCAAAAAATAATTATGACTATAGTGTAATTTTTTTTACACAAATTATGACTATAGTATATTAAATAGGTTTAAATGATCTTTTGGCCTCTGTGTTTGCAGAATTTTGGTTTTAATCCCCTGATATTATTTTGTTGCAAAGAAGTTCCTGAATGTACAAAATTTGTTGATTTTAGTCTCTAACGTCAAAATTTGCTAGAAAGTTTGAAGGAAAATATGCACAAAAACTACAAATTTTTCTGCGAATTTTGACTTTAGAGACTAAAACCAATAAATTTTGTACATTCAGAAACTTATTTGCAACAAAACAAGATATAAAGACTAAAATAAAAAATTCGTGAATATAAAAAAGATCAAAAAATTATTTAAGCCTATTAAATAAGTCTCAAAATATAAATTTTTAGGATTTGGACTGTGTTTTTTATTCCTACAAAAAAGAATGTTAATCACTTGAAATTTTTTGATTCTATTAAATACTATTCATACATTTTTGCAATTCATTTATATTTTTTGTGCAATGTATAAATAACTCTCAAAATATAAAACTTTAAGATTTGAACCAGAAAAAAGAAAATTATCTTGAACATGGATATTGTACAAAGCTTTTGGTTGTGTCCCTATATAATGTTTTGTTTTCAGCAATACAAAGATGAGATCTTGTGGAAAAGTAGAATCTCTAATGAAGGCATATTCTGAAGAGGGCATATGAGTCATGTCCCCTACGCGTGCACTGATTTCTTATAATTTTTCTACACTTTCTAATATTTGATTATGTCAAATTACCTCATCTCCACATGTTCATTACATTAATTATGTTTTCTTTGTTAACCCTTTGTCATTAATTATATTTTATTTCAACATATATACTATGTTAATTTAAATATTCCCTCAATTTTTTAATTAAAATACAATAAGAATATATATGTACATGGTAAGATTACATTTGACATCAACATGTTTCAAGTCATATTTGAAATTTGACCAACTTAGTTTACCTTTTGCAATACGCCAACCATTTGTAGCCATGTACTAAATTTGTTTGTATTAAAATAATAAATCAGAAAGAGGTATACAAAATGAGTGCTATAGAATAATAAGCAAGAATAATAAATTAAAAAAATAAAATATTGTGAAAAAATTGACATATATATTCTTCATTTTCATGGATTCCATATATATTCTATATATATAAGAAACGTGTGGCCTTGCAAGTCTATTATAACAAAGTTTGCCAAAAATTCTTAGAATTTGTAAGCACATTATTTATTTAATTAAATCAAGGGTGTGATATGTGGATTGTAGAACAAAATTATTATGACTTTAACTATGTCTTCATGGAATATAATTGATTGTCTAAAGACTACGATAATTTAATTTATTACAAGTAGCAAACAACATTTGATAGTGCCATGAGCTATGTCTTCAATATCTTTATGAACAGTTGAATCTCTTATTGTATTTGTTCAACTTCCTATTTCTTCCATCATTGTGACCAACCTCTATCATTATTATTCATGTGCTCTGCATAACCACATTAAATTAATAATCTTGAATAAATCACTAATTTGGTCCCTTAAATCATACAGATGGTAGGATAGAGTAATTTGGTTACTACTTACTACAATCAAATAATAATTCATAACAAAATAATCTATAAAATAATTAGATTACTAGGATAGAGTAAATATCACAAAACCGTCCCATGAGCTAAGCTCAATTGGTTGGACAAATTGCACGAAAGTGCCGGGATCCAGGTTCGAACCCGGATACACCTACTATTTCACTTTAAGGGGTGAATTATCTAGCCACTAGACTACCTGACAAAAAAAAAAAATCACAAAACCACTTTTAAACAAAGGACCAATTAAGTAAGAGAATGAAAATAAAGAATCAAAACTACAATTAATCTTAATTTTAGGCGAGTCCTTAGCTTTACTTGAGGCATTGCGAATCATGGAACAAAGAGGCGACACTCATGTTATTATGGAGAGAGATTCCAAAAGCGTTGTGGATGCAATTTCTCACTCACGGGAGGGTAGTTCCGAGTTTAGTGTCATTCTTGCCCATATTACTAATATTTTATCTTGTAATTCAAACTTTGAGGTTAAGTTTATTAAACGGCAAACGAGTATGGTAGCTCACTATTTAACTTGGGCGACCATATCTTGGTCTAGTCGTTGTACTTTTGAGTTTTTACCTCCTTGTATTTCGCTTTTGATGAATAATGAAATGAATTAAGCTTTTGTTTTTCGAAAAAAAAAATGTTTGGTCTGATTAATATCTTAATTTATAAACTTTAGAGTCACTCCTCTATAAAACATATTTTTTTAAACTATAACTATTTTATAAGTATGAAATTTTTGAAGTAAAAAAAAGTATAAAATTTTCACAGTTGTTTAACTGTAATTAATCTCTATCAAAAAATTTGTGAGACGTACAAAATATATTGTATTCACTCGATCATATTTTATTCATAAATAAAAATAAGAGATCAAACACTTACCACTTGTTTTCCTCTATAAGACTTCAATTGGCATCTTAAAGTTCTCTTTTAGGATTCCAAGCTAAATAAATAAAAAATCTTGGATTATAAGATTATCACTTTATCTAATCTCTCCTACAAATCGTTTTGTGATCACTTATAAAACTATATTTCTTCCACTCTTACCTTTTCTTTTAATGTGCTTAGTGCTTACTATTACCTTTTCTAGCCAAACTTTGTGAGAACAATTATGGCTGTTTCCATTCTTGTACCATTTATGTGACATTATTAATTTTGATCACACCACCCCTCTTAAAAAGACACAACACCTTTCTCTTCCTTTTATTGTACTTCATTAATCCCTATCATATTTAATTAGTTGGTGTTCTAATTTATGTGACTTTGCAACTATATAGTTCAATTCAATCCATTATATTTTACTATTTATTATTTTCTTGTTTTGTCTTCATATTTATATGCTCTATATTTTTCTTTCCTTCATTTTTCACATGTGATTAAGTAGTTCTCCTTTTTCATAATTTTCATACAAGCTTTCTTCTTGTGTATTATTTTCATATATTCCTCTTCACACAATTTTAGCTTCTTTGTTTGAAATATTATTACTATTATACTATTCTCTTTTGCTATATATAAGTTATATCCTTAGTTAAATTTTTCTCCTTTCAACTTTTGAAATCATTAGTTTTTTCGAATTGAGATCGAGTTTGTTTGGTTTGGTTTAGTTTTCTGAGCTCTTTTATGTAAGTTTGACAAACTTTTATATTCTAGGTGAATTCGTCTCGTAAACTCATTTTTATGCATTGTTTTTGTTGAAGTTATTGGTTTTTTAAAATTCATTTGCTTTTAGTGTTTGAAAAAAATCTTGCAAATGTCTCCAAGAAATTTTCCTCTCCGTTGGGAGAGTACCGGCGATCAATGGTGGTATGCATCGCCGATAGATTGGGCCGCAGCTAATGGCCACTACGACTTGGTTCGTGAAATGCTTAAAATCGATAGCAATCATCTCTTCAAACTTACTTCCCTACGCCGAATCAGGCGTCTGGAAGTGGTATGGGATGATGACGAAGAACAATTCAATAATGTTGCGAAGTTTCGTTCACAAGTAGCACATAAACTTCTATTAGAATCCGAATCCAAGAAATCGAAGAATTCTTTGATAAGGTCAGGCTATGGTGGATGGCTAATGTACACGGCTGCATCGGCCGGAGACTTAACTTTTGTTCAAATACTTCTTGAGAGGAATCCTTTGTTGGTTTTTGGTGAAGGAGAATATGGTGTTACTGATATACTTTATGCTGCAGCTAGAAGCAAAAATTGTGATGTTTTTAAGCTACTTTTTGATTTTGCAGTTTCACCAAGATTTGTTAATGGTAGAGATGGGATTATTGAGGAACATATTGGAGAAATTCCTTCTGTTTATAGGTTGGAAATGATTAATAGAGGAGTTCATGCTGCTGCTAGAGGGGGTAATTTGAAAATTTTGGAGGACCTTCTTGCAAATTGTTCAAATATTTTGGCTTTGAGAGATGCTGATGGATCAACTGTGTTGCATGCAGCTGCAGCAAGAGGGAAAGTTGAGGTGATTTTCTTCTCATAATTTGTTCTCTTTTATTTGATTTCTCTTTCATTTTTCATTTTTTTCCACTAAAGTTTTGTTGTGTTAATTGAACATAGAAAAAGAATAAAAATTTCAACATAGATGATTTCTGGATATAGCAAAGTAATGAACAAACACACCATGTAGAATATTTGGTGTGGAATATCAAATAAATATTTTATAAAACAAGCCAAACTGGCCGATTCGGTCAGTTGAACCAGGAACCGACCAATTCTTTCGTTGGTTTGATCCCAGTTGAATTACAATCTAGTTGGTCTAGGAATGTCAATGGGGCGAAAGTGGAGAGTATTCTTTATTCATCCCCGCAGATCTCCAAGACCCCATCAACAATAAAAATGTATCAAATTTTTATTAGTTTTAATCAAACTCGTAGTAAAAAAATTTAAGTTCGAAGAACATGTGGGACAGGGGTAAGATCTTGCCCCCGTCACCAAACCCCCTCGGGAGAACTTTCTCCGCCATCTTCAGCCTCGCAGGCCCCAAACAGGCCAATCCTTATATGAATCCCACTGAAGTATACAAATTGACATTCCTAGTTTAGTTGCAGGCATTGAATTTAACAGCAGTTGGTTCATAACGTTTTTATTTAATGCATTTTTTATTTTTTTTATTAAACTTATTTATTCATTTGTCATCGAGTTCAACCGTGGACGGACTGTGGTTAAACTAATTGAATTATGACCTAAAGTTCTCACCAGTTCGATCTTTAGTCTGATTTTTAAAACGTCGAATCAAAAACCTAACATGATTAAAAATAATACATTATGAAGTTATTTGATCTATGCAACAATTCTGTGTAAATATGCTTTGCATTTTTGTTATGCTATTTTGACATTATATATTCAAAACCTATTCTTGAATCTCATAATGCAGGTGGTTAAATATCTATCATCAACCTTTGACATAATCATCAACTCAATAGATCATGAAGGAAACACTGCTTTACATGTAGCCGCATCGCGAGGCCAATTATCAGCTGCTAATGCTCTAATCGCTTCGTCTCCAACACTAATCTCTCAAAGAAACAATGCAGGAGAAACTTTTCTCCACAAAGCTGTTTCTGGTTTCCAAACACCTGCTTTCCGAAGACTCGACCGACAAATTGAGCTTCTGAAAAATTTACTAACCACAAATCACTTTCATGTAGAACAAATCATCAACCTCAAGAACAATGATGGAAGAACAGCACTTCATATGGCTATCATAGGTAACATTCACATTGATCTTGTTCAACTTTTGATGACAGCACCTTTCATAAATCTTAACATATGTGATGTACATGGCATGACACCACTTGATTATCTTAAACAAAACCCTAATTCATCGAAATCGGATATTTTGATCAAGAAATTGATCTCGGCGGGTGGAATGTTTGGTTTTAGAGGCTATAATTCAAGAAAAGCTATAGCTTCACATTTGAGAATGCAAAGTAATATTGGAACTAGTCCAGGTACAAAATTCGGAATTTTGGATACCGAAATATTTTTGTACACTGGAATCGAAAATGTAGTATCGAATCATCATCGCGAAATCATTGGAGCGAGTAATTCATCTTCGCCGGAAAATATTCCAGTTGAATCATCAACAAATGAGAATTGTAGTAAAAAGACAAGTTCTGTTAACAATGCAGCATCAAGATTGAAAAAAGCACTTCATTGGAACACTAAAGCAAAAGAGAAGAAAATTGAAAGATCAAAGAAATTATCAAATGATGAATTTTCATTGGATTCATCATCATGCAAGAAATTGAGTAATACTAGTTGTGATGAAATTTCACTTAGACAAAGATTTTCTTCTCCGAAACCGAATTCGATTCCAAACAACAAAAGAACACTTTCTGTTAGGAGTTATCAATCAAGTCCTAATGCTAAGAAGAGATTTGCTTCAGGAAGATCAAGATCAAGTTCATTTTCAAAATCATCGATATCTTCGCCTCGATCAATTGACATTAAACAAAAGGGTGTTTACATTAATGAAATTGAGATTGTTGCTGAACCCTCTTGCTTGAGTCACAAGCTACCTCATGATTTTGATGATGAATCACCAAAATTGGTGAAGAGAAATTCTGTTGGAAGGAAGTTGAAGGGTCACTATTTCTGTTTTGGTGCACCTGGTCTTAATGTGAAGAGTTCTGTTCATAAAGCTAATGCTGTTGCTGTGGCTTAATTGGAATGAAGTTAATTAACTAGCTTATGATTAACTAGGGTAATGTTTTAATAATGAAGGGAAAGATATGGTTGATCAAATAAGATTCCTGTTAAGGGTCTCTAAGGGGAATTTCTTAGATGTAATTTTTCTTCTTTTTATAGATTGTTATATTTTGCTAATTGAGATTAGCTTAATCTCTTGAGGTTCACATGTTAACTGAAAACTTATGTGTTGTAATATCATATTGGCATCAATTTATAATAAGCACTATCAATTTATAATAAGCACTATAGTACTTCGTTAATATAATATTTTGATTATTGTTTTTTTGGTTTTCAAACTCTGGTTTCTAGGGGAAGGGGCTATAGTAGTCTAGAGTTCGGACGCGAGGTAAGTAAAATCTAGCCAAGTAATTGTTCCACCCAAGAATCGAACTCGGATTCTCCTGAAATACGCCCTTTGGTGAAGCTCATTAACCACTTGAGTCCAATGACTTAGTTTACTATTTTGATTATTAAAATAATATAGTTTTTCATAATTCGTGGTCGTTGGAGTTGGTTATTTATAAGAACTACTACGCAAGTTAATGGAACCGTTATAATCAATTAATTAATTGCGGTCTTGAACGTTGCAATGTATATTCGGAAAAAAACCTATTCATTGATTATGTATTTCTCTATTAGAATTTCTGAATTTATAAGTACTGTTTGGCTATGTAACCGACACTTTTGAAACATGTATTGGTGTTCGAAATATATTTTTCTTTACGCACTGATCAGAAATCGAATATCTGATCAAATAATTAAGAAACCGAAACATCGAAAATGTTGTTTAGTGAATGGTAGAATTTAGTTTTTGATTGGTGCTTGATGACAGGAAGTTACTTACCAAAAAGCAACAAATGAAAGAATTACAGAAAAAGGAGGAAAAATATGAAGAAATTCGCTTGATCATATCGTACCACAATGACTATATCTTGCCACGACGAGAAGACTTATTTTGAAAAAAAAAAACTACGTAGAATTGAAGTAATACCGTGCTACAATGGCGCCCATCGTGCCACGATGGTGCGCGCTAACATATCGTGCCACGATGCTCTTATATCATGTCATCATGACGCGTGATCCAAACCCATGAAATACCTATAAATAGAGTCTCTTACCATTCAGTTCAAATTAACTCTCAGCAAGCTTTCATAGCCCTTTATCAGAGGCACCTCACTATATGTATTACGTTACTGCATCAACGAGGTTAATTCATATGTGTAATTCTTTTAACTCTTTTGTTGTCAACTTGCATATGAGTATCTGTATTACATTAATTTTATTGATATATTGGGATCCTATTTGGTTTGGAGGTGGTGGAGAGGTACCAACATAATTGAGATGTCTTAACCTCTCTTAAACTTGCTGGTTTATTTATTGAAAAAAAAAATGCTTATGAGTAATTAATTTCTTAGGTTAGGTCGCTTAGATTAATTCCTTTATGAATATTTGATCCATGTAGTTGGTTAGAAAAAATCTTTATTATTATTATTATTATTATTAATATAATCCTACTAAAGTTTGCAACCAATTTGCAAACCCTAATTGTGATTAGTTGGTACAAATTTGGCGCTAACCTATGTGGGTTAAGGGTTGAGTTAAGTTATATTAGACAATTTAAGCGGTAACCTTAGTGGGTTAAATAGTGGGTTAAGTAATTAAGAGTCAATCTAGATTATTCTTTGAATGGACAGTCAACATAATTACCCACAAGACTCAATACAGTCACCATAATTATCTACAAGACTCGGGGTATGTTTGGTTTGACTTTAGATAGAATTGATTTTGGTAGAATTGATTTTGATAGAATTGATTTTATCAGAATTGATTTTAGTAGAATTGATTTATGTTTGGATACAATTATGTAAAAGTGAGTTGAAAGATAAATTTCAGTGTAAAAATCATACTTAAAGCCAGAAGCTACAAATTTTAGCTTCTTGCAGAATCAATTATGGAGGCAGAATCAATTCTACTTTAGTATAACCAAACACCATAAAATCAATCCAGAATCAATTCTACACCTCCAGAATTGCTTTTGGCTCCTTCAAAAGGTAAACCAAACACACACTTAATGGAAAACATGCTCTGCAACTTGCGCCTCCCAAGACTAAAAATCCCATTAAGGCATTAACCTCTTAAACTCTATTTAGGCGCCAACTAACAACAATTAGTGAAGAAATTAAATGGACACCACTATTAGCCGCCCATATTAACTGCTCACCACTTCATCATTACTTTTCTAATGTATCTTCAATTTTCCAATGAGATAGTAGTAAATGACTTTCATAGGTATTTAAAAATTTGCTACATTGCATCCAATGCAACCTTTCATTCACTTCAACTCCTCCATCTCATTGTCTATCTTCTCATCATTCATTCCAATCCAACAACGAGGCTCTTCCATGACATCGGCTACGTACGATTCTGCCACCATGTTTTATTTTCTTTTTCTTTTGCCAATTTTCTGTTTTAGTGTTACTTTTTTGTATCCATTTTTTTCTCTATTTAAGACCGTGCAAAGGGATAATGAAGGGAAACATAAGTAGGTGGAAGCATGACAAAGACATAAAGGGGGTATGTTGGAGAAGAAATTTAGACGATATATTTGGTTTACTTTTAATTAATCTAGCTAGAAATTCCAATTCAATTTGTTCTTTATTTTTATCCCTAATCTATTCTACATGTTCTTGCAAAATTTGTTTTCATTATTTGTTATAATCTTATTTGTTCTTCCTATTTTTTATTTTTAATTATATTTCTCAGTTTAATTGTGTATCATTAATTAATATCATATTTCTTCATGTTTGGCCTATTTTTGTTGTAGAGGAGAGCTTCATATTGGTCTATTTGTGAACATAATGTATGTTTAGCTTAATAACCCATTTTGTTCCAAGGCCCGTCATATTGATTGTTTTTAATTTATCATGTGATCAAAGCTTCGTTTCTTAGCATTAGTAAGTATTTTTCACAATGTTATTTTCTCTTTTTTTTTCTTTCCAATTTTTACAGGTTCACTTTCATTTCATATTGTAGGTAACAATTGATATCTCTCTTCTTAAAATGTTTTCTCTTTTTGTTAAAAGTATTCATTTTCTGATATTTCTTAATTGTAAAATATTTATTTGTTTTCATTCATTTGTAGCTTACAAGAATTGAAATATAGATATGCAGTTTTGAGCTTAAAAGTGTATGAGTTTTGTATCTATTGTTGGAGTTCTTGAAGATACCTCTTGATATTTGTTTTACTACGACCCTTTGCAACCATTGCAAATTTAAAACCAACTGAGTATAAAAAGACATTATAACTCAAGACAATGTGTTTTTGTTTTTACCATTAGATTTTTTTTGTGCAATCAAATACCTGAAATTAAAATGTATCACAAAATTGTTATTCTCTTTGCATATGCGGTTTTGTTCTTTAAAATTATACCACTTCCTTTTAATAATAATAATAATAAAGAAACAAAAATCATTTGTTAGCGTTGTATTTGCATTGAGTGAACTTCATATTTAGCTTTGTTTTGTTTAATTTGAACCAGCTTATAGAGTTATATATAAAATAAAAAACATTATCAAAAAGAAATTAATCTCATTTTTATTTTTATAGTTACTGTTTGTTAATCTTACAGTAGTAGTTTTTATAATTATAGTATCTTTCCTAATTTTTTTTTAATTTAAACATATGAATATATTACCCGTGCGAACGCACGGGCATGCGATCTAGTTTATACTATTTCAATTAAAGTTATTATCAATAATTATCTTTTGTTGGTCATCAAACGTTCATAATAATGGTCATATTCATGAAATGCCATTTTACTCAAGATTAGATGTCGTCGTAACTTAGCTCTGATATGGATCTGGGGTAATTAATCTAGTCAATAATATGGTGGTTAACACTTAATATCTTGAGACTATAGGCTATAGGATTAACGTACACATAATTAATGCTCGCCTTAAATTAGCTGGTGATTGTCCTTGTATTTTCAATTGCAAAGGTGATTTTCGTATTTGAGAGCATATTTCACTACTTTGTTAATTCGATGTGATAATAATTGGAATAGTAGGATAGTATAACACCACTTTACCAAATAAAATTAAAGGGAATGATTTGAAAGCACTTAATAAACCTTTCTCACCTTGAATTTATTATCTTTTACATTACTGCATCTATCAAACTATAAAGTAGAAGCAATTCACTTTATTATATTAAGTTTTTACGTTAAACTAGTTACTTTGGCACAATTCATGTGAAGACTGTATCTTTTATACTATTATGCGACAACAAACTGATGCACTTGTCAGAGATCAGTCAGTGCTCTACTATGATGGCTTGTTCTTGAACTATTTAATTTATCATTTGATCATTTTGATGTAATGAGTTGGAATACTCATTGTACTTTGTTATAATAAACTATTTTGATTATTAAAATAATATAATTTTCCATAATTTGTGGTCGTTAAGAGTTGGTTATTTATAAAAACTACTATACTAGTTAATGGAACTGTTATAATCATTGTTAATTGTTATAATTAGTTGTAGTTTTGAACGTCACAATATATAATCTTTTTATTCGAAAAAAACCTACTCAATGATTACTATTTCTCTATTAGAATTCTAAATCAATCAAACAAAACAAGTGATAAGGTCGGTGCAACATAAGGCGAGGTCTAAAGCAAATATGATTCAATTTTTTTAAAATAAGATATTATTTCAAGTTTAAAAGAATGTTTAAACAATAAGTTTAATAGCCCAAGAGGGAGGTTTTTATGGTTGTAAACTTATCTCTATTGATAGTCCAAGATGGAGCAATGTTTAATTGTATCTAGGTCCACTATTTATAACAACTTTACCAATATGTTGTTGCTTATGTCTAAAAGGAATGGTTGATATGATTTTGCTCTAAAAGACATGCTAGAAGATTTAGTGTGTCTTCATCGATTATGTATGGTATGACTTTAGTTTTACGGTTCCTTTGAAATTTTGCGTGTTTGAAATCAGCTCACTTCAAGTTTTATATTCCAAGAATAAATGATTTCGGATCCTATAATCTGAAATCCCCTTAAGAGTAATTTAGTCATTACAATAAGTCTAAGAGCAATATGAAGGGCTATAAGAGAAAAATTCATAGCAAAATAGGCTTTTTAACATAGCCCAATAATTGTAAAAAAAAACTATGGCCCAATTAAAACATTTAAGATTCCAATCTACTTAAAAAAAAGATATTATCAACAATATAACTTTTTTTTTTTTGATATTCATATAACTTCTAATTTTGTAAAAAAGAAAAATACAAATAAATCATATGTAAGACTTAGTTTAACTGACAAATATCAAAATTACTAAATTAAATATTTTCATTCAAATTCAAATTTAGAATCTCATAATTTTCATTTTTTCTACATATAAAAGAATATAAAAAAATTTGCTTTAGTTGCCAGCCCTCTTATCTTATTCCACCATGATAATTAGTGATTTCTAAATTTTACGAATTTTTATTGAAATTTTTTAAATTAAATTATATATTAATTTTACTTCTTAAAAAAATTAAATTTGAAACTAAAGTAAAACTATTTAAAACCATATAAGAATAGTATATTAAAAGATGTGGGGGTTAACCTACACAGTTGGTGGGTGAACTCATTGTTATGTTTGTGTATTTGATGTATCATTATCATTATAGTTGACCTATTCTAGCACATCTTGTGCTAGGGGTTGACTCTGTTTTGGTATATATATATATATATATATATATATATATATATATATATAATTTATTTTGGCTTGTTAAAAAAAAAAGTATATTAAAAGATGTAAAAATGAACCTAAGGTGATGTCTGGCGGTGTTGTGTAGAATTTTAAATAAGTTTTTCTTTGTCTCTTATCTTATGTCCAGTGATTGCAATATTTGCCCCTTCGTTTTTACTCAAAACAAAAGATTAGTATTATATTGTCATCATTATAACAATTTTTTAAGAAATCAAAAGGAATATTAAATATATAAATCCCAATTAAGCATAATGTGTGTCTAAACTAAAAAAGAAAAAGTCAAAACAATACAAAAAAAGTCACAATATCAAATAAGAAACAACAACGACTACATCAATAAAATTCTAACTTTTAATTAAAATAAAGGATTAAACCATACTATAATTCAAAATAATAAAAAAGTAGCGGCAAAACTTATTGCTCATTTAATTTCGACACATATACAATAAATAATGAAGTTAGATTAATAAAAAAAAATATATATTTTTACATACGAGCTTCAACTACAATCACTAAAAGAACTAAGGACAAAACTTAAATTTAAATGTATTTTTTAAGTATTTTTTGTATGATTCTTAACATACAATTATTTTTTGTGGTTATAACAAACTAGAAGAAACTCATGAATTTGAGAAAATGATAATTTATTATGTTAAGAACCATACGAAAGTATTTAAAAAAATGCATCTAAATTTTATTCAAGAAGAATGTAAATTATGGAAGGAGCTAGTGGTGGATCAAGGACCCTGGACGACCTGGGTGCAAATATTTATACTTATATTTTTTTTTTTTGGATCATATTTTTTTTATTTGATTAGTAAAATTTGTAGCCATTTTTTCTTCAATTTATTCCTTCATTTAAACTACAAAACTTATAAATTTATAACTTTTTTGTGCTTTTAAAGTTTAGATAAAATCTTAATTGTAAATAAAATTTTCAATTTTGCATTAAAAGATTTCACTTTTAAACAAAAAATCTCACTTTTGCCTAAATTAATTCCTAAAAATCTTAGGTGTAAATTTCTAAAATTCAGAATGGGGTCCCTCGCACTCACACCTGAGTGGGTCCGCCACTAGAAGGAGCATCTCAAGTAACATAAGTCAATTACTAAAAATTACCATAATTTTCTACGTTCAAAATTAAACATCTCAAGCAATTGATGCAAAAGAACAGAAATGTCAATTATAGAAGGAGCATATTATGGTTGGGCATATTACAATGGATTAAAAGAACAATGGAATGGCATCACATCTTGATGTTGAGTGTTGACTATAATACTATCTCTTCTGTTCTAAAATATAAGACTTATTTTGACCATTGGAAGTACGACAAAGTACAATTTTGATTGTTAATATATCTTTAATTATTTATAATAAAAATTATAAAAAAAATTGATATTTTGAAAATACTCATCAAAACGAATCAAACAAAATATTATATATTAATATTTACATATAATATTACTAAAAAAATACGGCCGAAATGTGGTAAGTGTATAGTGTCATTTAATCAAAATAAGTCTTATATATTAGGACGGAGGTAGTATTTGTTATCAGCTTCCTCTAGTCGACGACCTAAGTCATTTTATTTTTGTCTCTTAATGTAAAGATATTTTATTTGTTGGAGCATAGATTTAAACTTGCAAATTTTTATTTTTTCAATATTAATGTGTATAAATTTTGTTATTTAATTTGTCTCTTTAATATTCGATATCGGGCCTCCAAATTGTCGAAGTCAGTCTTGTTATAGTGTCTTTGTACATGCAATGAACAATCACCATTTTAATTTAAAGTGATTCTCAAACTTTTTGAATCTTAAAGCAAATTACCTCTTTCCACGAACAAGGCTTCTGGTTTTAATTTGGTGTGCATTCACCATTTTGGTTTTTCAAATATTTCGTTATCATTGGATCAAATAACTCATTGGTTTGGATGGAATTTTCAATTTGATTTTATTTTTAATTGAAAAAAAATAATGATGTCATCACACTTTTGTTTTAATAATATCTCATCACACATTAACACTTGAGAAAAACACATATTATCATGAGTTTGTAAAACAATGAGAATAAGATTTTCAAAAAATTGTTCACTAGATTTTCAAAATTATGGCTCAAAATATAAGTGAATTAGTCCAAATTATAAGTTCTCCTGAACTATATCAAAAATTCATAAATAGATATATTTAAGATTTTTTTGGGCAAGTTGTCTAGTAATTACACCCACTTATTTATAAAGTGTGAAGAAGTGAAAATTCAAAATTTAAACACTAAGATTTTCAAAATTGTTCACTTTATATTTTCAAAATTATGGCTCAAAATATAAGTGAATTAGTCCAAATTATAAGTTCCTCCTAAACTATCAAAATTCATAACTCTTTCTGATATAACTCTTTTAACAATGTTTCTTTAACTATAGAATTGCACTTACAAAATATTTAAGATTTATTTTTAACTTATGCTTTATATTTAAGACTTATGGAGATATTACATTATATCATTCATTTGACAAATATTTGTTTATAAATTGAGAATCTTCTTTGTTTTTTCTCTTCCCAATTCCTTATAACTTAAATCACCTTCCATGTGTCCATGTAACATGTTCTTCAAATAATTTAGTTGCCACATAATTAATCCTTCCCCTAATGACATTCTCAATGTATTAAAACTATAACGATTATGTTTTTGTTGGCTAATGCTAATTGGATGCAAATTTATTGAATTATTTCCACGACATTTCGACCACGAGGAAGAAAATACTAGGTGGTACACAAAAAAATATAAAATAAATTTCTAAGTCAACGATTTCTTCCCTTTGAAATTTCAACATAAATTATTCATTTAATTACAATTTCATGATTTATGTACGTCACGTCTAAGAACTCTTTATCTTTGACTTTCAAAATACAGCACCTTCTCCGTCTTTTATGTGTTGATTTCACATTACTCCTTCCGTACCAAAATATAAATCGTTTTGACCATATCACACAAATTAAGAAACGTAATCATTGTTGTATGGAAAAGAGAAATTATGAATTAGTTTACAAAATTGTCCTTCATTAATGATATGGAAAAGATAAATTGTAGAAGTAAAAGAAGAGAGAGTAATAAATAGTTAAGGGTATAATAAGAAAATTAGCATTTAATGTTGCATTGGTATTGTAAAGTGACTTATATTTTGATACAATTTTTTTTCTCAAAATGACTTATATTTTAGTATGGAGGGAGTATTATTTTAAAGATATTTTTTGTCTTATGCGACATTATTATAAAATATTTTCAAAAGTACATTAATTAAAGATTTTAATTCATATGACTGACGGCATAGAACTTTTTTACACATATATTTAATCAGATTATATTATAATGTCACTTTTATAAAATAAATTCTTAAAATTTTTTCACAAATTTCTTCATAAAATAATTTGCTTTTTTTTTTTAAGCATAAAATAATTTGATTGAATGCACGTAGATTAAACTTTTAAAACATGGAGAACCAATGCAAAAATGTATTTATAGGTTATCCACCAACGAAACTCTTACACCTATATATTTAATTGTTTCTTTGAAAGGCTATATTTAATTGTGAGTAGCAAAGAATATGACATTTCTGTCAAAAAAAAGAGAGCAAAGAATATGACAACTACAATTATTTTTGTACTCTATAATAGTTGAATTTAAATAACTACCTGTTTTTTTTTTACGATTAACGATGATATTTTTATTTGGTCTAAGTGGTACATACTTAATGCATGTGTTAGTAGTATTTTCCAGCACATATACCTAATGCATGTATTATTTTTAATGCAAAATCCAAAAAAAAAAATGTATATAACTATTGCCAAACCAAGATTGTGTTAACAAAAAAAAATATTGTGATATATAAGCGGTACATTCGTCTCTTAATTATTTGGTGTAAAGTTTAATATATTTGTTATAATAGTTTAGATTTCAATGGTGAAGTAAATAAAGTCTAATTAAAAAATTATTCTACCTAAAAATTAAACTAAATTTTTCAAAAATCCATTATATAATAAAATTTATTATCTATTTGAACTCAATATCTTAATTGTCTAGAGTTTAATCTTTAAATATGATGTGTATTGAAAAATATTTAATAAAGATATAATAACTTAAATAAATCTCAATTATCTCAAAATTTTATCTATACAGTTTCGTACGAAATATATTATACTTTTGTATCACGGTAGAGAAAAAAATTGTGGAATTGAAATTGGAATTTAACTTAGGAATTTATAAATGCAGAATATTGGACTTGTTTTTTTTATTTTTTTGACTAAAAGAATATTGGACTTGTAGAAAACTACAAAATTAGTAAATTGCTGTACAATGATACTACAAATTATTCTATGACTATTCTATGAAATAAATAAGCATTATGACTATATGAGTGATTCAACGTGGCATGAGTCATGAGATACTTCTTATAAATACACATTATATATGTTCATTCATTTAGATTAATTAGAGGAGAGAGTTACCATATAATTAATTGGTTTCTATATTTTCTAACCAAACCAAAACTTTTCTCTCTTTTGTTTTGTGTGCTCTCTTCCTCTGTTTCCTCTGTTCATTTGCAAAATATTTTGAGTAATTATGGCAAGTTTGGAAAGTGAAGCATTAAATGGTCTTCATAATTCTAGTCCTTCTCATCAAAACCCTCAAAACCCTGTAAGTTATATCATCATCATCATCATCATCATTTGAGTATCTCTTATGTATAACATGTCTTATGTCTTATAAGTTATATCTTAATCTTATCACTCTTTAATTTGTTTGCTTATGTTTTTATTTTGTTCTTTTGGTACATATTCATGACATCTCACACTGTTTTATTGGAAATATGAGTCTAGTTTTAGCGTACAAAATCTATACGATCATTTATTAGAAAGTTTAAAATGAGTTTAATGTGAAGTATGTTTAAGTCGTATGGTAAAAAAAGTTACATGAACATTTGATATGTTGGGAATGCGAGTTCGAACTCGCAAAACGTTTAGTGTGTAAATTTTGGTGTTAGGGAAACTATAAGACAAATATATAAATTCAATGAAGTAAGATTCGTTAGAACTAATTCAATTCACAGTATCAAAATTATTAAGTTGAACATCTCCAATTAAATCTAAACTCAGGACCTTACGATTATGTATATTTTATTAATGTGTATATCTCAATTGTGATTATCACATCGTAATCACCAAAATAAATAATCAATTAAATGAAAATAAAATATAAACAAAATAAGATACATCATGTATGCCACGTTATACATTTAAATTTTCCACAAAACAGAAAATTCAACCAATCAATGTCTCATGTACACATACACATTTTCTTCATTATTTGCCTTATGATGGAAGCTTAGAGGTATAATAATAAATTAGTTAACTTTGATTTTTTAGAGTAAAGAAACTAACGATTTAGTTAAGTTTAATTTTTTGTAAATATTTATTTCTGACCAACCAAAATCATCAATGAATGGAATATTGATTTAGTTTAGTTCAGCATCAAAAAAGAAGATAAATATCAAGAAAAGTAATATTACGTGCGTGTAAATATGATAAGAAAATTCAAAGGCAAATTGTCTAATTTGTCAAAGTCATTTTTTTTTTGACAAATAGTCAAAGTCATATTATCCAGTGAAGACTTAGAAACATTTTAAAAGTCAAAATGTCAAGCTCTAGTTGTACTTTTTTTGAACAAGCAAGCTCTAGTTATACTATAAGCACTTAATATCTTATAGATTCTTTCGTTTTTTTTTTTTGACAAAAATATCTTATAGATATTTTAGTTTTCAATTTCTGGTTTCTAAGAGAAGTAACCTTAATAGTTTAAAGTTTAGGACAAATTTTGGTATCAAGTAATTTTAGTTTTTTCTTAAATATAATTACAGAGATTGAATTGTAGTCTTCTTTATTAAATTCAACGTCAATTATCACTGGACCTATTAACATTTGATTAGTTTTAATATATCGAAGTTTGTGATTACAGTAGAAAGACAAGGTATGATAATAAACAGCTAACTAAGCAAGAGTAAATTACTCAAAGTACTTTTTTACAATTAAATTATTCAAAGTCATTTGTCTCTGTTATTAGATATGTTATCTCTTTGTTTTAGTCAAGAAATTTAGTAGTAATAATTTCATCTCTTTAAATTAAATAAGTGGGTGTATCTAGAAATCAAACTCTGATCCCTAATTCCTACGTATTAAATACAATATTTTTACCAACCGAACTAAGTTTGCAGGAACTATATACTAATACCTCTTTTATTGGTATTTTTTTTAGTATATATATAATATATTACCTCCATTCTAAAATATAATTTGTGATCATTTTGTTTGTTGTTGAGAAAATAGATTGATGAAAAATCAGAGAGAGACAAGAAAATTGAAGAGTGGCTTCCAATTACATCTACAAGGAATGCAAAATGGTGGTACTCAGCTTTCCACAACGTCACTGCCATGGTTGGAGCTGGTGTTCTTGGTCTCCCTCATGCTATGGCACAACTTGGATGGTATATTTAAATTCAAATCCAAATTACATCATTTAACATCAATTACATCGTTTAACATCAAATTTTCCATTAAGAAAAAACTTATTTATATTTGAACATAATTTTATTACATAATCTTGCAAGAAAAATAAATCATTATATCTATCTAAGTTTAAGTTTTATGAGTGTTACTTTTTCTGTCTCATTTAAATAATGAATTAATAGACTTTTACCTCTTCGCAAATTTTGGTTTATCCTCTTGCAATTTTTTTATTAAATATAATGTGAAGATTTTATCACTTATATCTCACACCTTGCAAGAGATAAAAGTTTATTAACCCTTAAACTATTCACACTTATAAAAAAAAGGTTAATAGGTGTTTATCTCCTGCGTGAGTTTCGATTTACCCATATAATTTTTTTATTACCCCTGTAATGGTAAGATTTCATCGTTTATCGTCTTTAGTGGACTTTCTGCTGACAATAAACTTTTTGTTTGTCATATAGTAAATAAAATTTTACTTATAAATGTGATTGGACGCAGTAAATTGTATTCCTCTTACTAATCAATCAATATTTCTATTACTTTACTCAGGGGTCCAGGTGTAACTATACTTATTCTTTCATGGATAATCACACTATACACACTATGGCAAATGGTTCAAATGCATGAAATGGTTCCTGGAAAACGTTTTGATAGATACCATGAATTAGGTCAACATGCATTTGGTAAAAAACTTGGTCTTTATATTGTGGTACCTCAACAACTTGTGGTAGAAATTGGAGTTAACATTGTTTATATGGTTACTGGAGGAACATCATTAAAAAAGTTCCATGATACTGTTTGTTCAGATTGCAAAAAGATCAAATTGACCTATTTCATTATGATATTTTCCTCTGTTCACTTTGTGTTGTCTCATCTTCCTGATTTCAATTCAATTTCTGGTGTATCCTTGGCTGCTGCACTCATGTCCTTTAGGTATGTCATTTTTCCTATTCTTGAAAATATTTTATGATCAATAATAATTCTACTACAAACAATTGAAATATCGACGAAATTTAGAGACAAAGGGTGCGTTTGTTTAAGCTTTTAGAAAGGTGATTTTTATCTTTATTAAAAAAAATTGATATGCTGAAATACCAGCCTTCTGAGCTTAATCTAACAGACAAGGTCAACAGTGACCTAAAATTGCGACAATATAAAATCTAAATCTATGAATGATACTCGACAATGACCAGAATTGCGATATTAGTGAAACCAAATCCTTAACACACACTAAACAAACATGTTAATTAACATTTGATGTTTTCATTTCATACAGTTACTCAACAATTGCTTGGGCTGCAAGTATTGATAAAGGAAAACAAGAAGATGTAGAATATGGATACAAGTCACATAGTACTGCAGGAACAATCTTTGACTTCTTTAATGCACTTGGCACTATTGCTTTTGCATATGCTGGACACAATGTTGTGTTGGAAATTCAAGCAACAATTCCATCAACACCTCAAAAACCATCCAAGGTTCCAATGTGGAGAGGAGTTGTTGTTGCATACATTGTTGTTGCTTTGTGCTACTTTCCTGTTTCTCTTATTGGTTATTGGATGTTTGGTAATATGGTTGAATCTAACATCCTCACTACTCTAGAGAATCCAAAATGGCTTATTGCAATAGCTAATATGTTTGTTGTTATTCATGTAATTGGAAGCTACCAGGTAAAATTCAATTTCTCTTATTATTTAAACTTATGGAAAAACTTATGTGATTAAAGTAAACTCAAATATTCTAATTTAATAATTTGTGATTATTGGTACAGATTTATGCAATGCCGGTTTTTGACATGATTGAAACTGTAATGGTTAAGAAATTGAAATTCGAACCAAGTACAAAACTTCGGTTTATTGTGCGTAATGTGTATGTAGGTAAGTAATTAAGCTCTTTATAATCGGAAAAAAAATGTCTATAATTTTTTAAAATAGTTTTCATATTATTTTATGCAATGACAATATTTTGTTTTTCCTTTTTCAGCATTCACAATGTTCATTGCTATAACATTCCCTTTCTTCGACGGGCTTCTAGGATTTTTTGGAGGGTTTGCTTTTGCTCCAACAACATACTTTGTGAGCTATAAATAATTGCAAATTTCAATCTAATAAATTTTGTTAGGAATATTATAATTTCTATTACTCATTCAGTTTATTATATTTTCAGCTTCCATGTATCATGTGGCTCAAAATCTACAAACCAAAGAAATTTGGATTATCATGGTGGACTAATTGGGTATGTATAATTGATTTTGGTTTTCATTTAAAGTTATTGTTTTTGTAATTTATGATTAGTTTTCTAAGACATTGTTTAAAATATTTTTCTTTATTTATTACAGATATGCATTGTGCTTGGTCTATGTTTAATGATTTTATCACCTATTGGAGGGTTGAGGACAATCATAATTGAAGCTAAGACCTACACATTTTACTCATAAACTTCTTCTCCTTTTGAATGGAAAAGTGTGAATGTGTGATATGATCACATAAAAGAGAATGTATCAATTGTAGGTGTTTTGTTTATTTTATACATTGTTTCTATAAAACATTTTTATACATGTATTATATTTTATTTATTTTATTAAGATAGATTTAAGGATTTGTAATATAAGACTAGTGTGTTACTTTTTTTGTTTTGACAAAAGACTAGTGTGTTACTTTAAAAGTCTCTAAAGTTGACGAATCTACCATCGATAAAATTGTTGATCATTAAACATATATTTATTTAAATATATAGAAACTAATGTTAGAAGATCTCAATTTTATAAGGACATACTGACGAAAAATAAAATGTATTAACCAACATACATAAGAAAAACGTGAGACCATATAACAATTTTTCCCTATGTTAGTGCTAGATTACTATTGAGTTTTATTTAAGTGAGACCTACACTATCCCTTGATAAATTGGGGGTATGTAGTTATCTCATGTGTCATTCAATCAATTAAATTAAGTCATATAGAGTTAACTATTTAAGCCAAATATATAAATTAATTTTTTTACCATAATGTAATTTTAACTATTTTTATTTTCAATCAATTATTCTGTAGGTCTTCTATTTCATCAAATCATATTCTAAATCATAATTTTAAGTGTTCTATTTCAATATCCTTCTTTTTCTTTTATTTCCATGATACTTCTTTCTTTTTCTTCTTCTCGTCCAATCCAATCACCCTCAAGCTCCGCTTCTTCGTTGTCCAAGCTTGTACTCATCGGATATTTTCCTCTTTCTATCTCTCTCTGTCTCTTTATCTAACTCGTGGTTTGAAGATTTATTCTTTGCAATTGATCTTGAAGAATTCATTGAAAGAAAAACATGTCTTGAAAAGAAATGAAACAAAGTAGTTCAGTTCTCCTATGGAAACTTGGTTTGGAAGCTTTAGTCAAATACTTACATTTTATTTTAAATCTTCTATGAAAATTGTGAAATTTAACTACTTTGTTTCATTTCTTTTCATGACATGTTTGTCTTTCAACGAATTCTTCAAGATCAACTGAAAAGAAGAAACTTTTAAACCTTGAGAGAGATAGAGAGGGACTGAGAGAAAGAGAAAGAGAGAGGAAAGCATACGATGAGGAGACACTTGAGCTGCGATGAGAGAGAGACAGGATTGGATTGGACGAGAAGATGAAAAAGAAAGAAGTGTCGTGGAAAGTAAAAGAAGGATCTTGAAATAAGACACTTGAAATTATGACCTAGAATATAAATTGATGAAATAAAAGACCTAAAATATAATAAATTGAAAATAAAAAATAGTTAAAATTACTTTGTGGGTAAAAAAGTAATTTATATTGATTGACTGAAAAGATGACTCCACGTGTCTTAATTTAATTGGTTAAATGACACTTGAGGGTAACTACACTCATTGATTATAGGGGATAAATTTGAGAAAATAAAATTATTTAATTATTATTATTATTACAAGCTTTCATCTTTTTTTTCCTTCAAAAAACCCTTACAAAGTACTAATCTCTGTATCTAAAATTTAGTGTTCAGGTACTAGAGGAACCAAAGAGGTAATGAAAAAAATGGAAGATGTTGAAACAAAAGGAAGAATCAAGGAAACTATTATGAAGATATTACAAGAATCAAACATGAACGAGGTTACAGAATCAAAGGCTCGAAAGCAGGCATCTAACGAACTTGGCCTTAACCTTTATGAACTTTACTTCAATGCCTTGATAAATCATTTCCTTAACCTTCAACCAATTTAATTGGTTGCTTCTATTGAAGAAAAACTTTGATGCTTTATTTTTCCAATGCTTTGAAGTGAAACTAAGATAAGTTGAAGCCAAGTTCGTGAGAGACCTCTTTCGAACCTTAGAAACCTCATGCATGTGTGATTCTTGTAAGATCTTCAAAACAGTCTCTTCAATTCTTCCTTTTTATTTCAAAATCTTCCATTTTTGTCACGAGCTAACTAGTTCCCTTGGTACCCAATCGGACGCAAGATTTTACAAAGATTATTACTTCGTAAGGGTTAGTTTCTAAGAGAAAAAAAGATAAATACTTGTAATAATCAAGCAGGGAAAATGATTATATAGTCCCACTCTTTTTTACGTATGTTAGAAGAGTATTTAACACATTTGATTTAGAATTAAATATGTTTAAGGTTCTATCGTCCTACAAAATTGCAACTTTTTAACATTAGGTCTATGTAACATTTAAGATGTTTAATATCAATATTTTTCAAATTTGTAGATTCATCATCAAACTATAGAGACTTTGTAAAGTAAAAAACTTCTCGTAACTTTTTTCTCTTTAACTTTGATATATTCTCCTGAGATTCTTATAGAATACTTCAATTTGAAATTTTGGGTTGCTTATATATACAATTTGAATTAAATTAGTACAATTTGATATTCAATTTTATAAATATTCCTTTGATAAACAAATTTCATGTGACATGCATGACATGTACTAATTAAATTTGAGGGAACAATGTACTTACTAAATAACCGAGATAAGGACATGGCTTAAGAAACACACAGTGATCATGTATTTATTTGAATCATGCGTGCTATAACTGTAGTCCTATGGTACCCGCAACATATATGATATAACTGTTATTCGAATAATGTATTTATTTTATACACTTAATTTGTATTTATTATTTATGTAAAAAACAATTATACATGTATCAAATAAAATAATTACGATCTAATTAAATACATATGTATAGAATAAACAAAATTTTATTAAATTATTTTGATGACAACAAAAGGATCCGTTTTGATGACAATTAAATCATATCAAAACTAGAATTTCAATACTTATGGTCTTCATGGTCACAATAATTTTTGTAGCATATTGAAAGTTCAGTTTAAATTGATCTCTTGTAGTCCTATTTCGCTAACGTTGGCAGCAATTTCAACATTGGTGAAATTGTATACTTCCTCTTCTTTAATCTCATTTTCAAATTGGTATATGACTATGAGAGTTCAGCAAACATGAATTAAGATCACCCTTAAAATAAATTAAAAATATATATATGCAATATGAATAAAAAAATCGAATCACAGAATACCTTATAAAAAATGAAAAATTTAATATAATAATCATACATTTTTGTCCATCATAACCATTTCCATTGAAAATGGTAACTTGTTCGAAGCTAGATTTTTTACATGCCAAAGTCTGACAACACGAACCATAAGCGTTAACTCTTATGGTTCATGTTGTCAGACTTTGGCATGTTAAACGTCTTGCTTCGAACAAGTTACCATTTTCAATGGAAATGGTCATGATGGACGAAAATATATTATTATTATATTAGATTTCTCATTTGTTATAAATTATTCTGTGATCCGATTTTTTTTATTCATATTGCCTATAATTTTTATTTTATTTTAAGGGTGATCGTATTCATGTCACTGTTTGCTGAACTCTCATATATCAATTTGAAAACAAGATTAAAGAAAAGGAAATATACAAGTTCACCGACGTTAAAATTGATGTCAACATTGACGAATATAGAACTACAAAACACCAATTTAAACTAAACTTTCAGTATACTACGAAAATTACTGTGATACTAACTTTTATTTATAGAAAATAAAGGTATTTATATTCATGCGTAAGTCATGAGACCATGATCAAGTATCATTTGAGGTGAAGACCATAAGTATTGAAATTTTAGTTCTAGTTTTGATCTGATTTAATTAATATTTTAATAACACTGACACCTACAATTACATTAAATTATATTATTTTTTTCAAAATTTTATCGGACGTATTTGTGTTGTGTGTGTCTGTGTTTCGTACGTCACCGCTCACCTTAGATAAAAACAATAGAAACTCTATTTGAGATGACAAAGAAAACCGACAACAATGTTTCAAATCAAAAGGCCAAAGATCCAAACAATAAAAACAAATAAGAAGTAAAAACAATATAATACAAAACAATTAATTATAATTTATTCATTTATATTTATATAATAATATATCTAACCTGTTACTTTGAAGCTTGTGGTGTATAGCTTTCAAGAGATCTCAGTGAAGCAGCAGGAAACTAGAGAGAAGAGTTGAAGCCGTCACAACACGCCGAGAATGAGAAGCAAATATAGACAAGTTAGATATAAATATAAACCCTAAACAGTAGATTAGGTTAACTGAGTTTTTTTTGTTGGCACCCGGCCTATTAAACCGACTAATGCAGATGTATTAGTATTAAATAATTTTCAATCATAGTTGTGAGATTAAATTGTATTCTTTTTATTAAGTCACCGAACCAACTAATGTTAGAGATTGAATTTTATTTTTTGTTTGCACAAGTTGAGTTTTAAATATTGGCAAAAAAAATATAAGAGTAATTACAACTTTATTGGACAACAATCACACAAATGATTTCGAGACTACGTAATGTGTGTGTTTGATTTCAATTCTAGAGGGTTAAAATTGATTCTCGAGGTACCAACAATGAATTGGTCTAAGTGGTAAGGGTCTTGGTCCGCTTAAGCATGTGGTTATGGGTTCGATTTTTGGTCCATGCGTATGCAAAAAAGTCGGTTGGAATGGGAGAATCTACCTTGTGTGTCCTACAGGTTCCTCGACGGAAATTAGTCATCACTGACGACGGTGGAAACTTCGTAACTCTATCATGGTAACCAAAAAAAAATGAGTGATTCTCGAGGTGTATAATTGATTCTGACTTGTTTAAATTCTCAAAAGTAGAATTGATTCTGCCTCCATAATTAATTCTACTTGAAGCTATGAATTGTAACGTCTGATTGCTATAATTGATTATTACACTCAAATATTTTGTTCAACTCACTTTTGTATGAATATATCTAAACATAAATAATTTATTTTCAAATCAAGTTTTCAGAAACCAATTTTACAGAATCAATTCTTTTCACCGCATAACCAAACATACACTACATCTTTATTCAAACATTTGAGTTGTCGAATTAATGAATTCTCTCACTTATACGTTGTTCAACTTAACCAATAAAAAACTTAATTCATACACTTGATAGATCTCAACAATA
The DNA here is from genome assembly GCA_951804385.1 of Trifolium dubium. Classification (NCBI taxonomy): domain Eukaryota; kingdom Viridiplantae; phylum Streptophyta; class Magnoliopsida; order Fabales; family Fabaceae; genus Trifolium; species Trifolium dubium. Next base: position 5,049,253 of record OX638062.1, on the reverse strand, counting down.
ACCAACCAAAATATATCTTACAATATAAAATTGTTAGAATCCTCCAAAATGAAATTTGACATGGCCTAGTACAACATGATAAATTTTATGAATTTGATTAAGTAAAAAAAAAAAAGACTATTTCACCTCATCTAAAAATTCTAAAAATTCTTACTTGAGTTTTCGTAGGATAGTTCAAGTGTTAAAAACTAGAGGATATAGGTAGGGTAAGAGAAGGTTCAGAATTTAAATAGTAGGAACATTTATGATTCTGATGTACCAAATAACATAAGAATAAAAAAAATATGAAAATAAAATTTTTCAAATTTTGATTATCTTAGTAAAGACCGTTTCATCTCATCTAAATATTCTTGACTTGAAAATAACATATAAATAAAGAAAAATACATAAAATACTCCTTCCGCCTCATTTTAAGTGTCACAGTTGACCAAATCACACACTTTAAAAAAAAAGGTGTGTAAATGAAAGAGAGAGACTATGGCTTTTACTAAAATACTCCATTTTTTTATTGGTAGTAGACATTAAAATACTAAAAAGTAGATCTTTGAGTGTACTTTTTCTCTCACTTAATGATTGTTTTAAAGGATAAAATAGGAAAAACCAATGTTATAAATAGTATATGCCACTTATTTTGAGACAAGCAATTTTGGCAAGTAGGACACTTATTTTGGGACAGAGGGAGTAATAATTTTCAATTTTTTTTGAAACATTAATAATACAATTTTCAAAATATTACTATCTCCGTTCTTAAATATAAGACCTTGTTTGATACTGCACGTACGCCAATGCACAATTTTGATCACTAATCTTTAATTATCTAGTAGTAAAAATTATAAAAATTTGATATTTTAAAAATACTCATCAAAACAAATCAAACTAAATTTTAGTATATGTTAATATTTATATCTATATATTATTAAAACAATACGATTAATACCAAAAAAAAAAATAATACGGTCAAAACATGATAAATGAATAGTACAATTTGGTCAAACAAAGTTTCATATTTAAAAAAGTAGTATTTGTATTACTAGTATAGTATGTACTCCCTCCATTCAAAATAAATGTCACAATTGACCCGTATGTCAATGAAGATCTTTAACTATAAAAATTTGATTGATTGAACAACATCATATATGCTAATTATTTATTTTTATATATTAATCAAAATATATAATCAAAATATGTTATATGAATAATGCGCACACAACTCAAACGACGCTCATTGTGAACATATGGAGTATTTAATTCATTGATTGGTTGACTAATTATTTTTTGAATAATTGACCAATCTATCAAAATTTAAATTGGAGAATACTACCTCTGGTTTTAAATATAAACATCTTTTACTTTTTTAGATACATTGAATAATTAATTTATCAAGTTTATAGTGTAGACTAGATATATTAATTATTTAATGTATTTATAAAAGTGAAAGTTGTTTATATTTAAAGCCGGAGAGAGTATCTCCTATAATGTTAAAAATGAAAGGAAAGTATCCTAGATAGAGTAAAAATAAAATTGAGCAAAACGACAACAAGTCTTGCCGGCAACGACCGGCAATCTACTTCCACTTTACCCCTAAAACGGTGCTAATCTTCCACTATCCTCCAAATTTCAAACTTTTCAAAATTCAAAAAACCACCACACCTTTCAAATTCCGGGTCCATTTTACAATTTCATAAAAACACAAGGACCTCATTTCCACATAAAATTAAATAAAACAAAATAATCAAACAAACACAGTGCAGAAACAAAAGAAGATCATAAAGAAAGAAGAAGAAGAAAAAAACGAATTATAGCTTATTTCTTAAACGCGCGTTTGAAGAAAATAGCTTATTCTTCTGAATCGCGCGTTTGTGATAAGCGGAAAAGTGATTATAGCTTAATTTTCTGAATCGGAAGTGTTTTTGAACGTATGAGAAGAAGGTTATGACAATGGATAGAGAAAAAGAACGAGAAATTGAACTAGAAAGTGCAATGTATACGAATTGTTTGTTATTAGGTTTAGATCCATCGGTTATTGGTGTTGGAGCAACGAATTCAACTCCTCGTGTTGGTGCATTTCGTCATTCTAACCCTAAATTAGGAGAACAATTGTTGTATTTTATTCTTTCTTCTCTTAGAGGACCAATTCAATCTTCTAAAGTAATTTTCAATCTTCAGATTCTGTTACATTTTTGATTTTTTTGAATTTTTTTGAATTTGATCTGTTATTTTAACTTGTTTTTTTGTTTGGATCTTTCAGGATTTTGATAAGGTTTGGCCGATTTTTGATTCGGCTCAATCGCGTGATTTTCGTAAGGTATTATTGATTTGTTATTTTTTTTATTTTGTTTTTGGATTTTTTGATGGATGTGGATTTGAATTTTGAATGGATTTGGGGGAATGGTTGTGTTTGTAGGTTGTGCAAGCGATTATTAGTGAGCTTGAGTCGCAAGGAGCGCTTCCGAGAAGTAATTCGAGGGTTTCTTCACTTGCTACTTGTTGTGGACCTAGGTTGGTATTTAATGTTATGTAATTGTTAGTTGTAGAAGGTTAAGTTGATTTGTTATTTATGCTTGTAGTATTGTATTGTAGTTTATTTTTTTAGGGAAAATAAGTTTAATTTAGGGGTTTGCCTTTTTTTTAAAAAAAATTATTAGTATTGGTATTGGTATTATATATTGTTGGCCTAGTGAATTTGTTTGGACTGAGAATGGTTGTGCACTTGCTGCAATTGGTTTATTGATTAAGGTTGAAGGGATGCCATCCCTCTCTTAGCTCTAGCATAAGGTTGTGGTTTAGGAAGCTTGTTGTAATTATCTTTTTTTTTTTTAATGGGTGGCATGTTGGGGTGGTGATGCATTGCGCAACAGTTTGTTTCTTCAGCTGGTGTAGCTTTTCGGTGGCAGATTTAGTGTGGACTTTGAGCTTGTAATGTTAGTGTTGCTAGGTGGTCTTCAATATCGGTTTTTGGAGTAGTTATATGGCTTCTTACTAGGCAGATTTTTTTTAAAAATTATATGTATTTTTATATCCATGACTTTGGGTCTAACAGTTTGGGCTCGCCTTTTTTAGCATATGTTTGGGGTGGTTTGCTGTCTTGTAATTATTTTAGGCTGTTGGGGTCAGTGAAGGTGTGGTGGTGTTAGGGGGTTGTAGTGTTTTAATTCAATTTGCCTTTCCAAATACAGAAGTTATGTATAGATTTGTAAGTTGTTGGTGGCAAAGAGTGAAGTGCTTTTGTAGTTAATGAAGAAACATTGACTAGTCAGTGAAATTCATGGACAGTTATTATTGAATAGAACTACTTGGTTGTATTGAGTAACTGGAATTTTACCTCCTAGAAAATATCAGAAAAAATAAGAATATATTTCTTTTGATGTTTTATGATAGTGAACATAGGGTGGTAAATAATTCAAAAGAGCATAAGATGAGTGTTTTATTCAATATTCATGAGGATATTTTGGTAGATGAGTGGACATATAGAACAAGATAAGATCGGGAGTGAATAGACAAGGTAGCACCTATTCTCTAAGAAAAATAAGGTAGAATTTGTGTGAAATAGTTAAACATGCGAGGAGACCAATAGAAACCCAGCCTTGTAAGGCATATTGAGTAGATGGATCATGGATAATAGTCTAAGTATTCTACTATTATTTGAGAATAGAGGGACCAAGAAAAACATTAACTGAAACCATTTGAAAGGACTCAAATCCAAATGATTTTTTCAAAGAGGAATTGACCCACCTTTAGGAACGGATTTCTATTGTTGTTGTTTATTAGAAGTGGATGAGGTAATATCACATGGTAAGCTGGTTACAGAAGCTCCTTGTTTGGATTCTTATAAAGCTATATTAAGGGGTCTGCTGCAATGCAATTTCAGTGCGAACTGCGAACCGCGACCAACAGTAGCGACGAAAGCGGTCTCTAATCGTGGCAGAAATGGCGATGCTGAGGCTATTTTAATTAGTAGTTAAGTTTTATTAGGTTTTGATTTTTAAAGTTCGTGACATGCTAAAAGTTAATTATGACTACCCTTTTGGTTTTGTGTGTGTATTTCATTATTTTTTAGTATTTATGTATTCTGTTGGGGTTTTTGTATGTATGCTGTGTTTTATTCTTTGGAATAGCGGCTATCCTACTATCCACTACTATAGGGGTGTTGTTGATGTCCGGTGCTCCGTGTCGCTATCTGCGATTTACAACATAGTTATTAGGTCAGTTCTAAAATCATTTGAATGTACATATTGATGTAGGTTTGTTGAGCTTTTGTGGCAACTTTCTTTGCATGCTCTGCGGGAGGTTCATCGTCGGACATTTACTTCTGACATAGCATCTAATCCACTGCCTACGCCATTGACTGATGTAGCATTCTCACATGCAGCTACTCTACTTCCGGTTACAAAGGTATTGGTGATAATTTATAAAATTTTAGGAAAGAATGAATTGACTATCATTATGCTCAGTATCATCATTGTAATAATAGACGTGCTTATGAGGAGTTTGGCATGTTCTCTCAGTCTGGGTTTTTACAAAAGACAGTTGTCTTTTTGTTGTACTCTCTCCAACTTATATTAAGTGTTGTTTAAGGTAATATTCAAGACTTAAAAAAATTATTGATTGCGCCCATTTCCAATGTAAAATAAATCTTTTTGAATAAAATGTCCTTGTAATTGGGGTTAGGTGGAATAACTAATTAATTGAGAGTAGTTGAGAACTTGCAATACTAATGTATAAGGATGTTATGTTATTTGAAAAATGTGATTAATGGTCTTTCAAGATTATAAAACAACAAATAAAGTGAGACAACAAAATATTTAGAACAAGGCACCTAATGTGAGATGTAGGGGTAATTGTTTCTAAGACCTTTGATGTGGTACAAAGCATCCATACCTCTTTTCCTTTGACCATTTTATCTGCAATTCATTATAGAATTGCTCATCATGATCATAAAATGTTTAATAACTTGATTATATATATTCCCTTCCCTTTATCGGTTTTCTTTTCACATTCTTATGTTGATACACTACTTTGTCTTAAGTAACTCAGTTGAGTCTTTGATCTTTAACAGGCAAGAATTGCCCTTGAAAGAAGGAAGTTTTTAGAAAATGCAGAAATGGCTGTACAACGGCAGGCAATGTGGTCTAATTTGGCTCATGAAATGACTGCTGAATTCCGTGGGTTATGCGCTGAAGAGGTGCATCAATAGCTGAAAATTATCTTCCAAGTTTATTTAGATATAATTCAATTCATATTCCCTCTCCCCATCTAGACTATTCCTTATGCATCTTTCTCTTAAGTGATAATAATGTACAACCTGAATTCAGGCTTATTTGCAACAAGAGCTGGAAAAACTGCACGACTTAAGGAATAAAGTCAAATTAGAAGGAGAACTCTGGGATGATCTTGTATCCAGTTCGAGTCAGAATTCCCATTTAGTTTCAAAAGCTACTCGCCTATGGGATTCTTTATTAGCTCGTAAAAGTAAGTGCAAAAATTTATATTTTATTTGTCCTTTGTATTTGTTGAGTGAATCATATAATTCTAGTCAATTTTGATTTTATTATTTCTCTCTTTTGATTTTATTATTTCTGAAATTCTCATTAGTTTTTGTACCAAAAAGTTTCAATGACGGACCATTTGTGTGGGCATCCTTTCAATCTAAGATAGTAAGATTCAAAAATTTGTGTGCCCACCACCTACAATCCTTGCCTGTTCTTTTATTTAATCTCTATTAAACTGCTATATTAAGTCTAGTAATGATATTTAAGTTTTGTCAATATTAATGTACAGGCCAACATGAAGTTCTTGCATCAGGACCTATTGAAGACTTGATAGCCCATCGGGAGCATAGGTAATGTAGGATGTAGATTACCTTGCCTTTCCAATTTTTGTAGATCAAATGTTCTGGCTAACCATTTTGTACATCAATTTCAGGTATCGAATCTCTGGATCATCTCTGCTGGCAGCAATGGACCAGAGTTCCCAGGCTCCTTATTCAGAGTCTGGTGAATCGGGGGATTCACCTTCAGTGCAAATGGACAACAAAGATGAGATTGATGGATCTCATTTTAGTAGTGATACATTGACCACAGTGGATGACCGAAATGGGAGAGTCCTCCAAACTGTTGACATAGCAGAAGTTATAAGGCGATGGACACATGCTTTGCAACGTATTCATAAACAATCACTTCATCTGGTATGCTCCTTACAAACTTTCCTTTAAAGATGGTCACTTTAATGTTAATTTGATTACTGATGCAATTGTGTTCAGTTGAGAGTCACAATTCCTAGTAGTAGTAAATTGATTACACGGTTTACTCTTATTTATTACATATTGAAGCTTTTAACCATCTGTAGGCAAAAGCGAATGATGGAGAGGGTCCAGATATATTGCGCAGTGCACAAGAAGGCGGTTCAAGTGGCCATGCTGAGTCTTTAGCAGCAACCCTTGCAGAGCATCAGCAACACTTGGCTAGCTTCCAGGTGGTGCATCAAAACCTTTTTTATAATATGGAATATCATTGTCGTAGTGCTTCTTCTAAAGGAAGCTTCATTTTCTATTTTTAGTCCTCGATAGTAATACAATTTGTAAAAAAGTCCCTATTTTGAACAGTTTTTATATAAAACGGATGCTTTTAGTCCTCCAAATAGTTCCTATAAAAGACTAATAAGAATAGTGCCTATAAGAACAGTTTTTTCTAGGGACTAAACTTTAAAACTCACGATTTTGTAGGGATTAAAAACATATTTAACCCTATTATTATTGTTATTATTAGGCATTTGGGTAAACAACTTAATTAGGCACTTATGAAAAAAGTTCTTAATCTTATCATTTAAGTACCTTGATTCTTCCTCCTTAATATCTAGCTTTTAAGGGAGGGTTTTCCAAGTGCTTTGGATACTTACCAAATACCAGTTGGCTTTGTCCTATGAGAAATATAGAAAGCAATAAAATCTTGTGATTTTCAGGAGTTACATTGCTTTTATCGATGACTTGTTGGTTCTTCAATAAATATTGATATTCTATTTAACGTGTCTTTGCACTACGTCTTCCCTCTTTTCATAGTGGGGGTTTAATATCTTATACAGAGTTGTTGACCTGTAATTACTGTTCATATACTTGAAATACTCATATTCCTCTCTAAAAATTTACATTGTTGCATTTTCATACGCAGGTGCTTATTAACCAACTCAAAGATGTTTCCCCAACAATTCAGAAGTCCATATCAGAGTGTACAGAAAAGGTGAACTGCTTGGCTTCCAATCTAACTCCACATCTATTGAACAGACATAACAGCCAATCAACATCATCTATCCAAGCACAGAGCAGTGGGAGGATGGTAATCTACTATTTTATTATAACTCAACTATTTCTTTGATGCATTCACAACACGAGATCTGAGTTTACCTTTTTTTTTTATCATCAATTTTAATATTATTCAGGAAAGTAGTAGTGATGATGTTGGTGAGTTGGCTTCAAGAATGTCTAATGTTCAGCTCGATAAGGTTTCTGTTAGTCCCTCCACTTTAAAGCTTCCTCAGTTATTTAGTATGACCCCATCTTCTGGAAAAGTGGGAAATGTGCAAAGGCGGTATGGTAATGCTTCTCAAACCAGCCAAACAGAGAATCTTTCTGATAGTAAATCTTTGGATGCTCCGTCAAATAGTGAAGCAGCAAGTTCAGAAGGTGCACCATCTTCATAATTTTTTTTGTTGGGGATAAAAAACCATCCTTTGGGCTTCTACAAAATAGCTTAAGATTTTAGCAGAATTTGTCCTTGACATGGTATCAAATAGAATAGGATTTTGATGCTTGCCTCCTCATTTCCTCAATCCCCAATTTTCATAATTCATTTAAATTAAATTTTAGCATTGTTGAAGTTGTCAGATTTTAGGTAAATGTAAAAGACAAAATATAAGAACCTTGAATATTATGTATAATCACTTGACACTGACTTGATACAAAAGACGGCATAGTAATCCTATTTAAGAGATATTAAATCATATTCTGCTCACATTAGCTCAAGATTTTAGGATGATTGATCTTGATCTTTTACATGTTTCATTATATTGAAGCTTATGGCTTTTTGAGGGAATTTCACCGTCCGTATGTTAGAAAAAAGTGGGTAATAATGGATCTATTTTACAGGTAGTGATAGTTCCTTTGTCCAGAATTTGAAGAGGTCGGTAAGGGAAGCTGCACTGTCATTGCAGTCATACAACTTAGAGTCATCTCGGGATAGCCATTCTGAAGGAAGTTCTGAGCACTTCTTTGTCCCTCTTTCAGAGGGTAGCTTTACTCATTTGGATGCAGAAAAAAAGACAACTTCATTGAGGAGCAAAAGGTTATTTGTATCTCCAGCGGATGATCCTTTGCTTGAGAGTCATGCATCTGATGGACATGAGAGCAAGTTTGATGAATTTTCAGATATGTTGAATGATTTTGAAAGTTTTTCTGATTATGACAATGTAAATGGGTTTCTCTCATATGCCGGTTCAAATGAAACATCGGAAGCACGACGGTCAATGTTTGACTTTGAGGACGCACAAGAAGTCTTCTCACCACCTATGCTAATGGATTCATCACTTTTGTCTGATCCATTTGAAGACTTGCTGGGTATGTGGAAATTTCAACCTGTTTTTGTTTCAGGATTTTGTCTTTCAGTTATTCTAATCACTCGATGATTTTAAAATTCTTTGCTAGTTTGAATTTTAATTCAGAGCAGCATCCAATAGTCTTGAGGAACATATAGTTGTCCTTCCTGCATAATTTTTAGCAACTGTTTATGATTTCTTACACGTTGATTAATTGACAAGTTGAGAACTTTGTTGTTGCAGCGCCTCTCTCAGAGACTGAATCGGCATTGATAGACCATTGATAATTTTCTAGACAACCTCTGAAAGACTTAATTGAGGAAATTACATGATTGAAGCAGTGGATTGCTATTCCTTTGCTGGGATTTTCACTCCCTTCACGTTTTATGACACGACAACGACGACACTCTTGTATCTTGGCATGTATATTAGAAATGAAATGAAAACTCACTTTATTTTCTTGTATTGTGCAGTGACATATACATTACATTGTTCATTTTCTGAATATGGTTTGGTGATTTCCTGTACTTTTGTGCACATTGACTGATTAGTGGAATATGATTCTTTGATTTTATGATTTCATTATTTGTTTGTTTAGCATAATCATATAGCATAACCAATAATTAAGATTAGATAGTCTCTTTTTAGTTGATATGGCATGGGAAAGAGATGGACAAGTTGTGTACTCAATTTTTAATCAATTTGGTAAAAAAAACTACTATTCAGTCACTTGTTAATTTTAAGATAACATAAATAAATAGTTGCATTTATGAGTAATAGTAATTTACAAATACTCCGTAGAAAGGAAACTGTGAAAATGACATTCCCTACTTCTTGTGACTATGGAATTTTTGAATAGTTTTAGTGCAAAAATGTCATTACCATTAAATATGAATCACCATATTATCCAAAACAAAACTTTAAGCCAATCACTTCTCTTAAAATTTGAGAAAGACTTTGAAAGTCATATTTAGTACTATCCACAAAGATGGACCCACAACGAGCTGCCCACTAAAATGGTTGTTGCCAGATCGATTATTGATGCATCACAAATCATACTAATTTTGTTTATTGAAATTAGGTTGGATAATTTGGGATTTGGATATCCTCCTGCCTTAATGTGTTCTTCTATTTCTTCTGATTTAATTTAATGACCGAGATTGTAAAGAAAAATAAAATAGTCTGGAGAAATAAACAATAATAAATATCACATAGTTGTAATGAGTGCATGACAGACAACAAGAGATGATCCGAATCCGAATAATTTAGTCTAAAAAATTAAAAAGTTAAAGATTAATTTGTCTTTTCGTCTCAAAAATAGATGGATTTGAAATCTTAAGTAATTTAAACTTCCTAAATAAATGGTCTATGAATTTGATTTTTGATTCTTAATTCAATCATGTACAACTGAGTTGAAAGTTAATTGTTAATTTACTTAGAAAAAATTCAAAACTATAAACTGGTACATGACCATTTTAAAGATGACCCAAAATTGTGAAGATAAAATCAAAAGATAAGATACACCACCAAATTACTATGATGATGATGAGATGAATTAAAGAGTTAAAATGCCATGGACCACTTCTGAAGTTGTTGATTCTAGTATCAACATAAAAACTTATTACTCCTACATTTGAACTTATAATTATGAATTCAAGAGTTAAAATTATTGATGTGCCATGGACTATTATGAAGTTGTTTTTTTTTGTACATATAAGAAATAATAAATTATTGAAATTTACACACACAAAATATTAAAGTTAAAGTTCAAACTCCAATCATAAGTATCTGATATAATAATTTTGATATTTTTTATCAGTTAAATTAGAATTTTTGAATATAATATTGTTGATTTTAGTATTTTTAAAATACATTCTATAAAAAACATAATTTAAATTTGATTGAGAAATATTTGATTCACCGCCGAATTAACTAACATTTAATTCTGTCTTTGTTAATTTCATTTTTTTTTATCGAGATCGGGATATCCACTGCCGAACGCGGTAACTAATTCCTCGTTAAATTAGAGGCACCTCGATGGTCTTTGTTAATTTTGTTTGAGCTTAAGTCCTCTTTATTTAATTTTTTTTATTGAGAAATCATTTTTGTATTAAAAATTAATAAATTTTGTTTTGGTCAAAAAGAAGAGAGAGAGAGTGCTTTTTTCCATCTCACTTTATTCTCTCTCTTCAAAAAAAATGTCACAGCTCAATTTTCTCTCTCCAGAAGACCAGTTTCATTCATTCTCAAAAATTCTTTTTTCTTTCTAAACTCAAAAATATTTCATTTTTTATATAAAAAACAAATCTTTTTCTTTCTCCTTTTCTCTCTCTCTGAACCCATTTTGTTTTTCAGAAAAAAATTCGATTGTTAAGGTTGTTTCATTTCATCATCGTATTTCGTTGTCCCTCAAACACTTTTTAAGGTTAATTTTCATCTGTTTGTGTCTTTGTGGATCAGACCCAGATCCTGTTTTTCTCTGATCCATAAATTTTTTCATTTTCTGGTGAAAATTTCTGTTAAAGAATCAATATGAAAAAGGAAAAGAAGGTAACTTTCTTTTACCCTTTTGCTCAGTTTAGTTCAATTTACAAGTCAAAGTTTCTGGGTCTTTATAGTTTCATTCAATTTTTGAAATTTGTTAGTTGGTAATTGGTATTAATCAATAAGGGTTGCTTTCAATTTTTTTTCTAATTTTATTTTTTTCAATTTAAAATTTTGGGTTTTTTTTTTTTGTTTAAGTGTGATATTTTTGTTTGTTTTGTTAAGAATGTTTTGTATTGTGCTGTATTTGTGTTTTTGTTTGTTTTGTTAAGAGTGTTTGGTATTGTGCTGTAATTGTGTTTTGTTTGTTTTGTTAAGAGTGTTTGGTATTGTGCTTTATTTATGTTTTTGTTTGTTTGTTTGTTTTGTTAAGTGTGTTTGGTATTGTGCTGTTGTGTTTTTTTTTTGTATGTATGTGTGTGATTTTGAACTAAGGTTGTGTTTGTGTTTCAGATTTGTCATTTTTAGCTTTCTTCAATTAGAATGTTAGGTTGATAAATTAAGTAAAAATCTTGGAGTCTTATTATGATAGAAGTGAATATGAAGAGAGATTATTGTTTCATTGGATGTTATTGTTTCGATTAAGAGATTTAGTTTGTGCGTTTTCTTGGCTATCTTGCAGAATGAGGTTGTTGGTTTGTTTGATTTGATGGAGAATGAATAAGGACTAAGGAGTGTGTTTTAAAGTGGTTGATGAAATTTTTAGTTGTTAGAGTTTGAGTTATGATCAAGCAGATATTGAATAGGCTACCTAAGAAGGGATCGAAATCGTCGGAAAATAATGAAGGAGGAGGTGGAACATCAACTTCTTCTTCAACAGGTTCAAACAGTGCAAGAAACAGTTATGGAAATTCAACAGCTTCATCTATTTCAGGTGTTGATTCTAATTCGAGTCTTGGACTAAATCATGGCGACATGCTTGTACAGGCAATGAATTCAAAAATGAATCTGAATGGTAGTTTGTTGGCTTCTTATGAAGCTTTGCCGAGTTTCCGTGACATTCCGAATTCGGAGAAACCGAATTTGTTTATAAGAAAGTTGCAAATGTGCTGTGTTTTATTTGACTATACAGACCCTTCGAAGAATCTTAAAGAAAAGGAGATTAAGCGACAAACGCTAGTTGAACTTGTGGATTATGTTACCTCGGCTAATGGCAAGTTTACAGATGTTATGATGCAAGAAATTGTTAAAACAGTGTCGATAAATTTGTTCCGGACATTGACTACTCCACCTCGTGAAAACAAGGTTCTTGAAGCCTTTGATATGGATGAGGAAGAACCTTCAATGGACCCTGCATGGCCTTACTTGCAAATTGTGTACGAACTTCTTCTTAGGTTTGTCACATCACCCGAGACTGATGCGAAGTTGGCGAAAAGATATGTTGATCATTCATTTGTTCTGAGATTGTTAGACCTTTTTGATTCAGAGGATCCTAGAGAGCGTGATTACTTGAAGACGGTTCTTCATCGAATATACGGGAAATTTATGGTTCATCGACCGTTCATCAGAAAAGCAATCAACTATATATTCTACCGTTTCATTTTCGAAACTGAGAAACACAATGGTATTGCAGAGTTGTTAGAAATTTTGGGAAGTATAATCAATGGATTTGCTCTGCCACTCAAAGAAGAGCACAAGCTGTTTCTCGTGCGAGCTCTTATTCCTCTTCATAAACCGAAATGCATACCGATGTATCATCAGCAGTTATCTTACTGCATTACACAATTTGTTGAAAAGGACTGCAAGCTTGCTGATACGGTTATACGTGGATTATTGAAATATTGGCCGATAACAAATAGCTCTAAGGAGGTTATGTTTTTAGGGGAGCTGGAAGAAGTCTTGGAGGCAACTCAACCCGCAGAGTTTCAGAAATGTATGGTACTCTTGTTTCGCCAAATTAGACGGTGCCTGAGCAGTTCACATTTTCAGGTTTGGCTAATCTAGTAATTTTCATCAACTTGCACATTCTATATTTTTTCTGTGATGTTTCTTTAGCGCCTCATAAAAAGAAGTAGAAAGTTTATATTTGGTGCCTGACGCGGCTTTCAATCGCGGAGCGCATAAAGTAGTGTTTTGTTCAAATTCTGCTAGACTCCATTGCTGGCTGCTATTTGACAACACCTATTGAATCACATATCGCGGAACAATAGCGACCAGCGACCTGCTATGCTATAGCACTACAACGTACGCCGCTATATCCGCTTGGTGCTTTATTTTTCCTTAGGATGGTAGACATTTGATAAAGAAATCATCATCCATATTCAATTACTACCACTTTTTGTTGTTGTCTCATTAGACATGACACGAGACATAGGCCTCTGTTGATAAGTCATACTGTCGTAGAAAATTATTTGATATTGTGACTATAAGAAGTTGCAAAGATATTTCCATAATTTTCTTATATTTGAGTTCATGCATCCTCTGCCTTTGTATTCATAACATCGCCTTTGATTTTAGTTTCTGTGAAATTTATGTTGGAACATTGATGTAAGATAATCAAGATATTGCTAAGCATGACATTCTTTTGCTATGTTTATAATGTTTTTTTGGTCTTCTATAGGACTATCTTTATCCTTTTCTGTTAGATTTTCAGAGTGCATGAACATCGGTTTTGGCGTTTGTGTTTTCTCATTGCTTTGACGGTTTATGGTATAAATGATGCCATGTGTGTAGGTGTAGTGTAGCATAGCCATTCGGATAAACTTCTACACACATGAGTGTCATTATATTGATGTTTTTTGTTGTTGTCGGGAGGATTCATGTAGAGATTGCACTGGAAATTCAACTTAGTAGTTGACTTGACTTGAGTAAACACAACTCTCCTTATGGGGATACTCAATGAGAATGAGAGTCTTCTCTATCTTTTCTGTCTGGAGTTATGTCAAACCCAAACTTTGGACGATGGGTGTTAACTGTTAGAGTCCCTCACCTTAAAAGTCAATTTTGCAATGTTGTAGGCCACACCCAAATTATAAGAGTTCGAAACCTTACAAGCTAGTTTTGCGAGCTTATTTTATGATGTTTGGCTTAATTGCATATTTGGTGTCATACGTTTATTTTAGGTTTCAAGTTGGTTCTCTCTATGTTTAAAAAGTTTCAAGTTGGTCCCTAATATCAACATAAGTTCATCCTTTTTCGTTGAGTTTTCTGTTAATTTACTCTAACTTTCCGTTAAATTTTGAGTTAGTTGTCAAAAATTTCCATTTGGCACCCTCCTAAGTTGTCCACGTATACAAATCTGTTAGCCACATCAAGAATTTAAACAGAAATTTGACTAAAAGGACTAACTTGAAACTTTTTAAACGTATGGGACCAAATTGCAATCTAAAATGAACGTAAGGGACCAAACATGTAATTAAGCCTTTATGTTCCCATTGCATAGATAGTTAGTTTTGATCATATTGGCTTTTAAGCTGTAAGTAATACTCCAGATTCCATATGATTTCTTTTAGAATAAGAAAAATAAAATTATTTACACTTACACACATATGTTTACCTCTATTATCTTATAGAAGTGTATGATTTGTCAACTAGAGTGTTGAAACAGATTCAAATGTTTACGCTGTTCAACCTTAATAATTTGGATACTTTGTTAAACTCTTAGTTATTTTCGAGAGTAAAACTATGATTCCATTTGTTCTAAAGCATTTGATCTACTCAAGTATGAGTTTGGAGTAAGCTTATTTGGCAACAGCCAACAAGATATGCTATACTCTCATCTTCCACTGTTAGGGTCTGTTTAATTTTAAAAAATACCATCTTGTGTCACTTTGCTTTCTCTTTCAAAGTTTTTTCTATATGAAATAGGGAAAATGTTTCTGCCTAGGAACACAGTGATTGTCACCTTACTGGTGATAAATCATAAATCCTTCACTTCCGTTCCAATGAGAGGAGAGTGTATCTACAAAGACACTTCAAGGCCAAAGTCAGGCTGAGTTGAAATCAAAGTTTAAGAGTGAGGTATGAAGTGATCGAGTATACTTGGGGGGTTTACCCCCTATTTATAGTAGTTATGATCCGAGGGACGTCCTTACGTGGCACATTCTGATTGGTGTCCATGATGTATCCACACCAGGTTCAAACACTCCTTTACCTTGTATTTTGTTAATGGCTCATTCTTATTTGGTAAGTGTCGGCTCCTTTGCACCTTAGGTAGAAGCTAGGGTTGAGTTTGAGCCTGAACTTCACTTCTGGGTTTAATCTGCGATTAAGGGCATGACATGATGACATGGCCTAAAGATATATTTTGTGAAAGTTGTGATGCAATTCTTTTGTTTGGAAATTGTTGTGATGCAATTCTTGTGTTCTCTCAATTGATATGATTGCATCTGAATTTGCAGGTAGCAGAGAGAGCTTTGTTCTTATGGAATAATGATCACATTGAGAATTTGATCAAACAGAACCACAAAGTTATACTTCCCATAGTCTTACCTGCTTTGGAGCAAAATGCAAGGAACCACTGGAACCAAGCTGTCCGAAGTTTGACAATAAATGTTTCCAAGATCTTCTCGGACACTGATCCTGCATTCTACGAAGAATGCATGATCAAGTTCCGAGAAGATGAAGCACAAGCGAATGACATGAAGTCAAAACGTGAAGCCACATGGAAGCGCATGGAAGAAATGGGAGGCATAAAAGCTTCAACCAACGAACCGGTTTTGGTTTCTCCAAGAACTCTCGCAAGTTCTAACAAGGCAAGTAGGCCTCAATCAGATTGAACCTTGAATTTTTTTGCATTGCAGGGCGGAAAAGCATGAGAATACAAAATGGTTATAATGTGTTGATTTTTGTTGGTTCCCTTGACCAAACGATAAGCTCTCAAGGCCAATTGTGTGGTACAAAATAGCTTCAACTTGGTTTTACAAGCATGAAATGTATATATTGAATCGCATGAGACTTAACTGGATGTCTCAAGCCATTGTTTATTTTGGAATTCACTTTTTGTAGCCGGTCTTTGCAATTTGATCTATGTAGCACTGACACGACACAGACACATGCGGTTTACATTCAATTATTCTATTTTCTCAAATTATTACCAGTGTCAACATGTCGTGTCAGTGCTTCATAGAGTTTGATGCTACCAAAAATCACAAAATGGCTTGAGTTCCACGTTTAATCTGCTTCCATACTTTGATGGAAACATATTCTCCAATTTGTAGTGTTAATTTTGGTTTTCTTGTGTAGTTGAGTTGGTTTGTTTAATTAAGGAAAGTTGATAATTAGTGGGGTTATCTTGTAATGAATTGTGGTTGTTTGTTATATATTCCAAAGCAATTTGTTTAGTGCACTTGTTATTTGTGACTAAGAACTTGAGGAATCTTCTTTTTCCTTTTGCTTTTTCATTAATGGTTGTGATGTTTAAGAATCTCCACTTATCTTTTCTTTGATTGTTACTCTCTCTAGTCCTAAATATAAGAAAAAATTTGTTTTTAGATATACTGAAAGTTTGATGTATTTAGTTTATAATTTAAATCAGATACATCAAACTTTTAATGTAGCTAAAAAATATATAACATATTTTTTTATTATATTTAGAACCAGAGGTAGTATTTGGTTAACTGCTATTTGGTTGATTTGAAAAAGTCGCAATAATTCGTCTCTTTGATAATAAGAATTTTAAGGTTGAATTGATTGTTGATGCATTAAAATTCAGGTTTGATGTTGGTGACTTGGTTCAACATTTTTGTTTTGGGACAACAAATATAATTAATTATTAATATGTGCATGTCACATCACACCAATATTCCACCCTGTATGTTTAATAACTTTCATTTCATGTAACTGTAATCACTTTATCCACCGACCACCGTCAAAGGCCACCACATGACACAGATAGGTAGATTCCCAACACACATTGCACAAGATACAAATAATAATGCATCAAAATCAAAATAGAAATCCAGAACAAAATATTATAAGAACAGTACTACAAAATTCCTTTAGTGACTACAAAGCTCCTGTCAAAAAGAATGAGTGTATTACCCTATTTTTTTTCAATTTGCACAGTGACTAGAAGTTTTAGCTTAAGGTGAATAACTGGCGTATTTGGAGTTCGAATCCGACTCTTACATATAAAACACGATGTTTCTGTCAACTAAAATAAACTCATGAGAACATATTACTCCCATTTTTATGCATATAAAAAAAGTTTATAGTAATCTAGAAGTCTTAGGTGAATCGGTAGAAATACTGAAATCATTAGGTCGGATATCTATAATCTAAATTTGATTTCCAGTGAATGTGAATTTGAATCGTATGTCGTCTATATATTTACAATTTTAAATCAGTATTCCCAGTTTTTACAATTTTACCTTTAAATCAGTATTTCCATTTTTTGACCATATTTACAATTTTAATTATATATATGTATATGTATTAATTTGCCAAAATTAATGATTACTCCACATTTTTCAATAAATTAATGTTTATTTTAATCTATACTTCTAATCTAATCTATTATAATATATTAATTTAGAGTCCCAAATTATATTGTTGACACCTCACCAATTTTATGCCATGCAATCAAACTTTTGCCATGTCAAGAATATTCCTATGTGGCACCTCTCAAAATACACTATTCTAATGCTCTATAATTCTCTCATCCATTATTTATTCATTTCCATTCATCTTTAATATCCTTTTATTTCACACTTAATAACTTAAATTCGGTTGCTATTTCTTCAACTCTCACTATTATTATTTTATAACAAATTTCACATAATAATTATAATAATAAAAATACTAATAAAAATAAAAGGATTCATAACAAAAATTAATAGTATTTTCAATACTCAAATAAGTTTGTTGTTCAGGGTCTTCCCATTAAGATTCTTTCAACAACACTTAAATATTTTATTCAATTATGAATATTTTTTTAGTTCGAGAGATTTAAAAAATAAAAATATTATAATCGAGAAAGAAATAAAATTGTAATTCAATTTATTTAGAACACATTAAAAGATCGTATATAATAACTCTTTCAAAAAAAAAATCTTGGTTACTCTTCTCACTTACCTACACTGTATTATTTATTTTGAACATACATAAACAGTCTATATATTGTATTGCCTTGAGTATTTATATATATACACTAAAATAATTGAATTGTTAATTTTACCTAATCTATAAGTTCTTATGTCAATTTTATGTACATTATTAATATTTTCTCAAACTTGAACTTTTTTTCATAATTAAATTTACCATGACTAATTGATTAGATTAAATTCATACATTATTAAAACTTCAAGATAGATCTAATTGAACTCAAAAAATATCTCACAATTTTATCTTATAATTTCTTAGAATGAGTACAAAAATTATACGACATGTAAATATTAATTATAGAAACAAGCCAACAGATATTATATTGATTATGTCATTTGAAATTCAACTTAACATATTGATTAAATCATATGCAAAATTAAAAAACTAAAGTTATATAACAGTAAACTTTATAAATGATTTTAGATTGAAAACTCAATTTATAAGTACGTTAATATTTGGTCTTTGATAAAGAAAATAAATATATATTATTTACGTTTCACTACATATTTTCTATATTTTCACTATTATTAATATTTTATAATATGTTATGTATAAATATAATAATATTTTTTAAAAAAACTTGACTCAACCCGCGCAATGCGCGGGCTTCATTCTAGTTAAAATTTATAGTAGAAAATTTCATATATGAAAAGAAAGCCAAAACTGATAAAGTCACAATTTATTTATTTATTTTTTGTTGAAATTTTCAAAAATTAAAAAAAATAAGAAAACTAAATTAAAAAATTAAAGCCTTTCTCTTTCTCTTTGTTTTCCTCCATCATCATCTTTCACTTCTCCAACAACAACAAACACCATTAAAACACAACCTTCAAAATAACCAAAACATTTTTCAATCAATTAATCCCCTAATCCCACATTATCACCAAATCAAAACAACCTTAATCACATTCTAATCAAAAATTAAATCCATAATGAAATTATCATTAACATTATCATAACCGTTTTTCTAACAACCTTAATAATAAAATGCCGACGGTTGCCGTTAAACTCTACAGCGTATTCTTCAAGTTTCTGTTAAAACACCGTTTACAAACCCGAATCCAAACTCCACCCGACGAATCCGACCCGTTTGGTATAACTTCTCGACCCGACGAAACTACTGTGTCGTCAAATCCATCTTTTACCGACGGTGTTGCCACAAAAGACATTCACATCGATTCTTTCACTTCTCTTTCCGTTCGAATTTTTCTACCTGAATCAGCTTTATCAAATCCCGAACCTAATTCCAAACCTAGTTCCAAACCTCCAAAACATCGAAAACCCGAAAAATATGGTAATGGCAACGGTAATAACGGTAATGGTAATGAAAATGATAGTAAAGCGAAAGCGATGGAATCACCGATGATTAATGTACGGAGGAATAGTTATGGACGACCGTCTGGGGCGCCGATGAAAGGGACGCCGAGGTGGAATAGTTTTGGCGGTGATGCTGATGGTTTGAATTTGAATATGAATAATATGATGTCAGGTGGTAGTTATGGCGGTTATTCACCGATAATTGATGATAAGAAGAGGAAATTACCTGTAATGGTGCAGTTTCATGGAGGTGGTTGGGTGAGTGGGAGTAATGAATCGGTTGCAAATGATTTTTTTTGTAGGAGGATTGCGAAATTGTGTGATTCGGTTGTTGTTGCGGTTGGTTATAGGCTAGCGCCGGAGAATAGGTATCCGGCTGCTTTTGAGGATGGATTTAATGTTTTGAGTTGGTTGGCGAAACAAAAGAATTTGGCCGAGTGTAGTAAGTCGTTGGGGATTAAGAAATTGGATGGTGGTCATAAACATATTGTTGATTCTTTTGGTGCTTCTATGGTTGAACCTTGGTTGGCTGCTCATGGAAATTTATCAAGGTTGTAATACTTTCTACATTGTTGTTTTTGTTAATCAATGCCTTTGTGAATTGTGTTGTCGTTAATTTAGGGTTTGTTTTGATTGAACTTATTTGAGCTTATCTACTTGCATAAGCATTTGTGGGGTTATTCATAAGAGCTTATGAAAACAACTTATGACATGTTCATAACTTATTTTCATAAGCTCTGCAGGATAGCAATAGCTTATGTAAACAACTTAGCCTATATGAAAATAGTCCCCGTGAGCTTAGTCCAGTTGATAGGGACATTGCACGTAATGTGTAAGGACTGAGATTCAAACCCTGATAATACACCCACTTATTCAACTTTAAGGGGTGAAATTCTAGCCACTAGACTACCTGACAAAAACAAATAGTCGGGTTTATGTTAACCTTTGTTATACAAATCGATTATACATAAGCACATATAGGATAAGCGTTTATGCCATCAGAGCTTAATTAAATTGTTTATCCAAATAGGGCTCTATACTCTTGCTTTTGTAGATTGATTAGTTTATATATATATAACTCGTTCAATTGGTAATAAATTGACACTGTAAGAGGTCCAAGGTTCAAATTTTGAAAACTAATGTAACCACTAATTTGCCAACAAACAACTAACATTTCGCCTATATATAGTTGGTCATTGGGATGGCTTTGAATATGATATGATCAACCTAACTGTGATTGAACTGAATGCTTTTGTTTGTTGTTGTTGTTGTACTAGTTATTACTATCATTATTTGGCTTTCATTGTGTGATGTAAATGTATGTAGAGATTAGAGTATGTAGAGTAAGATGAGAAATTGGTCATATAGGATCTAGAGTTAGGAGAGAGTAATGGGCCATGCAGTGCAGTAGGAAGGTTTTGAATTTAACGACAGCAAGTTTTGAAATGGGATTTTCAAGTTGGTATCAATTGCAATGAACTAGGGAGTGACTTAGTTTGGCCTGATAAACAACTAGGCTTCTGACTAGAGGTTTATTCTTGAAAATTGTTTTACTTATTTGATTGATCAATTGTTGATTTTTGTGGCGCTTCTATGGTTGAGCCTTGGTTAGCTGTGCATAGAAATCTATCAAGCTTGTAACACTTTCTGCATTTTATTTTTGTTAATCAATTCATTTGTGAATTGAGTTGTGTTTAATTTATACCCTTATCTGGTTCTTGTAGATTGATCTGTTTATATATATAACTGGATCAATTAGTTACAAAGGGACACTGAAGGAGTTCTAGGTTATAATTAGGACATCGAAATCTTATGTTAGTTACATACATTATTTAGGGGTTTAAACAATAGTTTATGTGATCCTTTTTCTTGTTGGACTTTGTCATTCTTGCTTGTCTATAGATGATTTCTTACTGTATTCATCCTCAGTATCAGATTTCAAATTATTTTTCATTTTAAAATACTTCATTTCCTTTTATATGCTAGCTGTGTCTTGGTTTTTTCCCTCTGTGTATTAGTAGCATTGCATAGGTTAAAGATTTATTTGAATAATACAAGAATAGCCACTAGAAAAGTATTGGAATGTGTCTCATTTCTAGACAAAACTTGTTTAATCAAAATTTATTGATAAGGGGATAACTTTTTCATCATAGAATATTAGTAAGTAGTAACAATCCAACACTAGTATATTGAGTAGCTACATGGGTCACATGAAGCTTTTGCCGTTTTCTTATGTAGAGTGGTCCGTTCAAACCATTTTGGAGCCGTGCCTTTTTTTCTTTTTTCCTGGTCACTTTTACTTGCCTTTGTAGTTCACAGGTTCTTCTTGGTTTTGGCTAAGAATCTCATATCTAAGTTAATATTTTCTTCTGAACTTTCTCGTCCTTAATAGATTGGGCGTCTTGCTAAACAGAAGTTTACTAACCTAATATTTATGCCAGAAAACTTGGTTAGGGGATCACTCTAGATCTGGTAAATTTCCCCATACTTAGTATTCCATCTTTCTCTAAATTTATCTTGAAACACCATTTTCCAAATTAGAAATTATTTTTCAGAACATGTATTTTGTAGTTGGCATCTATATGCGAATTAGGAGAATGCTTTCTATTGCCTATGATATTTGCGAAAGATTTTGTTTACCTCCTTTGGGCATGATGGGATATATTTTTATACTTTTATGACTCTTCAAAACAGGTCGTGTTGCGTAAAAAAAAACCGGTCATGTTTGATTGCCAAATAAAACCCTACATTGACAGCTTAAGTTGAAGGCTGGCACTTCTGTCGATAAGCATTTGGATTGTCTGTTTTCTTTATTTTAACTTCTCATGGTTTATATTCGAAGATAGTGTTCATGAGGTTACGTACTGCACTCTTTCATAGATTAACATTTTCTTTGGTATTGAATCAGGGTTGTTCTTCTTGGTGTGAGTTGTGGAGCAAATATTGCTAACTATGTAGCTCGAAAAGCTGTAGAAACTGGCAAACTTCTGGACCCTGTCAAGGTGGTCGCACAGATCCTGATGTATCCGTTTTATGTTGGAAGTGTGCCCACACCTTCTGAAATAAGGTTGGCAAACTCTTATTTTTATGACAAGGCTATGTGTATGCTTGCATGGAAACTATTCCTACCTGAGAAAGAATTTAGCCTAGACCATCCAGCTGCCAATCCATTAATCCCAGGCCATGGTCCTCCTTTAAAGTTGATGCCTCCAACATTAACAGTGGTGGCGGAACATGACTGGATGAGAGACCGTGCCATAGCTTACTCAGAGGAACTTAGGAAGGTGAACGTTGATGCACCTGTTCTCGAATATAAGGATGCAGTCCATGAATTTGCAACACTTGACGTACTTCTCAGAAGCCCTCAGGCTCAGGTTTGTGCTGAGGACATTGCCATCTGGGTCAAGAAGTATATATCACTTCGAGGTCATGAATTCTCATATTGAGTAGGATATATCAGATTAATGCAACGATCAGTGAGAGAATCTTTTCCCCATCCTTGAAATTAGTTTCAGGTCGCTCTTTTTCTGCCAACGCACCAGATTAAAAATCACAACAATGATCTGCGAGGAAAGCTTTTCTCTTCAGCTCATTCTTTTGCTGCCTAATCAACTTGGGGATATGTGATATATTACTTGATTTATTTGGAAGCTTATAAAGCGCTGCCATCAATGTCGACAGGTTCAAGATACTACCATAACTTGAAAGTGGGGTTAGT
Organism: Trifolium dubium; assembly: GCA_951804385.1. NCBI lineage: Eukaryota > Viridiplantae > Streptophyta > Magnoliopsida > Fabales > Fabaceae > Trifolium > Trifolium dubium. The sequence goes on along the minus strand of OX638062.1, from coordinate 5,026,047 downwards.
CGAACATGAGATTCGTGAGATGGATGCATCTCATGGGCATCACATTTGGTAACCCCTGTTCCATTTTTTTTCCTGTGTATTATGATGTAATATTTCTCGTGAAAGAGTTATAAAGTTTTGTGCATTATTCTTTTGACTTGGCAATATCCTACCTGGTCTCCTGTCCATTATTACAATATGTACCAGAGATGAGTTTTTTTGTTTAACGATAAGATTCATAATTTAGATTAAATAAAACCATTGCTCATAAGATACCATTTAGTTACTATCTAGGACTAGGATGATGATGATATGAAATTTCTTTAATAATATTAATCAAAAGTTAATGCCAATGTTTTGCTTAGTTTGCTTTGTTGGGAACAATGTTTATGTCCATTACAGACAAGTGTTTCATCATTATCTTATCTTTCATGGTTGTGTCTTTCATTATATAAATGTCATAAATGTAATGTCCTTCATATGATTGCCCACACTTATTCCCTCCCCTTTGGTTTCTGGGGAGGAGAACCATGTAGAGGTTGTACTTGTGTATATATAGATAGAGAACCTCTCATGAAGCAAAGAGATTTGAGATGACAACGATCTTCAATAACCAAGTCAATTCAATATAGCTTGTTGGTCTCAATATTGGAAGCACTTTGAGGGAATGAGAGCCACTCTGACCCAGTATGCATTGTTAGATCAAGTGATAAACGGATTTGGATTCTCTGCTTTTACGCAATCATGCGACCGTCAATCCAAACCGCTGGATTAAAGACTAAAATACTCACGTTCTGACTTTGTATGTTTTTATTGATTTACCGATCTTGATCAAATAGTCTAGATCAAGCGGCTGCGTCAAATGAGTGGCATCTCTGTTGACTTTCTGGTAACCATGAGTTCATAGACTATGGTTGCGGAAAGTTATTATGTTATTCCCTCTAATCCTTATAATGAAAAAAATTTGTTTTTTAGATTCATTGGATGATTGATATATCTAGTCTTATGATATAGATAAGATACATCAAATATTTAATGAATTTAAATAACAATTTTTTTTCTTCTTATAATGAAAATTAGAGGGAATACTTTCAAAATGATTGTGTTTGAATAGAAAAAGGTGGTTGTGAATAGTGACTATGTTACTTTCAAAGTTATAGCAATGTTACTAAACAATTAAATAATAGAGACCCTACTTGTTTAATTATACTTTGGACAATCTTATAAGTTATACGGATGTTTGAATATATTCTTAGTTCCTTAAGAATATACACTTTAACAATTGTATTAGGATGCTTCATTATTAAATTCATCAAGATATTTAAAGAAATAAACAACTATACGATAATTGCCCAAGCCAAATAAAGTGCTTTCTATGCAAGAAATATGAAAGATTAACATGAAAGCAAACAAACAAAAGCCAAAAGAAAGAACATGGTCATAAATTGAATTAGCTCAAAGATTATATAAATAGAACCTCGCTCTAAGTTGATTATATCATTCCGTGCTCAATATCATATCACGAGGAGGAATTCTAACATCGTTCTCTCTTTTGAACACACTAATACTCTTTTTAATTGGTTAAAATTCAAGTGGATCCCTCTTTGAAAATAGATACACATAAAATAGTGAGGCGCACATGAATTTCGACTAATTAGAAGGAGAGTAAAAGAGAGAGTTCACAAGAGAGAGTGTTGCTAACACTTCTTATCAATACATTGTAAAATATAAAAGAATGGAGACAAGAGAGAATGATAGAAGATAGTATATTGCATTACACTCTTCAATATTTATAATGCTACATAACATAAGTTTTATTTATATATTGGACACAAGTCTTTGTAACTCACAATCGGCATTACAAGAAATAACAATACAATTTTCACATCAATATGGCTGTCTTCTAATATTCCTTTAGACAAAATAGCACTTGTCGTTGTATATGTGTTTGTATCATATTAATCTTTTAAGTTTTTTTTCTTCTCATTTTAATTAGTTAAGTCTTAATATGTGCGAAAAATTTTCTGAACTTATTTGATTGACTCCATTGTAAAAAAATGATAATAATGTGATTGTTGCGGTGTTTATGTGTCCATAATGGTGTACCGCGGTTGCTATAATCTTTTCAACTTAGGGTACAACTGAGACGACATCTCGAAGACAACAATCTTTTAGCATACAATTGCGTTGTACGGTGCAACCATTGCATAAAATCAAAATGTATATTTAAGAAAATATCATAACTCAAATTTTAAAATTTGGTTTTTATTTTCCTATAACTTTTTTTAAAAAATAAAATTAAAATATCGTACACCTAATCATTTAATTTGTGATTTTGAGCTAACAAGTTTCATATATGTGTATGTGGTTTGACTAATTCTTCTTGAAATCCATGTTTAGTGGGCTTGAACATTTCTCTCGAGATCAAAGGATGCATGCATGAACCACAAATTTTGTGGATCATATTACACCACAACTTTCTCCTATGTGATGTCTAATATATATGCATCAGCACTCTCACTTCTCTTAGATTTTCTTTGTTCACAATCATTATCCTTTGTTACACACTCTTTTTGTTTCTTGTTAGATAAATCATTGTGAGAAATTAGACTCATGGGGAAGATCAAGATTGGCATCAATGGTACTCCAATAATTACCATTTCTCTTTTGTTTATGTCTCACAACTTTGTTACATGTTTCAAATGTAGCATGTCATATATATCACTTGACAAAGTAAAAATTAAACATAGACAACTTGTACATGTTTTGTTTGTTGGTATATTCATATATACTGGGGAATCAGATTACACTGATGTAATATATAGACAGTGTTACACCGTTCAATAACATTTGAAAGTTTATGTCATATATTTTGTTTTATAAAATTTTATAATAATAGAAAATTATTTGATATGTTATATGTGTCTGTGTGCGTGCACGCGCTCTAGTTGTGTATATAAATGTGCTTGTTTGTGACAATGAAGGATTTGGAAGGATTGGCCGTTTGGTGGCAAGAGTGGCATTGGAAAGAGATGATGTGGAGCTTGTTGCTGTCAATGATCCTTTCATCACAACTGATTACATGGTAAGCAAACCACTTTAGCTCTATGAAGGACACTCCTCACATGGGATTATGTTATTTTCTTAAACTATTATGTGTGTTGATGTGTCTGTGTCATGTCTAGTGTCTGTGTCAATGCTTCACAGCTTTTAGCCGCATTTTCCAATGTTATATGTGAATTTTTCTTAGTTAATGTTTGTTTAGTAATAATAAACACTTACATGTTACTTTATCCATATTAACTAATAAAAAATTTGAAAATGTTTCCTCTGCAGACTTACATGTTCAAGTATGATACAGTTCACGGACTTTTGAAAAACCGTGAAATTACAGTTAAGGACAGCAAAACTCTTCTTTTTGGTGGCAGCCCTGTCACTGTTTTTGGTGTAAGGTATGCTCTTTAACAAGTAAATAAACCCTCAACTTCGTTAATTAAATTGCTGTTGCAATCGCGGTTACTATTAGGCTTCAAACTGTTATATTGCGGTAAAAGATGGACAAAATTGGCCAATTTGGCCATCATTACGACTGTGGTACCATTGCAGAGACTTCAAAAATTGTTATATTGCGACTGCAATTGCTGTTGCTGAGTGCAATTTAAAACTATCATTTGAATATGGATGAATATTATTCACACTACAAAGCAAAGTCTAAGGCTTAAGTTTTTTTTTCTCATATTTAATTAGGAATCCTGAGGAAATTCCATGGGGTGAGGCTGGAGCCGAATATGTTGTTGAGTCTACCGGAGTTTTCACCGACCAAGACAAGGCTGCTGCTCATTTGAAGGTTCATCATTAACTTATAGCACAACAAAATTTGAACAAATCGTTATTATTTCACGATACACTTTAATACAGAATGTTGTCAAATAACCGCTATTGCGATTGATAACACTGATATTTTATCAACCTATTCAAGAATATACATTAAAAATTTACATTTATACACTGATATTTTGCTCTTAAATAAGTTTTGACTATGTAATTTGATATTATAGGGTGGTGCAAAGAAAGTAATTATTTCTGCACCTAGCAAGGATGCACCAATGTATGTTGTTGGTGTGAATGAAAAAGAGTATAAGTCAGATATTAATATTGTTTCTAATGCTAGCTGCACAACCAATTGTCTTGCTCCACTTGCAAAGGTTAGTAATTTGTCTTATATTTCTTATATGATTTTTGAAACAGATTTTTTTCAATTTCATGTAGAGGAAAAAACAAAAATCTTAATTTAATGTTATTGTGTTGAAATATATTCAGGTTGTTCATGATAAATTTGGTATTGTTGAAGGTCTCATGAGTACTATTCACTCTATTACTGGTAAGTATGTAATATTATGCTATGCATTCTTCTTAATTAGCTGCAAAGAATTCATAATATAGGCTTTATTTTGATAAACAACTTAGTTATGTGCTTTTAACATAAACACTTATTGTATGTTTTTATGTATAAACTTTCTATAAAAAAATTTTAATTTGTTTTATATAAGCTATAAGCTGTTTTCATAAGTTCTTCCAAATAGTCTGACAAGTGTTTATGGCAATATATAAGCTCAAATAAGCCAATCTAGAGGCGCCCTTAACTAACTTGTTTGTCACACAGCTACTCAAAAAACTGTGGATGGACCATCAATGAAGGATTGGAGAGGTGGAAGAGCTGCTTCTGTTAACATCATTCCTAGCAGTACTGGAGCTGCAAAGGTACCTTCCTTATAAAACAATAGCGGTTATAGCGATGTTATAAATTAACAGAATCTAAAAAAATCGTTATTGTTCTGCAATATGCTACTTGGTACAAAGTGTTGTCAAATAGTGACGTTATAGTGCTGTAAAATAGCAGAATTTGAAAAAACCGGTAATTTTTGGAATCTACAATATTGACAACACTAATAGAGATTCTGTAATTTTCACTTGTTAAAGTTAAACCGTGTTTGGATAAACAACTTAATTGAGCACTTATAGAAGTTATAGTTTAAGCACTTATCATATAAGTTTTTTTTTAAAGAGGCACTTAGATAGATATTTTTATAACAAAAGATAAAATAAAGTCAAACTGTTTGCATACAAGCTATAAGTTGTTTTCATAAAATATTCTGAAGAGCTTAAGGAAATAAGCTGAAAATAGTTTATGTTTAAATTTATGTTTTTTTATGATTTTGTGCAGGCTGTTGGTAAGGTATTACCATCATTGAACAATAAGTTGACAGGAATGTCATTCAGAGTTCCAACAGTAGATGTTTCAGTGGTTGACCTTACTGTTAGACTTGAGAAAGGTGCAACCTATGATGAAATTAAAGCTGCAATTAAGTAAGAACAATAAACTTTTACTTTTAAGGGATAATGACATTATAATTTTGATATTTGATTCATATTTTTTTTCCTATAGTGAATGCTAATTTTTCCATTTTATACAAATTTTTCATAGGCAAGCTTCTGAGGGAGATTTGAAGGGAATCCTTGGTTACACAGAGGATGATGTTGTTTCTACTGATTTTGTTGGTGACAGCAGGTAATGATGATACTAATTGTTACCATAAGCAAAAGTTGCAATTAATTGTTACCACCATCACCATGCATTGTGTGACTAATTCTGTCGATAAGTTTATTTTAACTTGATTGTGTTACTATTGTTTCGGTTTTATGACAATCTCTAGAATGGAAAAATGTTTCATATGATCTACAATGGACTATTACTTGAAAATAGAAGATCTTAGTATTAACCTTCCTTACGGCTGAGATGTTGACACAATCATTGTTCGCTCAACAAAAAACAAGAAAAGCAAATATCAGTGCCTCAAAACTCCTGTTAATTTTTTCTTGGTTTTATCGAATGAATATCGACCAAGTCACTATGTCCACCATAAAACGTGGAGGATCAAGAAAATCTACTTAAAAGGTGCTGATGTCAATCAACGTCTAAGTTTTAACAGATTTTCAAACATTGGTCCATCGCAAACCACATAAGACACTTCTTTGCCCTAGCGATTACCTGCGATTATTTCCATAATGCTTAGATGGTTACACTTTGTTATGACTTTAAAGTTATGAAATTGAATGAGTTTGATGATGAAGCTTATCATATGATTCCCCTTTTGCTTACAGGTCAAGCATATTTGATGCCAAGGCAGGAATTTCATTGAACAACAATTTTGTGAAACTTGTATCTTGGTATGACAATGAATGGGGCTACAGCTCGCGTGTGGTTGACTTGATCCGACACATGGCCTCAGTTGCTTAAGCTGCAAGGAATTTTTGGCATACATCTAATGCAATGATATCAAATTATTTGAGGAATAATTTTCTCTCTGTTAAATGAGGAAAATATTGATCAACACAACATAATTCATGTCTTGAAGCTTCTATCTATATTTTGGATTAGCTTTTGGCTTATATATTATTTTTCTTCCTGTTTTATTGATATCTTCTTTTATAGTAGTTTTGATTTTATTTTTTATGGCATTCTTTGTTTCAACATTCTTTTAAGAAGAACAATGTTGATAAGTGTGGTCTATGGCAGAAATCATAGAATATAGAAGAAAACTAAGGTATTTCTTTTCTGATATTCTAGCATCAAACATTGCACAAAATCTCAACAAATGAATGAGTTATTAAAGACTTGAGGTCCCTGCAAAAGGGCTATAACCGCGTCTTCCTAGCCGCGCTCAAGTGCCACCTGAGCTAAGTCGACTAGGTCATCTTTCAAGCCAATTGCCGACATGAATATTTTTTACCCGAGTCAATATCTATTATCTGGTGCCATCTATAGTTTTCAGAACCAATTTCAAAACGTTTGCAAATATCACAGCAATAAATAGAAACAAAAACTATCATGTTGAGTCGAAAGTTGTAACTTTGGCTAATACGAACAAGTATCAGCATCAACATAACAATAAGACTATCGAATATATGAAAGAAATATATCTGTCCCATGAACAAAAAATATTTGTGGCAACGAAACAACTAAATCATAAACAAGTGGATACTAGATATCATAATGCCAAGATACATTTTCATCGTGTCATATCAACGAGTTTCATGTCTAGTAAAAGACTCACGTTCTGCAAAATATATGCTGCAAATGGAAGATCATTGGTTGAGTCCTCAAATCTTAAAACTGGTATCGATAAGCTGTTCTTCGTCCACTGTCAAAGGGACCAAAAATAATATTTATTAAAATATATGTTAAAAAATATAAGAACAAGCAAGCAAAGCAAGCAAACAGAGTATATTTGGCAATGGACCACACATAAGTTCTTGAACATGTAACCAATTGGCCAAATTTATATAAATCGACAGTGTAATATTTTTTTACACATGCATCTAATCAATTCATGCCACGTGGATATTTGTGGACATATTTTAAGAGTTTACTTATAAAAGTGGCATATCATGGTGTGATTTGATTGGATGCTTGTGTAAAACGAAAAGTGTTTTATACCGTCAGTGCATAATAATTAAAATCACTGGAATATTGCAAACAAGCACAATCAAACAATTCTTTCAATGCAATAGAGCAAAATAAAATTAAAAGCATCTAAACAGAATCATTATCGAGCCACAATATGGTAGTCCCCCTAGCATATATAATGTCCAAACTATCAAACTAAACGGTTGCAGCAGCATATATATTAGAAGAATAGAAACAAATGAAAAACACTAATAATTCTAATAATTTACTTACTTTCAAATGAAAGTTTACATCCAGGAGATATCCTTGGACAGGACGCCAATTCTTCTATAATCTTGCTTTTTTCGAAAAACATTTCATTAGCAGTAACACCGACTTTCATGTCTTGTAAAAAACTCGCATTTTGCAAAATGTATGTTGCAAATCGAAGATCATTGTCCGAGCCATCAAATCTTAAAATAGTACATGATCTGAGGTGATACGGAAGGCATTCAAGAACCGAAATTGGGCATTTCCATTCTAGGGATGTCAATGGTCCGGTCACTTTCCACTGTCAAAGGGTTCAAAAATAACATCTATCAAACTTGTTGGGAAAGCAATCAAAAAATATTTCCACCCAATGAGCAAAAATAAATAAAATCAACTCACAATAATGATTTAGTACTAAAACTATACATATTCTCCCTCCGCACCAAATTATAAGTAGTTTTGAGAAGAAAACAAATTGTACAAAATTAATCATTTAATGCTATTTTTCCTATTATAACCTAAACTATTTATTATTTTCTCTTCTTTCCATTCTTCAATTTAAACAAGCTATTAAACAAACATAGCAATAACCAAACGTTAGTTGGTTCGGTGGTGATTGATGCAGGACAATAGTTTGATCCCGCAACTGTGTTTGGGAGGGACTGGAACCACCACTTCATGCCAGAATTTGTCCCGAACTCTGAACTAACTAGAACCCTTTCCTCTAAACCATAGGGTGAAAACCAAAAAAACAAAACATAGCAGGGAACAAACCTTTGCAATATAAAGAATTTGAAGGTTGGGGCAATAGCGGAGTAGTTTTTCCACATCATGCCAGCAATGAATTGAGTGCATAGCAAACACTATATGAAGATGAATTAAGCTTGTAAACACTGGAATTACTTTGAAAGAAGCCCTTGTAAACCAACCATATACGATTATGCTCATAAACTTGACATTATGAATAACATTACACATAGCATCTCTTGAACCGATACTCGCACTAACCAACTTAGACAAATTCGACGGTCGTCTTAACCCTTCTAGTTCAATGATCGAGTCTCATCCTCCTTTATCAAATGTCGGGGTAGTTCCATCTTCGTCTTGTATATATATGAAACAATTTTAAATTTGTGGGTCAGTTGTTCTACCATTTGAGGTGTCTCGAATTTAGCGAATGTAATAGTCATTGCGTTCGGCGGTGGATATTCTGATCTTGTCAATATAATAAATTATGATACTTCACGTGTTCATCTTCCATCACTTAAAACTCTGTTTTTGGAGCAAGTTGGGTTTGAAAAACAAAATCATTGCATTAATTTTATTTCTGCTTGTCCTAACTTAGAAGATTTGCTTGCTGAATGAATCTATTATAATAATATGAAGAGACATCATAAAACTAATGCACAAGAAGAAGAAGGGTTTAAATCATTGACATTGTCTAAGTTGGTTAGAGTGACAATTGGTTCAATGAATTTTATGTTTAAAATCATTAAAATTGTCGAATTTCTACGTCTAAGCATAGATATGAGGGAAGATATTTCTTATAAAGCAATTCCAATGTTTCGAAACTTAATTCATATAGTATATACCCCCAAATCTTGTGGGGATTGACAAGAAAAAGCCTTTATTATTTCTATTTTCTGCACAAGTCACCCCACCACAAAGAACTAGTAGTCCCACAAAATGAATCGTCGATTGAAATATAGATTGTTTTTGAAAGTCTTACAATAATAGAAAATTATTTGATATGTTATATATATGTGTGTCTGTGTGTGTGCACACGCTCTACTTGTGTATATAAATGTGCTTGTTTGTGACAATGAAGGATTGGCCGTTTGGTGGCAAGAGTAGCATTGGAAAGAGATGATGTGGAGCTTGTTGCTGTCAATGATCCTTTCATCACATTAGGTGTGTCTAGGTGTCGGATATGCATCACACTAAATTATGTCATTTCTTAAACTATTATCGTGTTGATGTGTCTGTGTCATGTATAGTCTAGTGACTGTGTCAGTCCTTCACAGTTTTTAGCTGCATTTTTCAATGTTTAATGTGAATTTTTCCATAGTTAATGTTGGTGTAGTAATAAAAAGAACTTACATGTTACTTTATCCATAGTAACTAATAAAAATTTGGAAATGTTTCTTCTGCAGACTTACATTTTCAAGTATGATACAATTCATGGGATTTAAAAAAACCGTGAAATTACAATTAAGGACAGAAAAACTCTTCTTTTTGGTGGGAGTCCTGTCACTGAACTGGTTCATTAAATTGCAGTAGGAGTCGCGGTTGCTATTATGCTGCAAACTATTATATTGTGGTAAAAGATGGACAAAAATGGCCATTGTGGCCATAATTATGATTGTGGCACCGTTGCAGAGACCTCTAAAATTATTATATTGCGCCCACAGTTGCTGTTGTTGACCGCAATTTAAAACTATCATTTGAATAGGGATAAATATTATTCACACTATGAAGAAAATTCTAAGGCTTAAATTTTTTTTCTCATATAATTAGAAATATTGAAGAAATTCCATGGGGTGAGGCTGGAGCGGAATACGTTGTTGAGTCTACCAGAGTTTTCACCAACCAAGACAAGCATATTTGATGCCAATGCAGGAATTTCTTTGAACAACAATTTTTGTGAAACTTGTATCTTGGTATGACAATGAATGGGGCTACAGCTCACGTGTGTTTGACTTAATAAGTGTGGTTTATGGTAGAATACACTTAATTATCTCATTACCTTGTGTATTAGTACTAGTGTGTGTGTTCTATAATCACACAGAATCCATCAACCAACAATGCCTATTTACGTGTGCAACAAGTTTCAAGTGTCAAACATTCTTTTACAGTATCTGCTCTAACGCCAATTGCTGTCGTAAGATAACAAGGAAGAAGCAAATCAATCTAACATTTGAAGCTAGTCTAGACGAACTTCTTAATGATCACTTACAGAAAAATTAATACTAAAATGATCTTGCAATAACTACAAGCTTTTTTAAAAATAGATTCTCAAAGAAAATCACTTTTGTTACCTTTTTAAATCCAAATTGAAATACATACACAGAACAGTAACCAGTTTTCATCTTGTTAGATTTTTGGGTTGTGTCTGGACGAACAATGGAGAGCAATGGCAGTAGAAAGGTAATGCAAACAACGCAAGTATATATATCTATAATCTCACTTCTCACTATAATAGGAGAACCCTAAAACGCAAAATTCACAGGAAAATTATGATTTCCGAACTCAAAAAGCATAATTGACACTACAAAATAACACATAATGAGAGCATTAAAATCAAACAAACTCATAAATATGCAGCAGAAAGGATAACAGTAAGTAGTAACCATTGTATTTTCTTTGGATCATTCAATGGCGATTAACAAAGAAAGGATAACAATTGAAATATCACAAGCTCCCTAATGCCAACATATTCCAGTATCAAGCATGATCAAACTAAAGTAATGAAAAACACCGATAATTCTAGTAACTTTACTTCAAGTCAAATGAAAGTTTACATCCTAGGCTGACTTTTATCAAAACCACTCCATTAGTAGTAAGGCTGAGTTTCATGTCTTGTAAGAGACTCACATTCTGCAAAATATATGTTGCAAATCGAAGACCATTTGCCAAGCCATCAAAGTTTAAAATAGTACATTATCTGGGGTGAGACGAAACACATTCAAGAATCGAAATTATTGGAGATTTCCATTTCTCGGATAAGCTCGTCTTTGTCCGCTGTCAAAGGGATCGAAAATAATATTTATTAAAATATACGTTAAAAAAAATAAAGAACAAGAAAGCAAGCAAACAAACATACTATATTTGGCCATGGACCACATAAGAACTTAATCTTTTAGGAATGTTTCTTGAACATGTGACCAATTGGCCAAAGAGGCCTTGATGCTATGTTTGTTTAAATCATAATTAGGACTACCTATCTCTTGCCATTGTAGTATTTTCTTTGGAATGTTTCTATTTATTGTTAACAAAAACAAAGGACAATAGTGACAGCATCATATATGATAAGAAATGGTATAGAATTGTATTCAGATACACCGACAGTGTAATATATTTTTACACATGCATCTAATCAAATCATGCCATGTTGATATTTGTGGAGATATTTTAGGAATTTACTTATAAAAATGGCATCATAGTGTGATTTAATTGGATGCCTGTGTAAAACTAAGTTTTACACCGTCAGTGCAGAGTAATTAAAGTCACTGGAATATTGCAAACAAGCACAATCAAACAAATCTCACTTTCAATACAATAGAGCAAAATAAATTATAAGCATCTAAACATAATCATTATCGAGCCACAATATGATAGTCCCCCTAGCATATTTGTTGTCCAAACTATCAAATTAAATGGTTGCAGCATGTATATTAGAAGAATATAAACAAATGAAAAACACTAATAATTCTAATAATTTACTTACTTTCAAATGAAAGTTTACATCCAGGAGATAACCTTGGACACGAAGACAATTCATCTATAATCTTGCTTTTTTCAAAAAACATTTCATTAGCAGTAACACCGACTTTCATGTCTTGTAAAAGACTCGCATTTTGCAAAATATATGTTGCAAATCGAAGATCATTGACCGAGCCATCAAACTTTAAAATAGTACATGATCTGAGGTGAGACGAAAGGCATTCAAGAACCGGAATTGGGCATTCCCATTCTGGTTTGTCAAATGGTCTGGTCTCTTTCCACTGTCAAAGGATTTGAAAATAACATCTATCAAACTTGTTGGGAAAGCAGTACAAAAAATCTTCATGCAATAAGCAAAAACATACAAAATCAACTCACAATAATGATTTAGTACTAAATTTGCAATAATTTATTACTAAATCTATAATTTTACAACGACCAAAATTGCAAACTCTCTCGACTACAATTTTTGCACAGAAAAATTGCAAATCCTTTCCAAACACACAACTACCTAAACACATACTACCCCCAAAAGCCTAGAGATGTCGTGGTGAATAAAACCCAATATACATTTCCATATTTGTAATAAGTCTCTACCTCTTTTTGAGAACAAAACTATACTTGTTCTCCCTCGGTACCAGATTATATAAGTAGTTTTGAGGGAAAAAAAGTATCAAATAATATGCTGTTTTATAATACCAATGAATCATTTAATGTATCAGATTAACTATTTATAATTCTCTTCTTTCCATTCTTCAATTTATTTATCCCGTACGTAATGATAAAAAAGAGAAAACAAGCAAACAAACATATATACTAGTAGTGAACAAACCTTTGCAATAAAAAGAATTTGAAGGTTGGGGCAATGGTGGATCAGTTGTACTATATCTTCCCAGCAATAATATGACCACCAAACCAACACTATATGAAGATGAGTTAAGCTTGAAAACACTGGAATTACTTTGAAATAAATCCGTGTAAACCCGTCAAAGCGTGTGATTATGCTTAGAAACTTGACATTATGAATAACATTACACATAGCATCACTTGAACCGATACTCACTCTAACCAACTTAGACAAAGTCGATGATCGTCGTAACCCTTTTTTATTACGATTCACTCTAACCCTTTTTCGTTTTAACCAATGTATAATATAGATATTCTCTGTATGCAAATCTTCCAGGTTAGGACAACCAGAAAGAAAATTCTCGTAATCATTCTGATTTAGAAAACCAGCATATAAATGTAACGTTTTGAGGGATGGGAGATGAATGCAAGAAGTATCACTTTCAAAGTGTACTCGGTTAATTTTGAGAAAAACAAGTGTTTGAGAGATGATAACATTGGGATTCAAGTTATTAGCGTGTAGAGATACATTCAAGTACTCAACATGACGCCTTATTGCGGCATCTAACCATGTTTTGTAGATGCGATTCTCTACATGATCGTAGTCATAACCAATGTCGAGGTTGAGGGTAAAAGTTTTGAGAGGTTGATTGATTGAAAGAGGAGAGAACATGATATTGTCGACGTAGCGACTGAATCGATGACGAAAGTTTTCATTATGATCGACGTAAGGACCGTTGTATATGTAATGAAAGTGGAGAACCAAGAGTGAATAGAAGAGTTGCGACCATCGCTTGGAAATAATTGTTGTAGTGAAAGCGAGATTGGTTGGGAGAAAAGAGAGAATATGACATAATAATTCATTTGGTAAACTGCTGATTCTATCCACCATTGTTGGTTTGTTGAGTCTGCGTAAGAAGGAAGAAGATGAACAAAGGGAGGGAAGGACTTGCGAGAGCAAGAGACAGAGACTTAATTTGTGAAAGTTGCATCAAATTGATTATGTACTTAGAATTTGGATTCTGATGGTCCGTTCACTTTTGATTCGACATCGGGAGTTAGTGTCAAGTGACATCTTTTTAGTCGGATTGAGATTTCTCTGGTGTTTGGAAGTTAAGGAGTGTCTTTTTAAGGATGAGATTAGAAGTAGACTCCTTTTAGGCAGTGTAGGTTTTGGTATTTCATTGGTGTTCCGCTTTTATACGGCGCCTTTGTTTTGTAACTACTTTTTTACCGGTTTTTGTTCATCTTGAACAGAGACTTGATCTTATTATAAATATATTATATTTGCCGTTAAAAAAAAAAAATATTGGTGTCAAGGGAGGGTGTAAATTGTAATAATCCACGAAGCCTGAATAAGAATTTGTTAATAAGATTCTCTAAAAATAAATTTAGAAGTCAATAAGATATAATGTTTTTTTGGATACAGAAGATAAAATTTATTGCATCAATCTTGTAAAATCTTTTATTTTTTTGAAAGGAATCTTAGTCAAAATCTTCAATTGATCTATTTTTATCTACTCCTTTTGTCTCATTATATAAGCACTTTTATTATAAAAGTCTAGTCCCAAAATATAAGCCCCTTTACAATTTATTAGATACATTTATTACTTTTTTGCTTACACATACCCCTAATTATTACTACTAAGTTGCACTGAAATATAAAAATTGTAAAGAGACACATATTTTGGGACTAGACTTTTGTAGTAAAAGTGCTTATATAATGCGACGGATGGAGTAATATACTCCCTCCATTTTTTTTTATTTGTCGTAAAAAAAATCAAATAAAAAAAAATGTATTTTTGCACTCTATCTTTCTATTATATACACTCCTTCTTTTTGGAATATATATCATAATTTTAAAACCACAAAAAAATTGTATAAATAAAAAATAGATCAATTGAAGATTTTGACTAAGATTCACCCTATCTGATTCTAAAGTAGGGTGATTTGACTAAGACAGGGTGATTTGTCGTAAAATAATCAAATTAGAAAAGTGTATTTTAAAAAGGAATAGAGAGTGTATTTTTTTTTCCACCTTAAAGATATATAAATATATATTTTTTTTGGTACTAATATAAATATATTATTTATCATAATAAAAGATGCTAATATTATCGTCTATCTTTATTTAATGATGCAACTGATTGAAAGAAAAAAATTTGTGCAATTGATTTGGAAATTTGCTAATCTTCAGTTTTTTTTGGACTTCCCCCTACTCATTTCTCATATATATGTCCCCCAATTCTTATCATTTGAACTATCGTAACTATCCTACAGGGACTCTGCTAATCCTCCGTTGATATGTACTTTCAAAAATCAATCAAGAGCTATAATTCAAAATTCTTTTCTTCATGCTTTTAAAAAAATAACAGAGCAAAAGCCTAACATACAAATTTATAGCATTCTTTTTTAAAACATTTTTAGAAAAAATCCAA
Source organism: Trifolium dubium (assembly GCA_951804385.1). NCBI lineage: Eukaryota > Viridiplantae > Streptophyta > Magnoliopsida > Fabales > Fabaceae > Trifolium > Trifolium dubium. The sequence continues at coordinate 5,010,624 of OX638062.1, read as the reverse complement.
AGAATTCAAGGCATCCATGCAATGCAACAATCCTTTTCTATAATCATAAGAATCAGTTAAAGAGAAAAATTTAGCTTGAAGCCATTTGTATTAAAACAATTGTAAGGAGTGAATCAAGGATTGGGATCGGAATACTAAAAAGTAAAAATCATATCACTCCGCCCAAAACTAATACTCATCGGAGGAAAAAAAGTTATTATGTTTGCTTTCTGCCGGACAAATTTTACCTCAAAGTTATAATTCAAATCTAAAATAATTCTAATAATCGAAATCTAAAAACTATTGTCAGCTGCTATACTGCTACTGCATTTTCTACAATGTTCTTGGTAGCTCGTCATTCAGCCCACTTATTCTGGACCGAAATTACAACCAGGGCTGCTGCAGCTACGCATTATTGGTTCCAAATCCACTACTTCCGGTTCTTCCATATATGGTACCATATATTATCATCATCATCGCAATTGGAATTACAATCTCTTCTATTTCTCGAGTACAAATGTCCAGCAGAACATCTCCTACCGTCTCAAAGCTCTACACTCCGGCTGCACAACATGGTTCGGGTCTGAAACTGCAATATTCCAACAATCCACACTGATTATGTATTGAAAAAATATAAGCTGCCAATCATTCGGGAAAAGAACATGACGATCCTTCAACCTGTCTTGTATCGGAAGGCACTTTGTACCAATTCTCTATATTAAATTATGCACTTTCGGAGGAACATGAGCTTTCCACACACTACTCCAATCTCCCGGCACATTCCTCTTATCCCCACATTCATCAACTCTTTCATCGCAAATTTATAGCCCGATAGTACTGTGTACACTTACACTCCAATCAAATCTTCATTCAACAGTAATGTATCACCTTGTTTCCCCATCAGTAAAGGAATATAGTACTCAAAATGAAAACATAGTGGACATGTTAAAGATTAGATGTATGAATGGATATATTTAAGATTATATATGTGAATTGGTTTGTTTAGATATCAGACTTTTTTTTTTTTTTTAGATATCAGACTTTAATTAATCAGTATATTGTTTTTTAGTTTACATGAAAATTGTGCTTGTTAGCATAGAATATTACCTTTTGACAGTCATAAAAGAAATATCAAGTAGCACACATTTTTCCAACAAAATTCTTCTATAACTTGATATCTTTCACTACTTCTAACTATTATTCTTGTTTTACATATGATATGAATATTAATTTTGCTACATGATTTGACAACAAGAGATGGATAAACTAAAAACAGGTCCTCTCTCCGATCACATTTATAAACAAAAATCTACTTTTTAGATTCATCGAAGAGTTATGTATCTAGTCCATAATTTGGAAACTTAAAATCCAACCGAAAATAGAATTACGGATGTATTGATTGATAAGAAGTGCAAACCAAATTAAAAACAACATTAAGATAGGGATTATTTCCTTCAACAGATAAAAATGTAAGTCGGAGATACGAAAGCAAAAGCAAGAATGTTCAAAAAGACAATGGTAAGAAACCAAAAAGAAGCACAGAAAGAAGAACTCACAGCAAAATGTGAAAGAACCAACAATATATAACATAAGGAGGCAATCAAAACTGAAAAATCTCAAAACCATAAGAAAAACAGCATTTGAAGTGTATCAAATCACTCTAGTTAATACAGAATCCAAACAAAGGGAGAGAGTCTAAAGTAGAAATTCAGGAAAATTATAACACCAGAAAACTTGCCAAAGATTCATGTTATATATAAAATCATTCATATGCATTTCCACCTAACCTAACATTGCATTGGTATCCGATTATGAGATGTTATGCAAACATAGTATTGAATCAGAGTTCCAAAGAGAAGTATATGATTGTTGCTGATTGATTTTCATGAGACACAATGCGGTTAATTAAGTACCAATTACCAAACTAAAATAAACTATTATTGAAAATAAAATAGACTAATAATCTAATACTTAATTCTTATAACACCACGTCTGTATATGTTGTTCAAATTACCAAACTAAATGGTAGCAGCATATATTAGAATAGAAATAACTGAAAAACACCTACAATTTTGGTAAATATATATGCTAATAATCATAAATAAAAAGGTTACATGTTGGAGATATCTTTGGACAAGAGGATAATTTTTCTATAATACGACGTTTTTTCGAATCATTTGATCTATTAGGAAAGCCGACTGCAACTAGCATGTCTTGTAAAAGACTCCCATTCTGTAAAATATATGATGCGAATCGAAGATCATTGGTGGAGCCCGTATAGTTTAAAATAGTACATGATCTGAGGTGAGACGAAACACATTCAAGAACTGAAATTGGTGATTTCCATTGCTTGGTTGATCTGCCTTTCCACGACTGTCAACGACAAAAAAATTACAATTATTGAAGAAGAAAGGAAAAATAAAATATAAAAAGCAAACAAAAATACTACTTTCACAGAGTGGGGAATCAGGATTTGAACCCCGGCCATGAATATTTGACCTAATAATTTTGACATTTTCTGCAGAATTAGAATTTATTGACAAAATATTTGCTAACAAACCTTATGAATGGCAAATATTTGAAGCTTGGGGAAATGTTGAAGCAGTTCTACTACACCATCCCAACGATGAATATCACGTTGATGGCTGGGACCAGAAGAAACTAGATCAAGATGCAAAACTTCTAGGTTAGGAGAAGTAGAATGAAATCATCATGATTTTTAAAAGAAACTAGCTCCAAATGAAGCGTTTTGAGTGATGGAAGATGAACACAGGAAGTATCAGTTGCAATTTGTAATCTCTTAAGTTTGAGAAAAACTAGGGTTGTTGAGATGAACAGATTAGGGTTCAAGAAACCGTTCCAATTGAGATTGAGATGAAATTCCTGAACACGACGTCGACTAACATCATCTTGGCGGAGGCCTGGTAGATCATAAGCAATTGAAAGACGAAAAGTTTTGATGGGTAAAAGAGGAGAGAGAATTAGATTGTTGATAAAACCAACGAATCCATGGAAGGTTTCATAGTTTTTGAAGTACTGATTGTCGAACGGAGAGTGAATAGGAGAGTTGAGTCCAGCGTCTGGAAAGAATTGTTGTAGTGAAAGCGTGTTTGATTCGAAGAAAAGAGAGAATGTGACATAATATCTCATCTGGTAAAGCGCTTATTCTATCGTCAGAGGAGGAAGAAGAAGAAGACATGAATGAAGGATGGGGTTTGCGAGGGAGTCTGTGAGTGAGTGTTTTGGCTCGCTTTTTGTTTGGGTTATTTGGAAGATTAGGAATATTATTATAGGGTTTTGGTGGGTGGCTTTTCTCAACGTTTTTTATGTCTATAATTTTGTTAGTACATTGAAAATATAAATTGATTCTACCGAGATTTGATTTCTAGACCTCCCCCTATTCAATCTATGTCTTTCGGCTCACACCACTTGCACTTTCCTACGGGGACTTTTATGTCTATAGCTACTGCTTGTTTTTTTTCCTGGTTTTTCCTAGTTTTTTCCTGGTTTTCTCAACCTTTTTTTTTATGTTATTGCTTTTATTTGTGGCTTGTTTTGTACATAATTATGCCTTATAATAAAAAAATTGGCAATTAAAAAAATTAGGCCAATAGTACATATGTATTTTTTATTTTTTTTGTTGAATATGGGTCAATAGTTTCCTGTCAAAGAAACCATTCTGCTTGGTGTATAAGTGGTTGATTTCATTATAACGAATATGAATTTTGTAAAATTTATTGTTGGATCAAAAATTTATATCATATAGATATTCATCTACATATTTTTAAATAATTGAAAATCATTTAATATGATATTGAAATCAATGTTGAATTAAAATTGATTAATGTCTATCTTTATTTACTGATGCAATCATTTTTTTTTGTATTTGATGATTGTCAATATACATCCTATTTTGAAGATTGTGCAGGGTGCTGGAGAAGTTATTGTCATGTGTCAAGGTTATGATGGAATTATGTAATGAAGTTTTTAAAGATTGAATTATTGAAGTTTTTGAGAAATTTTCAAGCTTATATCAATCTTTGGTTTCATGTGTGTTACTCTAGAAGTTCTTCAACAAGCATTTTTATCCTATAATTTAGTCTTAATATCTTGTTTTTGAATGGCAATATATATATATATATATATATATATATATATATATATATATATAAGGCTGCTAACTTTGACCATGTAGATCGAAGTTAACAAGTATGACTCACATGTAATTACAAGCTAAGGGCGGTAGGCAGTATATTGTACTTTTTTTCATCTTTAATATATATATATATATATATATATATATATATATATATATATCAATGTATGACTCACATGTAATTACTTAACGTTCTCTCCCCAATCTTCTTCATGCCCCCCCCTCCCCCCCCAATTACTCATATACCGCCCCACCCCCCTTAGTTTGTAATTACATGTGAGTCATATTTGTTAACTTCGATCTATATGGTCAAAAGTTAGCAGCTTATATATATATATATATATATATATATATATATTAAAGATGGAAAAAAGTACAATATACTGCCCACCCCTCTTAGCTTGTAATTACATGTGGGTCATACTTGCTAACTTCGACCTACATGGTCAAAGTTAGCAGCCCCCTATATATATATATATTAAAGATGGAAAAAAGTACAAGGAGTACTAGACCCAAATATAATAAGGGACATTTTGCATAATAATTACACGACTATCTACACATACAATCTAAAGGATTTATAAAATAAACAAGGTGATTTTTTTTTTTGAATAGTAAAATATTATATATGAAAAAGTATGGAAAAAGTACAAGTCTTACTAGAAGACTTACAAAGCCATTGCCAAATAAACAAGGCGATTCTTTTTTTTTTTTAACAGCGAAAGATTATTTATATATATAGGAGGAAAAAGTAAAAGAGGTACTCTATCCACACCGGTAGGATAAGTACAGATAGTACTCGATCTACCGAACTAATTGACTCACAATAACAAACAATACCAATCGCCAAACAAATAGTCTATCTAAGAATACAATCCAAGGGTGCTACCCTCCATTCATAAAAGAGACACGGCGAACTTTTGCCAAGATCCATTTCCAAGAAGCACATTTGATCCATTCCAAAATGTCCCCCACTTCAAACACTTTGTTACCGAAATTTTTTTCATTCCTAGCGCGCCACAATGCCCACACAACCGCATGCCAAATCATCAAAATGCCCTTCCACCCGCATTTTCCTATCCTCAACGGTGCTAGGAAACTTTCAAACAAGGAAGGCAAAGTCCCCGGAATCATCGTGTATACACCAAACCATGAATGAACCTTACACCATACCGCCCAAACAAGGCGATTCTTCTTTTTTTGCCAAGAGTCATTGCCAAGAAATGCTTTGTATAGAATCGACAACATTCATATCTGACAACATTCATGTACTGAATTTCAATTTCCAAAAACTAATGTAAATGTTTTGTTTCATCATTTAATATTTGTGATCAAAAAATTTCTGTCAAAACTATTGTCAGCTGCACAACATTTTCTTCAGTGTGTTCTTGGCAGCTCTCAACTTATTCAGGTTCTGCCATATTACCCTATATTATCATCAACGCTCGACTTACAATCTCTTCTGTTTCTCGATACAAATGTCCCGCAGAACATCTCCTACCGTCTCAAACCTCTGCACTCATTGCTGCACAACATGAATCTAAAACTTCAATATTTCAACAGTCAACCCTGGTTATGCATTGAAAAAATATAAGCCAATAATCATTCTCCAACTGAACTTCACATAGTTCACAATTAGGGGGACAGAACATGACGATCCTTCAGCTTGTCTTGTGTCGAAAGGCACCTTTTACCAATTCTCCATAGTAAATTATGCACTTTCTCGAAGGATCGTGAGCTATCTACATACTACTCGACTCTCCCAGCACATTCCTCTTATCCACATTCATCAATTCTTCAATCGCAAATTTATAGCCCAATCGTACCGGGTGTACAATCCAATAAAATCATAGTTGTTTAGATGACATTAGAATTGTGCTTGTTGGCATAGAACATCAACTTTTGACAGTCATTAAAGAAATACTGCGTCTTAAGTAGCACACATTTTTCCAACAAAATTCTAACTAATATTCTTGTTTTACATATTAATGTTGCTTGCTACTTCCAAGGCCCCTTAACGGACTTATGCATAAACCATTGCTTTTTTTTGTTTTGACAGAAGCATAAACCATTGCTAAGAGGACCTTTTGATTGATTCCATCGCTACCTCTAAATCCCCCTCGGTATTATTGAAGATTCTATCGTTCCGAGTCTTCCAAATCATCTTTATCTTTATTTTTATTTTTTGAACAGCAAAATGAGGATATATATATAAATGAGAATGGAACAAAGTACAAGTAGTACTTTACCCACAAAGGGAGGTTAAGTACAAAAAGTAGTCTACTCAAGAGGTTCCGATACAAACAAAACTACAAAGAAGGAAACCGAAAAGGCAAGGCACAAACCCACTCGACAAAACTATCTAAAGATACAATCCATAGGATTAGTGTTCCATTCATAGAATAAGAAAGGTGTTTTACCCTTCCTAGCCAACAACCAATTCCAAGAGACATACTGATTGACTTTTTCGACAATTTCATCCACCTCTAAACGCTTTGCTTGGAAAATAGCATCATTCCTAACTCTCCACCTCTAACCGCATGCCAAATCATAAGCACCCTTCTCAAACCACTTTTCCCCTTCCTACATGGAACAAGGAAGGTTTCAAGCAAAGACGCAATATCCGCCGGCAAAACCGTTAACAAGCCAAACCACCGATACACCTTACTCCACACCGCATAAGCTAAAGGGCACCAAACTAGAAGGTGATTTTCCAACTCCGGTACCTAAGGAAAACCAGACACTCCGCGTCAACACCACTTTGGACCACCCCACGGCGGACTAGATTCAATCTAGTCGGATGCCTCCCAAGAAGGGCTTGCCAAGAGAACACTATCATCTTTGATGGCGCCCAACTTTTTCAAATTTGAGCTATCAAATTCGGCGAAGCCACCAACACAACGGAGGGAAGAGAGAAGTTTGAAAACAAAAAAAGATAAGTAGAACTCACCATGAAGATCCCATCAAGTGCAAAAGCCCAAGAATCATCCACACTAGTAATAGTATAACCGTTTAGCGATTCCTCAAGCCTACCAAGAAGATCTTGTTCCCAAAAAAAAAAATTCCTCCTCCACTTAAGGCACCACTTCCACCTTCCCTCCACCCACTCATCTTTATCTTTATAAAATAAATACAAAGCATACCCATCAGGAAATCGTAGTTCGGAGCCATTAAAATTTGTAAATAAGATTTATGTAAAACCGATGGAGTAATTATTTAAATTGTTCGGCCAATGTTACTTAATTTAATTGGTTGTATGTTACGTGACAATAACTACCCTAAATCTTCAAGAGGTGATAGTGTAGAGCACGCACAAGACAAGTAACATAGAAACTATGTTATTGTTTATTTGGTTTATGTTATTATTGTAAATCGTTTGAAAAATAGAGCTTAAAGGATACTATTATCGTGTTTGAAAAAAATAATAGCAAATTTTATACTGGAAAACAAAATGTTATAACCGAGTATAGTATCCGATCCAAACCGATTAGTTCAGATCGGATTCATTTTTGAAAACCGAACTAAACCGACATAAACCAAACTAATTAAAAGTTCATTGGTTCAGACATCGAATTCACTCAAAACTGATCCAAAGCAGTCCAATTACACCCTAAACTATGAAGCCTTGAAAATGCGGTTAAGTGTCTTCTCATCTAGTAAAATAGGGTTACGGTGTAAAATTTCACAAATCTTCTCAACTCAATTTGAGTAGTGTGATTGAATTCCAATCATAATGGGCGGAATCACATCGTCTCTAGGAGATCAATCACTGTCCACTACCACTCTTTCACCAAATCTTCCATCATCTAACTTAACAACAACAACAATGGTGGATAGAATCAGCGATTTACCAGATGATATACTTTGTCACATTCTCTCTTTTCTTCATATCAGTCTCGCCGTCAAAACAACCATTCTTTCCAAACGGTGGAACCAACTTTTCCGTTTACTCTCCGTTCTCAACTTCGACTATTATAACTTTCCATACAACATATCCTTCCGTCACTTCGTCGACGCCTTCATCATGTCTCCTCTTTCAGCAACCAATACCCTCAAAAGCTTCACCCTTCGCGCCACTAGTCATTATCACTGCAAACAACGAGATGATGACCTCTTCAACGCGTGGTCAGAATCCGTAATACGATGTCGTGTTGAGGAGCTTCATCTCCGTCTCCCTAACAACATTTTGAATCCCAATATTTTCATCTCTCAAACCCTAGTTGTTCTCAAACTTCTGTGTTTACGTATTGCAAATGATACTTCACATGTTCATTTTCCATCACTTAAAACTTTGTTTTTGCAGCAAGTTGAGTTTGAAAAGCAAAATTATTGCATTAATTTTATTTATGCTTGTCCTAACTTAGAAGATTTGCTTGCTGAATATATCTATTATAATAATATGAAGAAACATGATAAAACTAATGCACAAGAAGAAGAAGGGTTTAAATCATTGACATTGTCTAAGTTGGTTAGAGCGACAATTGGTTCAATGAATTTTATGTTTAAAATTGTTAAAAATGTCGAATCTCTACGTCTAAGCATAGATATGATGGAAGAGGTTTCTTATAAAGCAATTCCAATGTTTCGAAACTTAATTCATATAGAATTATTTTTTTATAATTACGCACGTCTTTACTGGGATGATGTAGTAGAACTGCTCAAGCATTGTCCTAAGCTTCAGATTCTTTTTATTACAAAGGTTTGTGACTAATATATGTTTATTTGTTGGGTTTTGCTATAACACACCCATGAAGGTGTGCATTAGCATCATTCACCTTGCTTAATTCTACACTAAAAAAAGTTCTCTCTCTTCAATTTGGAATTTTTTATTATTTTTATAAAATAACAAACACACCCATGATGTGCATTATCATCATTCACCCTCTTTATAAAATAATAATAAAATTTAAATTGAAGAGATAGAAATATTTTTAGTATAGAATTAAACAAGGTGAATGATGCTAATGCGCACCTTCATGGGTGTGTTATAGCAAAACCCTTATTTGTTTGCTTGCTTTTTATTTCATATATAATTTTTGATAAAAGTTATTTTGATCCCATTTACAGGGATTAGAGACCGACTCAAAGGAATGGAAATGCCCGATTTCAAATCTTGAATGCGTTTCATCTCACCTCAGATCATATACTATCTTAAACTTTGATGGCTGCCCAAATGATCTTCTATTTGCAAAATATATTTTGCAGAATGCTAGTGTTTTGAAAAACATGAAAATCGTTGTTGCTAACGGCACTAGAAAAGGAATGTTTTTGGAAGAAAGTCAGATTGTAGAAGAATTGTCCTCGAGTCCAAGAATATCTCCTGCTTGTAAACTTTCATTTGAATTTGGGTATATATACTAGAATTGTCACTGTTTTTCATTAGATTCGATCTATTTTAATATGCTGCAACTATTCGATATGTTATTATTTGTCAAATTCTCTGGTGGACTGCCATTGTCTCAATATTATTCTGTTACTTTGGATTGATGCTTTTAATCTTATTTTGGTCTTTTAAATTTAAAGTGAGAACCGTTCTTTGTTTTTTTTTTTTAATCGGCAAAATGAAAATGATGTATATATATATATATATATATAGATAGATAACTGGATTAAAGTACAAGAGGTACTCCACCCACAGGGGAGAAAAGTACAGAGGGACTCTACCCAAAAGAAAAACCAAACACCAATGCTACTGGAAATAGAAAAAACCTACGCCCACCACCAAAAAACTATCTAAGAATACAATCTATCGGACAAGTGAGAACTGTTCTGGATATCTTTTATCATATACTGGATTGGTGCTTTTAATCTTATGTTTAATTGTGTTTGTTGTTATTATAATATGTTTGCATTAAGAAGCTTTTGATATTACTCTAATTGTAATCATATACATGTTGATGTTGTGTTATATATATAGGTGTTCAATATGCTTTTGTGTTCATCTCATCACTTCTTTTTAGTTCAACTATATTGTTATTGCATTAAATTGCTTTTGAATCTCATTAGATTACTGCTGCATTTTAAGAGTTTTGTTGTATTTTTAAATATTTCAATTTGCTGCAGTTTTCATGTTGCATTAGTTTTCTTTTCAATCTGATTCTATGTTTGGAGCTATTTCGAATGTTATATATAGTGAGCTTCATAACTAGTTTTTCTTAATTAGTGCATTAGGCTTGTCGGGCTACATGTATCGAGTTAGTGTTAACCTATACGCAATCCATGACCCAAGATTGGGTCGTGACATCCACTATCTATTGCATGCTTTGTTTCAAGCTATTTTTCTGCACATTTTCGTTGATTTACTTCGATTTCAGTGAAACTTATTTTGCTCTATTTTAAAAATCTTTCAAGAAACAATGCCAAATAGTATCGATTGGCCTTGACTTAGCTGCTTTATTAGGATCTCTGTGTTCTTGATTGTATTCTTCATTCCAAATTTTTGCATGTTTATTCAATTTGGCTTACTTTTGGACCAATGAAATACGATTACTAGACTCTAAAGAGAGGGACAAAATACAAAGGACCAAGGGTACTACAATCAAAAGAGCAAACACCAAACAGGTTTAAAAAAACCCCAACAGTCTAACGCAGAGGAGGATGACCATAACAGAATCACCCCTTTTGGCTTGGCCCTACGATGTGAAATCATAGAGTGTCAGGTTGAGGAATATTAGGGTATTACACCATATACATACCCTATATTATCATCATCACCACTCGACTTACAATCTCTTTTTGTTTCTCGAGTGCAAATGTCCAGCAGAACATCTCCTACCGTCTCAAACCTCTGCACTCGTGGCTGCACATCATTGTTCGGGTCTGAAACTGCGTACTATTCCAACAATCCACATTGATTATGCATTGAAAAAATATAAGTCAATCATTCGGGTAAAGAACATGACAATCCTTCAACCTGTCTTGTGTCGGAAGGCACTTTGTACGAATTCTCTACACTGAATTATGCCCTTTCGGAGGAACACGGGCTTTCCACACACTAATCCAATATCCCGGCACATTCCTCTTATTATCCACATTCATCAACTCTTTCATCGAAATTTTTTTTAGCCCGATTGTACTGTCTACACTCCAATCAAATCTTCATTCCACAGTAATCTATGCTTCCCCCTTCAGTAAAGGAATATAGTACTCAAATTGAAACATAGTGGACATATTATTAAAGATTAGATGTATGAATCCATATTTAAGATTATATATGTGAAAGGTTGATTTGTTTTGATATCAGACTTTAAATAATCAGTATGTTGTTTGATTTACATTTAAACTGTGCTTGTTGATGACATCTCATTAAATGTAGTTTTTAGAGCCTTTTTAATTAAGTTTGAACTTAATTTTATTAGTTTAGTGTTTAATTTAGAGTCATTTTAAATAAATTGTGGTTTTTAATTTATTGAGTTAATTTAATATTTTTCTTTAGTAATATGGTATTTTGTGTAGTATTTATTTTCTTGGTTCAATTTAACATATTTATGGTTAAGTGCAAATATTATTAATATGTGTTTTAGTGTTTGGATTGGTGTGAATAGAAAAGAACAAATAAACATATGCCTTGCCGGCCCAATAGAAAAGGAAATAGGTTTGGCATTGCTAAGATGATGGAAATATAAAAAGCATGCACACATTAGTATAAAAGGGGGGAAGTACTCACGAAACCAGGGGGAGAGAGCTACTGGCGGCTGCAGATGAGAGGATACAAAGAACAATAAAACAGCGTAAGGACGAGACGGAGGAGACGAGAAGGCTTGCATAATTGAGAGCAATTTTTTGGTGCTGCTTTTTACACATTAAACCACTATTTTATGTGTAATTCTCAATTCTCTTTTATTTCTAGTTACATATTATGAGTAGCTAATTCTCTATTGATTAGGTTATGAGATGATCTTTCTTTGAGCAAATTGAACCATGTAGATTGTTGAGGATCTTATTATGCAATTGAAATCCTAATATTATTCAGTTATCTCTTTGTTTAATGCTTTTTATGAATTGAATTTAGGAATCGAATGATTACTAACCCTAACTTTCGAAACTCGATCATGAGATAATTGTTTGGTCAATAATTGTTTTAGAAATATCGGATTATTGAACCATGATAAGTAGAATTAACGTGCATCAATCTTTCTATGAATTTGAATTGACCTAAGACATTAGGAAGTTATTTTTATAGAAAAGGGTTCTTAGTCATTAACACCGGTTTGAACCACTTAGTTAATTCATCGTGATATTAGAGAATCAATTGTAGCATAAGACCTCATCTACCAATTTGTGACGAGTAGGTGATTCGAATAACCTGATCATTCTCATCAATTTGAAATCAACTTATCTGTTTATCAATTTAATCAATTGAAACTCATATGCAAACAAACCCCCCCTGCTTTTACATTTACATTCTAAATTAAATATTATTGTTTTGTCGAGATTTAAACAATCCATGTGGAGACGAATCTTTATAAATATTATTACTTGACGACAGTTTAGTACACTTGCTAAATTATCCATCACTTGTTGGCATAGAATATCAACCTTTTGACAATCATAAAAGAAATATTAAGTAGCACATATTTTTCCAACAGAATTCTTGTATAACTTGATATCTTTCACTAACTTCTATCTAATATTAAGGCAATATTAATTTTGCTACTTCATTTGACAACATGATATGAACAAATTAAAAGTAGATACTCTCTTCGGTCACATTTATAAAAAAAAAATCTATTTTTTAGATTCATCGAAGATAGAATTATGGATGTATTGATTGATAAGCATTGCAAACCAAATTAAAAACAACTTTAAGAAAGGGATTATTTCTTTCCAGCAGATAAAAATATATATAAGTCAGAGGTGTGAAAACAAAAGCAAGAAAGTTCAAAAAGACAATTGTAAGAAACCAAAATGTGTTCAAATCTCAATAACTTAAGGAGGCAAACAAAACTAAACAAATCTCAAAACCATGAGAAAAACAACATTTGAGTTGTATCAAATCACTCTAGTCAATATACAGAATCCAAACAAAGGGAGAGAGTCTGAAGTAGAAATTCAGAAAAATTATAATTAACCAAAAAACTTGCCAAAGCTTCATGTTATATAGAAAATCATTCATGTATTTACCATCTAACCTAACATCGCATTGGTATCCGATTATGAGATGTTATGCAAATATATAGCATTAAATGAGAGTTCTAATGAGCAATATTTTGTTGAATATTGAATGATTTTCATGAGACACAATGCCTTTAAGTGCAACTATCAAGGAAAAAGAATAAAATAACATGAATCATACTATTGTTAAAAATAAAATAATCTAATACTTAATTCTTATATCACCACGTCTGTATATGTTGTTCAAATTATCAAACTAAATGGTTGCAGCATATATTAGATTAGAATAGAAACAACTAAAAAAACATCGACAATTTCAGTAAGTATGCTAATAATCATAAATAAAAAGTTTACAAGTTGGAGATATCCTTGGACAATAGGACAATTTTTCTATAATACAATGTTTTTTCGAAAACCTTTCATTAGCAACGCCAAGTAGCATGTCTTGTAAAAGACTCGCATTCCGTAAAATATATGTTACAAATCCAAGATCATAGTTGGAGCCATCATAGTTTAAAATAGTACATGATTTGAGGTGAGACGAAACACATTCAACAACTGAAATTGGGAATTTCCATCTCTTGGATGATCCACTATTTGACAACTGTCAAAGACACAAAAAAAAACATTTATTGAAGAAGAAAGAAATAAAAAGCAAACAAAAATACTAGTTTCACATAGTGAAGTTCGTTCGACCAAGTAATTTCGGCATTTTCTACCGGTTAAACAAAATACTAGCTAACAAACCTTATGAATAAAAAGACTTTGAAGCTTGGGGCAATGTTGAAGCAGTTCTACTACACCATTCCAGCGATGAATATCATGTTCATAAATGGAACAAGAAGACACTAGTTCAAGATGCAAAACTTCTAGGTTAGGAGAACTAGAATGAAACTTAATGAAATTATAATGGTTTGTAAAAGAAACTAACGTTAAATTAAGGGTTTTCAGTGATGGTAGATGAACACAAGAAGTATCAGTTGCAATTTGTAATCTCTTAAGTTTGAGAAAAACTAAGGTTGTTGAGACGAAAAGATTAGGATGCAAGAATCCGTTGAAGTTGAGATTGAGATGAAATTCCTGAACACGCCTTCGTATTGCGGCTTCTAACCATGAATTGAAGATGTGACTATCACAACTAGGTCCATAATAAATTGAAAGGCGGAATGTTTTGATAGGTGAAAGAGGAGATAGAACGAGAGTGTCGATAAAACGACAGAATTGATGGAAGGTTTCATTGGTTTTGAAGAACTGAGAGTGGAAATTGAGAACGGAGAGTGAGTAGGGGAGTTGAGTCCATCGTTTGGAAAGAATTGTTGTAGCGAAAGCTTGTTGGAATCGAAGAAAAGAGAGAATGTGACATAATAACTCATCTGGTAAAGAGCTGATTCTATCCACCATTGTTGGTTTCTTGAGTCGGCGGAGGAATGAAGAAGAAGAAGACATGAATGAAGGATGTAAGGGTTTGGCACAAAGCCCCGTGTGTGTGTTGTGTTTTGGAGGCAAACTTTCCTCTTCATTACCAATGGTCGATAAAAAATATATTATTATAATTATTTTAAATTATAAGAGAAAAAAAATAATTTTTTAGGTATGATAAAAAAAAGTCCAAAAGTCCATGAACTTAGCTCAATTGGTTGGACATCGCTTTATATATGTAGGGACAGAGCGGAGGTTCGAACCTAGGTCATCCCACTTTTCCACTTTAAAAATGGAATTTCTAGCCACTAGACTATTTGACAATTTTTTTTTATCGATTTCAAAAAAGATTTTGTTTATTTTCATAAAATTTAATGCAAACTGCGTTAAGTTATTCTCTCTTGTCTTCTCAATAATCAATAAAAATTATTCTTACATCTTCCTATTTAACTATTTTGAACCATTTGTCGGGGTCGGGTTTCGAACTCTGATCATCCCACTTATCCACCTTAAAAGATAAAATTTCGTCACTAGACTACATTACCAAAAAAAAAATGTTTTAAATAAACGGGATAAAAGTGCAAAAACATGGGACATAAACCAAAACTCTCAAAAGAAAAAACAACAAATAGCGCGAGAAAAAGAAATCAGAAATACAAAAAAAAAAACTCTTCAAATGAAAACTTTTGGAAGTATTTATTCTGAATTTGATAGAATAATAATTCATTATACTGGTATAAACCTGTTGTTTTTGCTTTGTTCTTCTTTTTCTTTGAGATCACCAACTGAATTTGGGTGAAAGAGTGTTTAGTTTAAAGGAATGTTTGTAGTTTTTTATTTATCAAGACTATCTACAAAAAGGAGAAAAAAGATAATTTTTTTATTAATGTGTTCGACAAGATAATAAATCCTACTCCTATGTATTTTCGGGTGCAATTGGAAAGGCATAGCTTCGTAGTTCATGGTAGAAAATATTTGTTTAATGGTTTATTTTAAGGAACAATGCTTAGCTCACATTCTAGTGGTTAAACGTATAGTTTGTATATGTTCGCACTTGGGAGGCTTAAACGTTTGTTTGTATCACGTTAGAATGAATAAAAGATTGGTCGTTTGTGAAAAAAGTTTGTTTTTGATTTTGATTACGCAAAGAATTGGATTTGACGAGTTGGAGTTATTTTTAGGTGCGAAAGACGAATAACCATTAGACAAAGCATACACTAAGTCCCCGCTTATTTGAGATACAAACGAATGTACATTCGCCAATCTCTTTTTAATTCGAAATTGATTATTGGTACTTGTTAAATTTATATGGAAGACGAATAATCATTAAAAAATGCGTACGATAAGCCCCAATTATTCAAAAGACAAACATTAATTATATTTTTTAATTTGTGTAATATGGTTAAAACGTCATATATTTTAATATAGAAGTAATATTAGATTTTACCAATTCAGACTAATGCTAAAGTAAGTCGTTATTTATGGAACCCAACCCACATTATTTTAATCAATTAGAGTTTTGATTTCGGTCAAACCCAACCCAATCCAACCAACCACTCTTCCACCAAATTCAAATCCCTTCCTAAACAAAAAAGATTAGGAAAATATGATGTGTATTTAAGCCTCTGATAAAATAGGGTTACTTGTGTTTCATTTCACAAATCTATTTCTTCCGTCATTCTCTTCCTGTCATCCACGGCGGCAGCAACCACTCTCCACCACCAACCACTTACCACTCTTCCACCAAATACAATCCCTTCCTTCATCTAGCTCAACAACAACAATGGCGGTGGATAGAATCAGCATCTTACCAGATGATACACTTTGTCACATTCTCTCATTTCTTCCGATCATAGAGGCTGTCAGAACTATGATTCTATCCAAACGATGGAAACAACTCTTCCGTTTACTCTCCGTTCTCAACTTCGACGGTACAGACTTCTCAAACTACACATCCTTCCGTCGCTTCGTTGATGCTCTCATCATGTCTCCTCTTTCAGCAACCATAACACTCCAAAGCTTCACCCTCTACTCCCGTTCTCAAAGCAGACAGCAAGATAATGACCTCTTCAACGCGTGGTCAGAATCCGTAATACAACGCCGTGTTAAGGAGTTTCATCTCACTCTTCGTGACAACATTTTGAATCCAAATATTTTTATCTCTCAACACCTAGTTGTTCTTAAACTTGAGAGTTTATCTATTGCAAATGATACTTCATGTGTTCATCTTCCATCACTTAAAACTTTGTTTTTGGATAATGTTGAGTTTGAAAATCGGATTGATTGCATTAATTTTTTTTCTGCTTGTCCAAACTTAGAAGATTTGGATGCTGATTATTTCAATTATAATTTAAAGAAAGATGGTGAAAACAATGCACAAGATGAAGAAAGGTTTAAATCACTGACACTGTCTAAGTTGGTTAGAGCGAGAATTTGTCCAATGAATTTTATGTTTCAATTTGCCAACAATGTCGAATTTCTACGTCTAAACGTAGGTACGAACGAAGAGGTTTCTTTTAAAGCAATTCCAGTTTTTCGAAACTTAATTCATATAGAATTGGATTTTCTTCTTTGGTCAAGTCATTGCTGGGATGAAGTAGTAGAACTGCTCCGGCATTGTCCCAAGCTTCAGATTCTTTTTATTTCAAAGGTTTGTGGAGCAGTATGTTTATTTATTTATTTGTTTGCTTGCTTGTTGAGTAGTATATTTTTGATAAATGTTATTTTTGTATCACTTTGACAGTTGATGGGGGATGACTCATCAAAGGAATGGGAATGGCCGATTTCGGATCTTGAATGCGTTTCGTCTCACCTCAGATCATGTACCATAAACTTTGATGGCTCGGCAAATGATCTTCGATTTGCAAAATATATTTTGCAGAATGCTAGTCTTTTACAAGACATCAAAATAAGCGTTCTTAATGCCATGTCAGAAGTCATGCCAAAAGGAATGTTTTTGGAAGAAAGTCAGATTGTAGAACAATTGTCCTCCTGTCCAAAAATCTCTCCAGAATGTAAACTTTCATTTCAATTTAAGGATAATTACTATGATAGTTCAGACTACGAAGATATATAGACTTAGTCTTTAGTAATTAAGGAGCTTGAGATATTGCAATTGTTATCATATACATGGTGCTTTTAATCTTATGTTAGTTTTGTTTGTTGTTATTAGAAATTTAGAATATGTTTGCATTAAGAAGCTTTTGATAATCCAATTATAATCATATAAATGTTGATGTTGTGCTCTATATATAGGTGTTCAATATACTTTTTTGTTCATTTCACTTCTTTTTAGTTCAACTGATGTGTTGTTTTTGCATCAAGTTGCTTTTCAATCTCTATTAGATTGCTGCTGCTGAGATATCTTTAATATATCTTTAAATTGTTGGATCTATATTGTATGCTGAGCTGAATTTGAAAGCAATATATTTACTAGCTCATAAATTTATAATAATTGTAATTGATAATTGAATAATGTGTCTATCTTGGTTACTTAGGTACTGGCTTTATTAAAAGTTATTTCAATATAATCTTTAATCTATATACTTATAGCAAGCAATAGTTTCTCATAATTATTATCATGCTTGACTATTTGAAGGCTACTGTATTATGTCTAAGGTTGAAGAAAAGAGTAATCAATCCACTTGATTTATGTCGATGGTATAAAACAGTAATCTATACGCTTCACTCTTACTTACTGCACAAGTTCGTATTCCAATCATAAATACCGTACTGATTGAGATGATACAGAATCAAAGCTACCATGGAAGATGATACTAGAACTATTAGGACCTGCAGAATTCTTACAGATCACAGCTGCGCCAATAGTCTTTGAGGGAATTAGTTCGACAAACAGATTCGTGGTTCACTCGTACAAAAGACAATGTGACACCTTCGATTGACTTAACCACTATTTCCAGGATAGGACTTTCACTTTCTCCACCAACTCCGATACCTCCAATATAATCTTTTGTTCTCAAATGGTTGGGAATAGACTGGATGCTTCTTGGCTGGAACTATGGGAACAAAAAAGGCAAAATATGGTTTGATTTTGATTTGGAACACTATCATTTGGTCCTTGTGGCTGCATCGAAACCGGATCATCTTCGAAAATGGAAGCGGGAATGTTGAGGAGTTGATTGAAGAGGTCAAGAGTATTGCTTGGAGATGGTGGATTGATAGATCAAAATCCGGCCCATGCCTTTTTTATGAGTGGCGATGTAATCTGAGGCTATGTCTGCTGCATTGAATATGTTGTTCCTGTTCGGGTTCTGTACGGAGCTGATGTATATTGCTGTTATCCTTTTTTGGTTATTCTTTGGCTCTCGGTTCTGGTCTCTTGGTATTGGTTTTTAGCTTTTTTCTGTTTTTTTGTGGTGGTTATCTCCTTCTGTTTTTGCTTTTTGGTTTTGACCACCATGTTTAGTATTTCTAGTGTATTCCCTTTGTACTCCTTGTGCATGTATCACTTTTCTAATAAATTTTTGCTGAATTCAAAAAAAAAAAACTTTTGTTCTCAAATACAGCAGTATTTCTATTCCTTCATAGAGTTCGGATCACCGTGTTCCACATTAAACTCAGTCCTTTACGCAATTTTCAACCTCCTGCCTCAGCGAAGCTATTCAGCAACGAGAACAAATCATGGCAGAGCAAAATTAATGTCCAGCCACGCAAACACTACCTTCCAAACCTTCATTGCCATCTCATAGTAAATGAATAAATGCATAGAATTTTCTTCCAACTCTCCTCATAAAGCACAAGACATGTCCTCCCTAGCGTCTATAATCCGTCTTTTGAATAAATTGATCTGAGTAGGAATACAATTGTGAAGTAGTTGCCAAGCAAAAGCACTCACCTCCGAAGGAACCAGGCTCTTCCAAACGGTAAGATAAGAAGAAGCATGCCAAGGTGCAAAATCAGAGTTCATATTGGATAACTCAGCAACAAGAAAGTATGTTGACTTTACTGTAAAAGTGTCACCTTGCTCCGGTTTCCTCCCCCATGTATCTTCACTATTTGATAAGTTTACCAGATTAATGGACTCCATCAAAGCGCTTACCAACTCTTCCTCCCACACAAAATACCTTCTACGCCACACAAGACTCCACCCCACACTTTCATGGTTCAGACCCCACACTTCCGCCACAGTTGCCTCTTGTTGGGAGGAAATATATCACATTTATAACGCAAGTACTACGCCAAAAACCACATTTAATAACATTTATTTAAAAAGCGTTATTAAAACATATCACTGATATCCGTCATAATCTACTTCCTTCCATTTAGCTCACCATATCCGTCATCATTGAATCCTAAATTTCTTTGTTTCTTAAGAGGCAGTATTAAAGTATGGTGACATAGCTTTTTTATGGCGATAAAATAGTCTTATATCATTTTTTAGAGAACCACATTAAAGTATGGTGACATAGATGAAATTAAAAATTGTTTCAGGGAAATGGTGGGTAAGAAGATCGAAAGCTGCTCCGTGTTTGTTTTATGAGTGGATGGTGGAACTAATGATATGTTTGGCGCGATGAAACTGTGGAGGACAATTTCCATTGCCTTAGTTGTTTTTTCATGTTGCCTTGTTGCAGCACCAACACCAATCCTGGGGTTTCGGCACTGGTTGTTGTTGGCATGCTTTATGTTTCTTCTACTAGGTGTTTTTCTTCCTTTTAGTCCCTTTTGGAACTAAAAGCAAAAGCAAATAAATGAACATCCAGAAAATAGCTTGAAACAAAGCAAACAATAGATCGATAATATTACGATGGAACTCTGAAGTTTCTAATATGAAATGTCTCAATTTTTTTTTTTAGTTTTCAGTACCAGTTTAGTCTGGTTCAAAGTTAATTATGACATCAAGTTATCTCCCGAACGCAGTTGCGGGGGTCGAACCGTAATTATAAATCAACTAATGTACAGTTGAAATGACTCAAAGTTAACAATAAAGATTTGTATACCTTACAATAATCACTGCTTTTCCTTTTAATTTCCCCACTTAATTAAAAGCTTCATTCTTTATTTCTTCTTTTCATGAAACATTTAATTAAAGACAAACAGCTCCAAACATAGAATGAGTTTGAAAAGCAATCTACTGCAACATGGAAACAGCAGCAAATTGAAATCTTTACAAATACTCTAATACAACAATCTAATAATGCAGTGACAATCTAATTAGATTGAAAAGCAATATAATTTAATGTAATACACAAAATAATATATACACAACATCAACATGTATATGGTTACAACTGGAATATCTCAAGCTCCTTAATGACAACAAAATATACCAGGAATAAATTCTAATAAAAAACACTAACAAGTCTAGTAAATATACTAAGGTTCAAATGAAAGTTCACAAGCTGAAGATAATTTTGGACAGGATGCCAATTCTTCTATAATCTGATGACTAAGCATTCCTTCTGACAAGCCGGAAACAACGCCCACTTTCATGTCTTTTAAAAGACTAGCATTCTGCAAAACATACTTTGCAAATCGAAGATCATTCGGCCCACCCTCGAAGTTTAAGATAGTACATGATCTGAGGTGAGAGGAAACACATTCAACCTCCGAAATTGGGCATTTCCATTGCTCAGATGAGTCATCAGTCTCTGTCCACTGTGAAAGGGATAAAAAATCACATTTATCAAAAGAAAAAAAGAACACGTAATCAAGCAAGCATATAGACATACTATTCAACTAACCTTGCTGATAAAAAGAATCTGAAGCTTGGGACAATGCCGGAGCAATTCTACTACATCATCCCAGGAAGGAAGAAATGAGCATTCACGAAACTCTAATTCAATATGAATTAAGTTTGGAAACATTGGAATCGCTTTAAAAGAAACCTTTTTAGTCATAACTATATTTAGATGTAGAAATTCGACATTTGTAACGAATTTAAACAAAAAATTCATTGAACAAATTGTCGCTCTAACCAAGTTAGACAATGTCAATGATTCTTCTTCTTCTTCTTGTTCTTCTTGTTCTTGTTCTTGTTCTTGTTCTTCTTCTTCTTCTTCATCATCATCATCATCATCATCATCTTCATCTTCATCTTCATCTTCATCTTCCGAATTCGGATTAAAAGAGATATCTTCAGCATGCAAATCTTGTAAATTAGGACAAGCTAAAAGAAAATCAATACAATCATTTTGATTTTCAAAACAAACATCTTTCAAAAACAATGTTTTAAGTGATGGGAGATGAACCCGAGAAGTATCAATTCCAATATCTACACACTCAAGTTTAAGAACAGCAAGGGTTTGAGATATAAAAAGATCGGGATTCAAAACGTTGTGATCAAGATAGAGATGAAACTCCTCTAAACGACGTTGTATTACTGATTCTGACCATGCGTTGAAGATATGATTATTTCGGCGTTGGTTTCGAAAATTACAGTTATAGCGAAGGGTGAAACTTTTGAGGGTTATGGTTGATGAAAGAGGAGACATGAGGAGAGCGTTGACAAAGCGACAGAAGGATTGGAAGTTTGAGAAGGTTGCACCGTCGAGGAAAATAACGGGGAGTAAACGGAAGAGTTGGTTCCACCGTTTGGAAAGAATGGTTGTTCCGACGGCGAGTTTGGTAGGAAGAAATGATAGAATGTGACATAGTGTGTCATCTGGTAAATTGCTGATTCTATCTGCCATTGTTGTTGATTGTTATGCAGTGAGATGAAGGAAGGGATTGAAGATTTGTGTGAAATGAAACACAGATAAGATAACCTTCTTATAGTAAACCGTGTTCCAACTAGAAGCTTCTTAGGCGGTGGGGTTGGTTTGGGGTTAATGCTATTTGAAATGAAATTTTTGTTGGTTAGGGCTTTATGTGCTGTTAGACGTCAGCTACCGAAAAACAATTTCCTCATGTTTGACAGTTGTTTTTTCTTCAAGAATAAGAAGTTGGTGAATGAATTATGGTTGATTTGGCACACGTCAATGTGATGAATGGGGAAGACTCGAAAAATTGTAGTATTCTTGGGTATTCATTAAATGGTGGGAAGAGGTGGTCTACTTTATCCAATGTATTTCTTAGCAATTTTTTAGCGTCTGTAAAATTAAATTATTGAACAGAATAGTATAAGACAGTACAAGACAGTACAGCGGAGGATAAAAATGTCTGTTTTTGTTTAGTCTCTTAACCCTTAATTTGTCCAATCCTATTGACAGTTTTAAAATCAAATATACATATGGTGATCGAAGTTGTCATGTCCAAATTCTTATTTTTCAACAAATCAAACACACCACGGTGGACTTGATTAAACGCACATCTTGGAATTGGTTCATTTATAAGACGGCAAAAGGCCCTTGTTTGTTATATGAATGGATTTAGAACCCGGGTGACTCTATGCTCCGGTGAGGCGATTGTGGTCAGTCTATTCCCCATTCGGCGGACACTTGTCCTTCTTTAGATGTAGCTCTATTTTTTGGGGGTTATTGCTTATGTTGTATTATGTGGATGCACTAATTTTTGGAAGACCCTGTTAGTTGTGTTCAGGGGCTCTTTCATTCCTTCTTGCTGTAACATCTTGTTTGCTTTGGTATGTCTTATACCAATCAAACCATTAATACATATATATTTTGATGGTCAAAAAAAAAACCTTATGTTGTTGGCTAGGGGTGGTGATTGTTCTCCTGCAAAGATGATGATGTCTTATAGCTTGTTTAGGTAGTTGTGCTAGTTCCTCTTTTGTTATGTTTCTACTGTCTGCTGATGTTGATGTTGTGTCCCTGTTATTCGCCTGGTTTTTCCTTTTGTTATTTACCTAGTGCCATTATGTGTAGGTAGCTTGGCTTTTTGCATTTTTATTTTTTCTGTCATGGGTTGTTGTTGAGAAATTGTGGCTGCTGCATATTGTAATTGTATCGGTCTATTTCTCTTGGCTTGACTTTTACAGCTTGTACGCCTCAATGCTTTCAATAAATTTTTTTGCAGTTCCAAAAAAAAAAACCTTACTTATTTTATGAATGAGTTGTAAATCTTTTACAAATTTATATGTAAATCTTTTTGTTTTTGTTTGTCCGGTTTGTAGTTGTAGTACCATTAATACTATTGTTATTAAAATCGCGAGTAAAATCTTGTTATACAGCACTTTTGAAGGATTTTTATCGATTCTTGCTTGTTTTTTAGATGATGTTTAATTGGATCAAAATCGACCCATTTAATGTTTTGACCCGGTTTAAATGGTAAAACACTATTTTTTATATAATATTTTACATTTTCACGTCAGTTTTTTTTTTTTTGAACGGCAAAATATTATTAAGAAGATCAGGACTCGGCACAAGATGAACCGAGACCGGTATATAGGCGGAACGCCAGTGAAAATACTAAAAGAAGCATATTTCTAATCCTATTCTTAAAAAAAACTTCTCAGCTTCCAAACCACTAGAGAGTCATCAATCTGACTTAAAGAGATATTATCAGACACTAACTCCCGAACTCGAATCAAAATTACTCGGCCCATCAAAATCTAAACAACAACTCTTTTAATCAAAGTTGAAAGACAACGGTAGAAAGAAAACTTAGGCAGATACAACTCACCACAACACCCTTCCTCAACACCAACCACCACCACCTCTCATCACAACACCAACAACCACCAATCAAACACCAAAAAACAAAATAAACATCTTAATCCTCCAACCAAAAACCCCACCAACAAAACCTACAACTGAAACAACACCATCACCATAACTGCTGCCGCAGCTACGACCACCATACCCGATACGACCACCACCAAACACCACTAACAACATCATCTCATAACCTCCAACAACCACCACAAGAACAGAACAACCAAACCCAATACCCATATTCATCACAACACCCTTCCTCATCACAACTCCCTTCACCACAACACTCCTGCATCACCTCCAACTCTCATCCGTCACAACCGTCATCACCACCAATACCATTATCACCTTTCAACACCATAATACCACTCCAATGCCATCAACAACACCTGCCCCATTATACCAATGCCATTATCACCAATACCATTAAACCAACACATCCTCATCACCAAAACACCATTCCACCAACTCATACAAAACCCATCACGATCCAAACCTCAACATTAATAGCATTATACCAATATACCAATACCAACATACCATCACCAATATCATAATATCAACACAACCACATCACCAAAACTTACAAAACCCATCACAGGTCCACAACCCCACCAACAAAACACGTCAGATCTATCACCAAAGCAAGATCCAACATCTCACCGCCACACACCATCTCCACCCACGACCACCACTACCATAGCACCAAAAAACCCGCCGCCACAACAACACCTCCAGCCATCACCACCACCAAAAAGAAACTCGCCACCGCAACACCAAGACAACACAAAATATCCAGATCTGAGCAGAACCACTACAACCGTCGGAAAAAACAGCGTGCCTCCAGCGCAGCCACCGCCAAAACTAAAGTTAGAGGAACTCGAACTCGAAGAAGAGAAAAATCGACGCTGGAAAAGAAGAAAACGCAAAAGAGGAAGAACCAGCGCGGATCTGGTGGTGCGGAGGGCTGACTGCCTCCTCGTGCACCACCACCACCACTATGTCTACATTGTGAGAGCAAGGTTTGGATTTGGGGAGATGAACACAGATCTCAAATTTGTTTAGAGAGAGGCCAGAGCAAAATTTTTAGAGAGAGGATCACTGGAAATTGCTAAATTGCTAAATGGTGCTTTTCACGTCAATTTTTGATTGAAAGTGTCTTTATTTTGTTCTCATGTTATGTTATATGCTCTTTATTTAGGCCTTACTAGTGATTTGCATTAGCATATAGCTTATAAATATTTTGTTATCCAAGTAGATGGTGCTTTAATAATTTGTATTAGCATATAGACTTTAAGTATACAACGTGCTTTAGTGACTTATCATCTAGAATTTCATTATTTTGAGTGCATGCAGTTTATAATATATATTTAATACTATTATAAATATTTATATGAGTATAAATCATCGATTTTGGTTGCGATTTACGATGTTGCGATCTTGCTTTCTCCTTTCGATTCAACAAAATTAATTGAGTAGAATCCATTGATTTTAATTGCGATTTACAATTTTTCGATCCTACTATCTTTTTGATTTAAAACAAACTTGCAATTCTGACAACCTTGATTACTACTTTAGCACTCTCTTTTGTGTTTACTACTCCTTATACTTTTTCTATTTTCGATATATATTTTGCCATGAAAAAGGAGTGGTGATCCGACTCTTTTCACTATTTCAAATCATATACAACCACTTCTGAATTTGTATTATTTCATTTCTTGTCTATGAAGTGACATGCAGAAGATCAAAAGGTAATAATCAAAGACATTGTCAATCCTTCATCTTTTCGTCCAAAAGTAAGCCAAATTGGATAAACATGCAAAAATTTGGAATGAGGAATACAATCAAGAACACACAGATCCTAATAAAGCTAAGTCAAGATACTAGTATAATAAATGACCCACCAGGACCAAGGTTATAATCACGATACCAATCAATATTTAGCATTGTTTCTTGAAAGTTTTAAAAATAGAGCAAAATAAGTTTCACTGAAATCAAAGCAAATCAACGAAAATGTACAGAAAAATAGCTTGAAACAAAGCCTGCAATAGATAATATGGAGTTTGAAAAATAGCTTGCATTATATTGCAATAGCTTGGAAAAATAGCTTCATTCATTATTTCATTTCATGAAACATGCAAAGACAAATAAGCTCCATTCATAGATTGAGATTAAAAAGCAATCTACTACAACACATCAACATGTATATGATATTACAAATTTACAATTGTAAATATCAAAAGCTTCTGAAAGCAAACATATTCCAGTAACAACACACAATTAAACATAATATTAAAAGCACCATATATGCATGTATATGATAACAGTTGGAATATCTTAAGCTCCTTAATGACTAAAGATACCAAGAACAATTCTCACTTTCAATTTAATAGACCAAAATAAGATTACAAGCATCAATCCAAAGTAATAGAATCATTATAGAGACAATGGTAGTTCAAGAATTCTAAAAAAAAACTAAAGACCAAGTCTATATATCAACTCCAATTAACTATCAAACTAAATTGTTGCAGCATATTAATACAGAATCTATTGAAAACAGTCACAATTGTAGTACATAGGCTCAAATTTAAATGAAAGTTTACATGCTTGAGATATCTTTCCACAGGAGGACAATTCTTCTACAATCTAACTTTCTTCAATAAACGTTCCTTTTCGCAACTTGTTAAGAACACCGATTTTCATGTCTTGCAACAGACTAGCATTCAGCAAAATATATGTTGCTAATCGAAGATCATTTGGTCAGCCATCAAAGTTTAAGATAGTATATCTGTATATGATCTAAAGTGAGACGAAACACATTCAAGAACCGAAAACGGGCATTTCCGTTCCTTTGATGAGTCAGCCTCTATCCTCTGTCAAAGGGATCAAAAATAACATTTATCAAAAAATATATATGAAAAAAAAAGAACAAGCAATCAAGCAAATAAACATACTACTCAACAAACCTTATAAATAAAAAGACTTAACTCTTCAACACGACGTCACATTATATAGAATCCTGCAAATAACAGATTTGAAAGCGGTCAGAGAATCAAGTAACGTAGAAAACTAATCCCACACGGCATCATCATACACCGATAGAGCCAGAACCAAACATCTCACCACCACAACACTCCCTCCTCACCTCTAACCACCACCACCACCACCTTGCCATCACAACACCAACAACCACAATCAAACAACAAGAAACAAAACAAATCTTCTACGCCTTCTAAACACCCCACCAGCAAAACATAACATTTTTGAGGTTTTTTGGCTTTTTTAACATGTGCACTCTCCATTTTTTTTTAAGAATTATACTCTAATCTATAGAGAGCAATAGCTTCTCATAATTATTTTCATGTTTGACAATTTGAAGGTTATACTGTATTATGTTCAAGGTTGAAGAAAAGAGGAATCCATCCCATGGTTTTAAAATGCGGTTGTGGTAAGGGTTGTGGTTGCGTCTGTGGACGTTGTGATTGCAGTTAATTAATGTGGCTGTTGGGGCATGAAATAAATTTTAATTTTCACAACCTATGTTAAAGGGCACCACTGCGCCACAACACAGTTTACGTGGTATAGCAGAGTTTTAGTTTGCTCCGTAAATTCTAACTGACAAGTGGTTGAAATATAAAGTTGATAGACGGTTAAAAGTAAGATTTTTCATTAAATCTTTAGTGTTTTCATAGTTGGGATCCTAAAATTTTAATTTTTGGTTAGAAAATTTTAACGAATATGTTTGAAATTGTGGCTGAACATGTGATTGAAAATAACACCTTGATTGCGGACAACAATTTAAAACCTTTCATCCACTAATTGAATTATGTCTATGGTAGAAAAGAGAAGAGTAATCTATATACCCTTCAGTACTCTTGCTTGCCACACAAGTTCGTATTCCAATCATAAATACCGTGCTATGATTGAGATGATATAGAATCAAAGCTACCATGGAAGATGTTTTTGAATATAAACATGCCAAAGTTGCTAACGCCAAAAAGCACAGTTATTAGCACTTATAACTAGTCTAATAAATAATAATGCAGCACTTGTATATATATGTGTTCTAGCAATATCAATGCTGGATTTAATAGCACTTATAACTAATCTAATAAACAATCTAATGCAACTTGAAAACAGCAGCAAAATGAAATCTTTACAAATACTGTACAAGTACAACAAAAATCTAATATTAATGCAGCAGCAATCTAATGAGATTGAGAAAAGCAATTTAATGCAATAACAATATAGTTGAACTGAAAAGAAGAGAGATTAACACAAAATAATATATACACAACATCAACATGTATATGATTACAATTGTAATTAATATCAAAAGCTTTTTAAAGCAAACATATTCTAGTAACAACAAACACAATCAAACATAAGATTGAAAGCACCATGTATATGATAACAATTGGAATATCTAAAGCTCCTTAATGACAACAAAATATACATTGTGGTTATTGTTCAGTGAGATGATGGAAGATTTGGTGAAAGAGTTGTGGTGGACAGTGGTTGATCTCCTAGAGAGGTCGCCCTGCCGCCATGGATGACCGGAATTGAATCACAGAAGAAATAGAGTTGAAAGAGAGTTTGTTTTCGCTTGGAAATAGCTCATGAAAACTGTGACAATCGTAGTACAAATCCTTAAATTTAAATGAAAGTTTACATGCTTGAGATATCTTTTGACAGGAGGACAATTCTTCTACGATCTGACTTTCTTCCAAAAACATTCCTTTTGACAACTCGTTAACAACACCGATTTTCATCTCTTGTAAAAGACTAGCATTCTGCAAAATATATGCTGCAAATTGAAGATCATTTGGCCAGCCATCAAAGTTTAAGATAGTACACGATTTGAGGTGAGATGAAACACATTCAAGAACCGAAATCGGGCATTTCCATTCCTTTGATGAGTCAGTCTCTATCCACTGTCAAAGGGATAAAAAATAACATTTATCAAAAAATATACATGAAAAAAAAAACAAGCAAGCAAACAAATAAATACTACTCAACAAACCTTTGTAATAGAAAAAATCTGAAGCTTGGGACAATGCCAAAGCAGGTCTACTACATCATCCCAGCAAAGAAATGAGCAATGAAGAAACTCTAATTCGATATGAATTAGATTTTGAAATGTTGGAATCATTTTAAAAGAAACCTCTTCATCAGGAAACGCGATTATACTCAGATATTCAACATTTTTAACGAATTCAAACATGAAATCTATTGCACGAATATTCGCTTTAACCAACTTTGACAATGTCAACAATTTAAACCTTTCTTCTTCTATTGTATTGTCTTCATCATAGTTATCTTCAGCATGCAAATCTTGTAAATTAGGACAAGCTAAAAGAAAATTAATAAAATTATTTGGATTTTCAAACCCAACAATATACAAAAACAACGTTTTAAGTGATGGAAGATAAACACTTGAAGTATCAATTGCAATTTTTAAACACTCAAGTTTAAGAACGACTAAGTGTTCAGAGATGAAAATATTGGGATTCAAAATGTCTAAACCAAGATAATTGAGATGAAACTCTTGAACACGATGTCGGATTATTACAGCTTGTGACCACGTGTTGAAGAGGTGATCACAGTGTTGGTGGTTGCCAAAACGAGAGTAGAGGGTAACACTTTTGAGTGTATTGGTTGAAAGAGGAGACATGATGAGAGCATCGACAAAGCGACGAAAGGATCTAATGGTTGAGAAGTCTTCATAGTTGAAGTTGAGAATGGAGAGTAAACGGAAGACTTGTTTCCACCGCTTGGAAAGAATCATAGTTCTGACGGCTTGTATGATTGGAAGAAATGAGAGAATGTTACATATTATCTCATCTGGTAAACTGCTGATTCTATCTACCGCCATTGTTGTTCAGTTAGATGAATGAAGGGATTGAATTGCGTGAAGATTTGTGAGGCGAGATTTGTGAAATGAAACAAAGGTAGATGAAGAAAGGGTTTGAATTGAATTTGGTGAGATTTGTTGGAAGAGTGATGGTGACAGGAATGGAATGACAGGAGAAATGGAGTTGAGAGGCAAGTTTTGTGAAATTAAACCCTATTTCATTGCCTGCTTAAATACTTGTACATATTTTTCAAAAGGAAAAAAAAATACCTATTTTAAAAATCATTTTTTCTTGAGTCAAAAAGAAAATCATATTTTTCTATGTAGGCCAAATGGTAACTTGAGTCAAAAATACAATCATTTTTTTCTATGTAGGCCAAATGGTAACTTACTTGAGTCAAAAAGAAAATCATTTTTTTCTATATAGGACAAATGGTAATTTATTGAAAACTCACACACATATATAAATTAGGGTTTGAACCTCCATCACGGATTATCGATATAACAATTTTGATATTTTGGTAAAATCATTTTTTTAATTTCCAATTTATCAAGTTTTCGTAATTCTTGGTACTATTTTAACAAGAAGTTTCCATCACGGATTGAATATTCTAACAATTTTGGTACTATTTTTTAGTGAATTAGAGGATTTGTGACAACATTTATTAGACTTTATGTTTAATAATTAAAATAAATAATATAAATTCATTTAAATGGATAGAATAAATTCATAAAATGAAAAAGAATAAATTCATAAAATATAAGTTCAAAATTGTAAAAAAAGAAAATGATTGAATCTACAAACAACTATTTTTCCAAGGAAATATTTCCTACGAAATATGGTCAATTTCCTCACAAACACATGCTTTTCGAGGAATTCTACGAGGAATAGTTGTTCTCGGATAAACCCTGGTTGCAAATCCTTTTTTCGAGGATTATTGCGAAGAAATGCATTTTGCGAGAAAATATTTCTTTGGAAACTGACAATCTGAAATTGTGGTGACTGAGACTGACACACGCTGTGACAATATTTTACGAGGAAATATTTCCTTAGAAACTTCATAATATGATTTGGCATTTGTTTCCAAGGAATTGTTCTCGCAAATTAGGACCACAAATTCACCATTTCTTTGATAGTAGATAATTAATTCACCCAGCATTCTGAGGAAACTTTTCCTCGCAATTCAAATGTCAAAATTAAAAAGAATTCAGGCGCCACAAATCGAAAAGTAGCGCAATAATTTTAAAATTAGGTAAATTTTGAATTATTTCCGCCAACAAATATTAGGCACCACAATTTCAAAAATTTGGTGAAATTTTAAATTTCAATATGTGCCTAAATTTAAAAAATTCCACATAAAGTCATACTTAAGTAAACAATATACTACCAAACCAATGAATCAATTCTAATTGACCAACAATCACAAAGTTGCTTTAAGTGAGACTTGAGTTTGGAGTCAAAATCACATATAAAAACAAATACCCAAACATGTGAATTTGGAGTTAAAATCACATCAAAAAACAAATACCCAAACATGTGAATTTGGCATGATAAACTCACGTTTGGTGTTTTGTAACGCCAAACCAAAAGAGGACTAAGATAAAGTAAAAATGATCCATAATAAATATAAAATAATGCGTTCCTAACCAAAAAAGTCATTCGGATTCATTGTCATCATCCTCGGAAGTAGATTTGTTATATGGAGGTTCCTCTTCAGGTGATGGTTTCCGGCGGCGGCGGTTCCTAGAAGCAAAATCTCTTCAACCTTTTCTTCAAATGCTCTCCTACATTCGACCTCTTCCAACAACAATCTTTGACTATCCTCTCTTAATTTTTGTTCTTGCTCTATTTGAGAACTTTGAGTTTCTAATCGTTGTGACATATTTTGTATAAGCTCTTTCATTTCTAGAGTCAACTGCGGAGGATTAGAAGATCTTTCTCCGCGATAAACTCGTTCAAAAATAGATATACCACTTTTCATGTTGGAGGCCAAACATCCAGCACCATAAACCTTATTTATTGCCCCTTTCCAACTACTTCACTCCAAACTTTCATTGAATTAAGTAGGATGATCAAGTGTGATAGATGATGATGATGTATTGAAGGGCTCATAATAGCTTATGAATAAAGTTATTGAAGGGCTCAGAATAGCTTATGAATAAAATTATTTTTGATAAAAAAATAGTAAAAAGGAATCAAAGTTTTACTAAAATAAATGTGAAAGCATTAAACCGAAGTCTCACGGCCGCTCCTCCCTTGATAAACTCTAATTTTTTATTTTGTCTTTTTTCTTAAATCACCCCTTTTGATTGTCTTTTTAGTTTATTTTTATTTAAATAAGTGTTTTACACATATTTTTAGGTTTTGTTTGAGTTTTTTTTACCGTGATTTCTTCTTCCGGTGTTGTTTTACTCTCGTAGTGTGGAGTTGTTTGATTTTCCATCTTTGTACTGTGTTTGTTTTCTCATCTTCGTACGGTGTTTGTTTTCTTTTAGATTTGCAGATTTGCTTCAATCCAACTTCATAGAAGATTCAATGACTTCAACGTCTTCACAGATTCGGAAGCACGATTTCTCCGAACATTTACATTTTGTCAAATCAATTGTAGGCTTTATCATTTAGCCGATTTATGCTATTACCTCAGATGCGGTGAGCTTGTTCACCGATTCATCTTTTTTAGTTTTTAACAAATTAAAATATATTATAATATCGATTGATATAATTTACAAATTTGAATGAATGAATACCTTTGATTTTAGTAAAAAAAAAAATAGTTGCTATATAACTGATAGGTGGTGATGACAAATTAAATTTGTTGTATTTTGATACAACAGCAAAGGGACCAAATAAACTGCTCCTGCAAAACCAGAATAGAGAGTTCCCAATCACCGCCGCAAACAAAGTATCGGATTGGAATTCCACCATCGAAGTATAAGATAGTACAAAGAGTACACCATAATCAAAGTTGGCTTTTTTTTTAATGGTACAAAGCTAATAAACTCATATAAGTAATAAGCATATAGGCCAAGCTATAGGCAACTACAAAGGAGACCAAAACCAAACTAAAATGGGAATTGCTCTCTACACAAAGCCATGAAACACTAAAAACCCCTTAAAACAACGAAACTATCACACAAAGGGTTATAATATTGCTTTGGAAGTTTGACAACTACAATAGAAAAGCAATAGCCCACATGATACCAAACCAAGCAACATTGGAACCCCCGCAAACTGTCTAAAAAAACCAGCAGCAAACTTTCTTTTGCCTTTCTTGTACTTAATTATGTCTCTATTGCACTTCTTGTGCTTAGAATACACTTGTTCTTTCTTATTAAAATTTTGTTAAATTAAAAAAAAAAAAAAAAACAAAGCTATTGCCTTTAATAACGATTTTGAGAGAAGGTTTGAGAGTGATCAAGGAGAGCGGAGTAACAATCGTTGTTATCACTAAAAGCAATGCAAATAAATGAACATGTGCAGAAAATAGCTTGAAACAAAGCAAGCAATAGATAATATTCCAATGGAATTTTGAAGTTTCTAATATGAAATGTCTCAGTTTTTTTTTTAGTTTTCAGAACCGGTTTAGTTTGGTTCGAAATTAGTTATGGCATCAAATTCTCTCCCGAACGCAATTGCAAGGGTCGAACCGTGATCCTAAACCAACTAACATTCGGTTGCAAAATGACTCAAAGTTAACAATTAAGATTTGTATACCTTACAATAATCACTGCTTTTCCTTTTAATTTCCCCACTTAATTAAAAGCTTCATTCTTTATTTCTTTTCATGAAACATTTAAAGACAAACAGCTCCAAACATAGAATGAGTTTGAAAAGCAATCTACTGCAACATGAAAACAGCAGCAAACTGAAATCTTTACAAATACTGTAATACAACAATCTAAATGCAGCGGCAATCTAATTAGATTGAAAAGCAATTTAATGTAATACACAACATCAACATGTATATGGTTACAATTGGAATATCTCAAGCTCCTTAATGACAACAAAATATACCAGGAATAAATTCTAATAAAAAACACTAAGGTTCAAATGAAAGTTCACAAGCTACAGATAATTTTGGGCACGAGGACAGTTCTTCTATAATCTGATGACTAAGCATTCCTTTTGACAAGCCGGAAATAATGCCCATTTTCATGTCTTTTAAAAGACTAGCATTCTGCAAAACATACTTTGCAAATCGAAGATCATTCGGCCCACCATCGAAGTTTAAGATCGTACATGATCTGAGGTGAGACCAAACACATTCAACCTCCAAAAGTGGGAATTTCCACTCCTCAGATGAGTCGTCAGTCTCTGTCCACTGTGAAAGGGATAAAAAACAACATTTATCAAAAGAAAAAAAGAACAAGTAATCAAGCAAGCATAGACATACTATTCAACAAACCTTGCTGATAAAAAGAATCTGAAGCTTGGGACAATGCCGGAGCAATTCTATTACATCATCCCAGGAAGGAAGAAATGAGCATTCACGAAACTCTAATTCAATATGAATTAAGTTTGGAAACATTGGAATTGCTTTAAAAGAAACCTTTTTAGTCATAACTATATTTAGATGTAGAAATTCGACATTTGTAACGAATTTAAACAAAAAATACATTGAACAAATTGTCGCTCTAACCAAGTTAGACAATGTCAATGATTCTTCTTCTTCTTCTTGTTCTTCTTGTTCTTCTTCTTCTTCTTCTTCTTCTTCTTCTTCTTCTTCTTCTTCTTCTTCATCATCATCATCATCATCATCATCATCTTCATCTTCCGAATTCGGATTAAAAAAGATATCTTGAGCATGCAAATCTTGTAAATTAGGACAACCTAAGAGAAAATTAATACAATCATTTTGATTTTCAAACACAACATCTTCCAAAAACAGTGTTTTAAGTGATGGAAGTTGAACACATGAAGTATCAATTCCAATATCTAAACACTCAAGTTTAAGAACAACTAGAGTTTCAGATATAAAAATATTGGGATTCAAAACGTTGTGATCAAGATAGAGATGAAACTCCTCTAAACAACGTTGTATTACTGATTCAGACCATTCATTGAAGATATAATTATATCGTCGTTGGTTTCGAAAATTACAGTTATAGTGAAGGGTGAAGCTTTTGAGGGTTAAGGTTGTTGAAAAAGGAGACATGATGAGATCATCGACGAAGCGACAGAAGGAATCGAAGTTTGAGAAGGTTGCACCGTCGAGGAAGATAACGGGGAGTAAACGGAAGAGTTGGTTCCACCGTTTGGAAAGAATGGTTGTTGTGACGGCGAGTTTGATAGGAAGAAATGTGAGTATGTGACATAGTGTGTCATCTGGTAAATTGCTGATTCTATCCGCCATTGTTGTTGAGTGAGAGATGAAGGAAGAGATTGAAGATTTGAGAAATGAAACACAGATAAGATGACCTTCTTATAGTGAATGGTCTTCCAACTAGGCGGTGGGGTTGGTTTGGTGTTAATGCTATTTGAAATGAAATTTTTGTTGGTTAGGGCTTTATGTGCTGTTAGACGTCAACCTAGAAACAATTTTCTCATGTTTGACAGTTGTTTTTGTTTGGCACACGTCAATGTGATTAATTGGGAAGACACGAAAAATTGTAGTATTCATTAAATGGTGGGAATAGGTCGACTTTATGTAAAGTATTTCTCAAAGTATTTCTTAGCAAAGTTGGTTCCACCGTTTGGAAAGAATGGTTGTTTTGACGGCGAGATTGATATCAAGAAAAGAGAGAATGTGACAAAGTATATCATCTGGTAAATTGTTGATTCTATCCACCATTGTTATTGTTAAGTTAGATGATGGAAGATTTGGTTAAAGAGTGGTGGTGGACAATGATTGATCTCCTAGAGACGATGTGATTCCGCTCATTGTTGTTGCTCAGTGAGATGATGGAGTGGTGGCGGACAGTGGTTGATCTCCTGCCGCTGTGGATGACCGGATCGGAATTGATTCAGAGAAGAAATAGAGTTGAGAGCGAGATATTTGTGAAATAAAACAAAGATAAGTTCGATAACCCTATTTTATTTTATGGTAGGTTTTTGTTTTTGCTAATAACTATTTTATGGTAGGTTTTTTGGTTTTCGGTCTCTGGTTTCTAGGAAAAAAGAGTCTTAGTAGTTCAGAGTTCGGCCGCGAAATGGGTAAAGTTTAGTCAAAAAATTGTTCCACCCATAAATTAAACTCGGGTTCTCCCGAAATTCGTCATTTGATGAAACTCAATTACCACTTGAGTCCAATAACTTAGTTATTTTATGGTAGGTTTAAATACACATATAAGGACTGAAATGTCAAATACTCCTGTAATCCTAAAATTCCTCAAACACCGCTTGAAATTTAGAAATAGGCAAATACATCTTTGAAATTGTAAAATCTCAATCAAATTGTCCTACTTTGTTTACTTTATCTATTTTGATGACATGACCGTTTAACTGCATACTTAACACCTATCAGCGTAGCGCCAACGTCACATGAGAGAGACAATTGATTAGGATAATCTTTCTTTACTTGTTTTTCATTTATATTTTTCTGCAAATTTCTTTCTCATTTACAATTATCACATTCACATTAATTGTTTTACTTCGAGTTCAAACTGTTTTAATTTGCAATAAAACAAACCTTTTTTTATTTATCAATTTTTAATGATCATTTGGAAAATAAATGCATATCTAATTTCAAACTTTTTGAGGAAGTTATTTTTCTGCATCTTCAAAAAAAAATAGTATTGTGCAATATTGTTGTGTTTCTAGTGTATGCTTTTAAGAAGCTGTAAAGAACTTCGAGAAATAGTGAGACCACCCCTAGAAATGTTAATAACAATAACAACAATAATGGTGATGGTTCTGCACAAAACACCAAAATAATAACCAAAATCCACAAAATAATTCATAGAGTGCGCCAAATGAGTCAATAACAACTTCTACCGCAACGGGCTTGATTAGGATGATCTCTGTGTCGACAATTGTGAGATCTACCATCCCATCATCAAGTTCAATGGTATCGACATTGTTGAGACTCCATCTATTATGCCGCACTATTCAACATCGCCAGTAGGTATTGGCACGGGACATGTTTTATTCAAGAGTTGTTTCCACCATAAACTAGCTTATAGTGGATTAGCATATAACTTATAACTTATAAACTAGCTTATAGTTTATAGTTGATAAGTTAGTAATTGATTAAACTAGATGTAAATATTTTATAAAATATTAATGTCCAGTGTGTTAGAAATCTATCAATTTAAGAGACAGAGATTCTAAGTCTTTTTGACGGTTTGAAATGGTTGGATGGGTTGCAATTTTACAATAAAATATTAGATTGTAATTTGTCAGTATCATAATGAATTTAGTGTAATTCTATCTAGTTGAAATCACACCTAAATAATTTAAGCAAACTATAGAGTTAGTTTCATTATGATCTATATAGTAAAATCCTGTTTTGTATCATATATCATACATTAAATTTCTTACATTATTTCTATCAAATAATTTTTTTTTGAACGGCTCAAATAAAATAAATTTATTCATGTAAAATACCAAACTACATTGTTAAGGGTGAAATAAATTGTTATACTAAGGTACAATAATGTGTTGTAGCCCATGAGAATATTTGGGTTTATCTTTTTCATGAATTTGTAAAGAAAAATAAATTCATGGAATTTTTGTAAAACTGAAATACTTTTCAGAAGATAATGTGACAGCTGTGGTTCTTAGACAAAATTTATATACATTTTTTAGGTGTTTTTTGTGATGTTTTTCAAGTGAAATTATTCATAATTACCATTTTTTCGTCAAATTCATAATTTTTTCAAAAATTATTTTTATAACTATAAAATAAAGATAAAATCGTTGGGCACTAAATTTTGTTATAACTATAAAATAGAAAGTGCACATAAATTTTGTTCCTAATAGTTAGTACCTAGTATCAGTGAACTATAATAAATCACTCGACACTATCAACAAAATAGAGATAAAATTCGCAACATTCTAAAATAGAGGTATGCAATTTTTTTAGAATTAAAGTAGTTGCTTTGAATTAAATGACTTTACCAATTGTTCCAACTATATGTCTGGATGAATATTAACATATTCCACGAATTGATCCTACAAAGATGCAACCATAGTATGAATATGTTAGTTTACATATAACACATAAATCATCCTATTAGCACATAAATTGGATTGAAAAAAGAAAGTAAAAAAAATTGGCTCCTTGCATATCAGTTACCTCATATACCAAGTAGAAAATTTGATGTTACCGTACATCAAAAGAATATAAATTTTTCATTATACATATGGGTTCTTTCCTCATCTACCTCATGAGAAGATATGTATGCATCTACTTTCATGTTTTTTGTTGTTGTGAGTGGAAACTTTTCTTATGCTATTGTAAGATAAAATCTTGAAAGAGAGTTATAGTGAGTGTTGGTCAGATTTATTGAGAGATTAAAGAGAGTTATTGACTAATAAAATTTAGTAACAGTAAAATAATTGAGAAAAGAAAGTTATAAGAAAAGACATACTACATAGAAGAGTGAGAGAATGTGCATGGAAGTGTTTCTTGGTTTAGAAGAGTGCCACATCAGAATTTTTATGATGTCTCCAAAATGAGATTGCGTGGCATATAAGATGATGAATTGTCAAGAGAATAGTTGCAGGCTCAAAATTAATAGATTAAAATAGATTTGTAGTATTTAGTTAAATTAGCAGTTGATCGAACTAACTTATAGAAATGAAATGACGTAAACATATTTAATTATTTTGAAGTAAAATAATAGAGGTAAAGTTGAAAAAAAAAACAATAAGCTAAAACTATAAACTGATTGAACTAATTTATCAAAAATAAGCTATAAACTCAAAAAAAAAATGTTACCAAATAGTAAGATTATTTTTTCATAATAATCTTATAAACTATAAGATATAAACCATTTCTAAGAAAAATAAAACATATCCATATTGAATACTACAAAAAATTTCTTCAAGAATACTCGAATTAGATGGTAAATGATCTTTTCAGCTTAATCAAAATTTATGTGATTGAAATGCGTCCTAAAAATGCAGCAATATTGAATTATCTTAAAGAAAATTTTAACCATCTTTATAATTTTATGCAGTTATACAGAGATGATATCCAATTTAATAAAAAAATTACTACAAAATTTTCAAAGGGTTGAAGATTAAACACGAGTAGTAGATACACAACACACCATTTCCAACTACACATCACTTTCCAGATTCAGATCATAAAATAATAATCACAATTATTAATTATCTAACACATATTCATTAGTATTATTATTCTATTTCTATTATTAATTTAACTAAACACAATAATAAACCTTCATCTTTTGACTTAACAACACAACAAGCTCTTATGCATGGAGATGTAGATCAAACACAAAGAATCAAAATTCCGATCTTTTAACCGATACCCATTTCATATCTCACCTTAAAATCAAGCTACAATGAAAAAAGTTTTGATTTTGATGGTGTTAATTATGATGGGTCATTTTGATACTATAAAAGGGGCAAAGAAGGTTTCATGGAGGGTACATACACTGTTTTCTGTTGAATGTCAGAATTATTTTGATTGGCAAACGGTTGGTTTGATGAATAGTTATAGGAAAGCTAAACAACCTGGTCCTATTACAAGGCTTCTTAGTTGTACTGATGAAGAGAAGAAGAATTATAGAGGGATGCATTTGGCACCTACTTTTGAGGTTCCTTCTATGAGTAGACATCCTAGAACTGGTGACTGGTAAGATACTTATAGTTATGATGATATGTGTTGTGTATCGGTACCGATATTTCAGATTGAAAGTGTGTCTGGTGTCTGACAAGTGTAGTTAATTACACTTCAATCACTTTTGTTTTCTTTAATTATTATGTGTCTGTGTTGTGTCTGGTGTTTATGTCTTTCTTGGTGTTTGATGGATGTTGAATTTAATATTGATAATTATGATGATATTTGTAGTATTGATATTTCAGATTGAAAGTGTGTCTTGTTTTCGACTAGTGTAGTTAATTACACTTCAATCACTTATGTTTTCTTTAATTATTATGTGTCTAGGTGTCGATGTTGTGTCTGGTGTTTATGTCTGTGTTGGTGTTTGATGGATGTTGATTCCAATATTGATGATTATTGTTGTTGTTAATGTTGGTGTTGAAAGTGGATTGTTTTTTCTTTTTAGAAATGTTGTTAAATTTGGATTGTGAAATGTAGATTGATTTGTGTGGTTAATTGTGATTGATGAAGTGATGTTAATGTGGTTGACTTTTTTGGTAGATTGGTTTGTGTAGTTAAATGTGAAGTAATGTTTAATGTGGTTGATTTTTTTAAAAAAAATTGGTATCAACCCTCTGCTTCCTAGGGGAAGTGGATCCTAGTAGTCCAGAGTTCGGCCACGAGGTAAGTAAAGTCTGACAAAGAAATTGTTCCACTCAGGAATAAAGCTCGGGTTCTCTCGAAATTCGTTCTTTGGTGAAGCTCATTAACCAATTGAGCCTCAATGACTTGGTTTAATGTGGTTGATTTTGGTAGATTGGTTTGTGTGGTTAAATTTGAAGTGATGTTTAATGTGGTTGACTTTGGTAGATTGGTTTTTATGGTTAAATTAGAAGTCATATTAATGTGCTTGAAGATAACATAACATAATGAGAAATAAATTCTGTTATCTATGCAGGTACCCTGCAATAAACAAACCTGCTGGGGTATTACACTGGCTCAAACATAGTAAGGAGGCAAAAAATGTTGATTGGGTTCTTATTCTGGATGCCGACATGATAATCCGCGGGCCAATTTTACCTTGGGAACTTGGTGCCGAGAAAGGAAGACCTGTTGCAGCATATTATGGGTATTCATTAATTTCTTACTTGTTTCATAAAGACTCCTAATAGTGATATTGAGTAAAATAGGCCATGTTACAAACAACTTAATTAAGCTTTAATGGCATAGGCGACTATCATATAAATGCTTATGTGTAAGCTATTTCTATACCAAAAGATAAAATAAAGTCAAACTCTTTTTATATAAGCTATAAGTTGTTTTCACAAGCTATCATAGAGAGCTTATGAAAATAAGCTGAGAACAACTTATGGACATGTCAAAAGTTGTTTCCATAAGCTCCTCCAACCAGTCTTACAGGTGCTTATGTCAGTAGATAAGTTCAACTAAGACAATCCAAACACCTAACACTGATGTTGCAGATGATTTTTTGAAGGATGCTAGTGGACTAATAAAACTTATATTGGCAATTAACAAATTTTAGTAATATGGAGAAAAGTCGGATGCTTAAGCCTTTATGAATCAGACAATAGGGTTTTGTTAAATACAAACTGGAAGATATTTACTTTGAAGTTATGAAACTGGATTAAATCTCATGTAGTACATATGTTTGTCCTGTATATTATGTTCGGTTTTTCATATTCTGGTTCATGATTGAATTTTGTTATGTTCCAAATATTTTGGTCCAGGTACTTAAAAGGTTGCGACAATATTTTGGCTAAACTGCACACGAAACATCCAGAGCTGTGTGACAAAGTTGGCGGGCTCTTGGCCTTTCATATCAATGACCTGCGACGATTTGCCCCCTTGTGGCTTTCTAAAACAGAAGAAGTACGGGAAGATACGGAACACTGGGCGACAAACATAACTGGAGACATATATGGGAAAGGGTGGATCAGTGAGATGTATGGATACTCTTTCGGTGCTGCAGAAGTGAGTAAAATACCGTAAATTATCACATTCGCTGTTTTGATTGACTATTAGACTTTCACTAATTGTTGTGTTTTCTTCTTCTTTCATTCCTCTGCCTTTGTGTTCCCCTCTCCTGTTCACAGATAGGACTTCGGCACAAGATCAATGATAACTTGATGCTCTACCCAGGTTATGTACCTCGAGAGGGAATTGAGCCGGTTCTTCTTCACTACGGGCTTCCATTTAGTGTCGGGAATTGGTCATTTAACAAACTGGCTCATCATGAAGACGGAATTGTTTATGAATGTAACCGGCTCTTTCCAGAGCCTCCTTATCCCAAAGAGGTATGTAAGCCAATATACTTGTAGCAGAAACTCGTCTATTGTTTTAGAATAAAACAAGCTTTTTTCTACATAGTCTACTAGTCTTGTAGGAAAAGATAGTACCGTGTTATACAAAAGCATGTGCATTTGTAATTATGGTTATAAGTGGAGAAGTCCCTCATCTTACAAGCTGGTTTTGTACGGTTGAGTTAAACGTAACTCAAATTCTAAGATGGTATCAGAGCTTATCAAAGATCCATAAGAGCACCCGTTATCGGGACACTTGGGTCACATTAGAAATTTCCTGGCTTGAACCTGTAGGGGGTATAAGACTTCCACATTAGGTGAAGATACGGCTTGAAATTGTGTTTATAAATGAGGGTAGTCCTCACCTTACAAACAGGTTTTTAGGCGTTAAGGTAGGCCCACTCATATTTTCAAATCTCCATTTGTTATAAGGAAGCATCTAGTTCCATGGCATCTGCATTTATAATAACAAATATACTGAGTATATGCAAATACATATGGCATCCTGTCAAAAACAACAACATACATATTGCATCATGATTTTCGAAGTTTTGCTTATATTGGAAAGCATTTTATTGTAGGTATTACAGTTGGAACTTGACGCAAATCGAAGGCGAGGGCTATTTATAAGCATAGAGTGCATAAACACAATAAATGAAGGTCTTCTTTTACAGCACGGAGTAAATGGTTGTCCTAAGCCAGCATGGTCAAAATACTTGAGCTTTTTAAAAAGCAAATCTTTTGCTGAACTAACTAAGCCAAAATATGTGACTCCTGCTACTTTAAAAATGATGGACGAAGAAACCGTAGAAGCACATGTTGGTCATGAAGATGGAAAGTCACATCCAAAAATTCACACAGTCTTTTCCACAGAATGCACAACATACTTCGATTGGCAAACTGTAGGACTTATGCACAGTTTTCGTTTAAGTGGACAGCCTGGAAATATTACGAGGTTACTCAGCTGCAATGACGAGGATTTAAGGAATTATAAAGGTCATGATCTGGCTCCTACACATTATGTTCCTTCAATGAGTCGACATCCATTAACCGGAGATTGGTAATTGTTTTACCAATTTGAAGTGTTTCAATTTTCAATAGTGTGATTTTTGCCTTTCATTTTTGTTGCTTGTCATATCTGCAAGGACATTTATCTTGATTGGCACAAAAGACTAAGGACCTGTTTGTTACAGTTGTTTTTATCAAAAAACCACTTTTAGACTTTTTCATTCGTTTGGTGCAGTTTTTAAAAATAATGGGAATCTGAAACAGATCTAACGACTGCTTAAAATATGAATTTGTCAGCTTCTTTTAAAAGTCATTTTCGATAGAAATTTTTTCTTAAAAAATAAATTATTTTCATTATGGTAAACAAACACAAAATAGTTTATGCTTTTCTTAAAAATTCTCTAAAAATTGACAGTTCTTCTGTTTCATTATAGGTACCCAGCAATTAATAAACCAGCTGCAGTCCTTCATTGGCTTAATCACGTAAATGTCGATGCTGAATACATAGTGATTCTTGATGCTGATATGATTATGAGAGGACCAATCACACCGTGGGAATTCAAAGCATCTCGTGGCCATCCAGTTTCAACTCCTTATGAGTAAGCCTTGTGACTTGGATTCATGTTTATGAGACCTGTTAATGTTAATTTAAACCAGTGTTGTCAAGTAGCGGCTATAGCGTTATAACATGGCAGAATTATAGCAAATCACTATTATTCCACGTTACGCTGTTTAATATAAAATGTCAAATATCGACTATAGCGGCTCTATCTGTATCACTGTGACAGAAACCTTATCTAACACACTGTTGCACAGATGAATTTGAACAAGCCGCTATTTTACACTATATACAAGCATACAGGTTTCTAACAAGCCTCTTTTTTATTGTTCATCTTTCAATTCAATAGCTAATCTGTATTTTAATGATCTTAACATGACAGCTACCTTATTGGCTGTGACAACGAACTTGCAAAATTACATACTAGCC
The DNA here is from genome assembly GCA_951804385.1 of Trifolium dubium. Taxonomy (NCBI): domain Eukaryota; kingdom Viridiplantae; phylum Streptophyta; class Magnoliopsida; order Fabales; family Fabaceae; genus Trifolium; species Trifolium dubium. Next base: position 4,966,476 of record OX638062.1, on the reverse strand, counting down.
ATCCTGAGGCTTGCGACAAAGTTGGTGGTGTAATCATTATGCATATAGATGATCTCCGGAAATTTGCTATGCTATGGCTGCATAAAACTGAGGAGGTTCGAGCTGATAGAGCTCATTATGCAAGAAATATAACAGGAGACATATATGAATCAGGGTGGATCAGTGAGATGTATGGTTACTCATTTGGTGCGGCAGAGGTATTTTTATTTTTACATTCTTATCACGATACTTACTTGGTACACTTGTTCATTTGATTTTGGATGTCGTAATAACCAGCGATGTTATTGATTTGATGCAGTTGAAACTAAAGCATACTATAAACAGTGAGATATTGATATATCCAGGATATGTTCCTGCACTGAATGTCAAATATCGAGTTTTTCATTATGGATTGCGATTCAGCATTGGGAACTGGAGCTTCGACAAAGCAGACTGGCGAGAGGTTGACATGGTTAACAGATGCTGGTCCAAGTTCCCTGACCCTCCAGATCCCTCAACTCTTGATCAAGCAAATCAGGATAATTTCCGGCGAGACATGCTCAGCATAGAATGCGGAAAAACCCTTAACGAAGCACTGGAACTTCATCACAAGAAAAAGTGTCCTGGTGCTGATTCCATATTGATATCAAAAGACGACGAGAAAACAGAAGAAAGTGGAACTTCAACGGAAATTGGCAACACTGATGCAAGTATTGATTCAATAACCAGTCATGTCGCAACAAACAATTCAGAAGAATTGGCAAGTGTTGAGAAAGAGGAAGTGGCAAATGTTCAGAAAGACGAGTTACCGAGTTCTTTCAGGTTTTGGGTGGTATTCTTATGGGCATTTTCCGGATTCGGTTTCTTGGTTGTTATTTTTGTAGTGTATTCAGGTCATAGTAAACGACGAACAAGGTTGAAACACCCCAGTAGAAGGAGAAGAAGCTCGCATTCAGGTTTCATGGAAAGCAATGGCCGCGACCGGCACGGACGTGATGTTGATTTATAAACAACGCGCTTCTCCTTTCCATTCTCACAACGTAAAAGCTTGTCGGTCTGAATTTTAAGACTCGCGCGTGCAAGGATCACACGGTTAGAGCTTAGAAAGCATGTTTCTTGAGTGAGAGTATGTGTGTGATATCATTCTACAAAGCAAGTCATTCTAAGAGTTTTCAAAGGTTGAGATTGGATTTTGTTGATTGAGAAATTTGTAAAGGGATTATATATTTTTTCTTTAATTTGAGATTGTTTGTATCATTTTGTAATCAAAAAATCATAAAGGTCTTAGCAATGTACAACAAGAAGCTGAAACCTACCACTTCAAACTCAACATGGATTTTCCTCATGACTAGGTTAAATATTGTACACTTTTTTTTTTTTTTTTCACTGCCAGTTTAATCTAGTTCAGAGTTGAACTGTGGTCTTTCTTACTAAGTTCAGCGTCAACCACCACTAAACCAACTAACGATTGGTATTGTACACTTCAATGATATGTAACTTAAAGATAAGAGTTTGGTTTAACCGAAGTTTAAATTCTTTAGACTTTAGTGTCACTTTAAATTCTTTACACATTTATTTTTTCTTTTTGTCTTTGTGACAACAAAAAGGATTATTCATGTAACATTTGTAATAAAACGTTTTAATTTGAATACACTCCCAAATAATTTTTTGTTTTTATATTATTTCAAAAATTATTTTAGGTATTTAGGGGGTTATTGGATTGAGATTTCGAGGGATTATTTTGACAAAAAAGTCTTGAAGATTTTAAAAGACTTTGTTTGATTATATTGATTTTGTGAGATTTTGAGAGACTATTTTAAAAAGATATTTTACAATCAAGATTATTTTTTTTTTGACAAAAACAATCAAGATTGGATAACAACATATTTTGTGGCATTAAAAAAAAAGAAAAAGTTTTGATTAAAAATCTTAATTGAATAACAACGGGATTTTGTGGCGTTGAAAAAAAAAAAGTCTTGATTAAAAATCTTCATTGAATAACAACGGATTTTGTGGGATTGAAAAAAACAAAAAAAGTCAATAACACAAGACTTTCAAAATCCATTAAAATCCCTCAAAATCCATTAAAATCCCTCAAAATCCTAATTGAATAACCCCCTTAGAAAAAAAGAGAGAGATATGTAGTGTATACTTATTTGTTTTAAATTACTTTTTAAAATATTTATGCATAATAATTTTTCAGCCGAACACAGTTACTAATTTCTTGCTGGATTAGAGACATCTCAAAAGTGAGAAAGCTCCGTAGGTGAGAATAAAAATACCCTGAAATAACCTCCACCCTCGGTTAACCGCCGTTAAGAAGACCATGAAATAATTGTTTTTATTCATACACTCACCGCCGTTAAACTCCGATGCATGAGCGCCGCCGTCCAGCTCCAGCAGAGAAAGCAAAGCCATTGCAGTTCTCTAAATCTATCACCCTTTTCCTTTAGCTTTCATATGGGAAGGTAACTCATCTTCCCATTCATTTCTGCATTCTTCTTATAACTCATTTTTCTTCATTGTTTCAACTTTGTTAACTTTGTTGATAAAATCAATTTTTTGAATGCCAAACTAATTGCTATGCTGGAATTGTTTCTGTTGATAGTTTTGATTGGTGTATGAAGTTAAAGTTACTCTTTTGGCTTAGGATTGAATTTTGCAAACAAGGTGTTTGTTGAAATGTTACAATGAGTTTGTTTCTCTTGATTTTGAGTAGAACATGTTTATAATTGTTTTCAGTTAATATGCTTGCAAGTAGATATTGTTTGTTGAGTAGTATGCATGATTTCTTGTTTGTTCGAACACTGAACACCCCATTTATTCACCTTTATGGTAGAATTTGTAACGACTAGGCTATTTGACAAAAAAAAAAGTTCAATTAATTTCTTGTTTAGTTGATTAAAAGATCATATATAATTATATACTTACAATCTTTCATTCAAGTTGCTTCAAGGATTGATGGCTTTATTTTATTATGACCATGTTTTATTTTACTTCAATAATTATTGCACTTTTGAGAGTTTTAATTTTGCAATGAACGGTAGTTAGTTAATGACTCGTTAATTAGTTTGAGTGTTTTCTCGAGAACCATTCGTGAAATGTTATCTTAATTCTTAACCTTTTGTGCAGATAATAAGCAAGTACCTGTCAAAGAAACCTGAAATAGAGAAACACACATACTTCAAGGAAATGAAGCAAGTTTGTGTGCTCAGTATGAAGTGGACTAGATGGAAAGCAGTCCCCAGTGGATTACTGTGATATAACCTGAAAGTATGTTGTTCTTTTAATGGATGGTTGAAATTTGTGACCTGCTTCATCGAAAACTGATCTCGGTTGGTATTTAATATTTATTCCTTTGAGTGAAACTTGTTTATCAAATAAACTTCAACTGAGTTATGGATCATGGATTTGGTTTACCGTCCGAAACCCCAACAATATATCAGAGGTGAGAGTATTGAACTGATAAGAGAAATATGTCTCCTTCTCGTGAAGCTATGATTTTAATTCAGAAGATGGTGAAAGTTCCACCGGAAAAAGCTTTCTCATTCTTCATTTCCTCAACATGTCAAGGCTTTCAACACACCTCTCAATCTGTATCGTTCATTTTAAACAATCTCCTCACCTCTGGCATGCAATCCCAAGCTCAATCCGTACTTGTGCGCATAATCTCAGGTCAAATATCCTCGTCTATGTTTTCCCCCTCTTCACTTATGGACCAATTAACACAAACCCATTTCACTTCAAATTCAACACATTCTCTTCTTTATGAAGCAATCGTTAATGCTTATGTTCATTCTCAGTCACAAGATGAAGCCCTCAATTTCTTACACCAGATGATTCACAAGGGCCATGCTCCTATATCAAACACATTCAATAATCTTTTGAACTTACTTATTAGATCAAATTGTTTTGACAAAGCATGGTTAGTTTTCAATGAGTTAAAGAACAAGGTTGTTTTGGATGTTTACAGTTTCGGGATCATGATCAAGGGTTGTTGCGAAGCCGGTGACTTGATGAAAAGTTTTCAGCTTCTGGCTATGATGGAAGAGACAGGTTTGTCACCTAATGTTGTCATATACACTACATTAATTGATGGTTGTTGCAAGAATGGTGATGTGCATTTAGCAAAGAAATTGTTTTGTAAGATGGAAAGATTAGATTTAGTTGCTAATCAGCACACTTACAGTGTATTAATAAACGGGTTTTTCAAACAAGGACTTCAAAAGGAAGGATTTCAAATGTACGAAAACATGAAACAAAGTGGAATTGTGCCTAATGTTTATGCTTACAGTTGTGTAATTGGTGAACATTGTAATGATGGCAACATAGATAAAGCTTTTGAGGTGTTCGAAGAAATGCGGGAGAAAGATATAGCATGTAGTATTATGACATACAACCTTTTGATAAATGGGTTGTGTCGAAAAAAGAAGCTTGGAGAAGCTGTAAAATTGTTTTATCGTGTAAACCGTGTTGGCCTAAGGCCTAATATATTTACATATAACACATTGATCAAAGGGTGTTGTGATGTCGAAAAGATGGACACCGCCGTTAGATTATATAACGAATTAAAGTCAAACGGATTATCACCGACGGTTGTGACATACAATACTTTGATTGCAGGATATTCTAAGATTGGAAATTTAGTAGGAGCTCTTAACTTGATCAAGGAAATGGAAGAGAGACACGTTGCTCCTACCAAAGTGACATATACAATTCTACTTGATGGATTTGTAAGAATAAATTATATGGATAAAGCATTTGAGATACATTCTTTAATGGAGAAATCTGGTTTGGTTTCAGATGTTTACACATATGGTGTATTAATACATGGGTTATGTATGAATGGTAGCATGAAAGAAGCATCTAAACTCTTTAAATCATTGGATGAGTTACACTTGGAACCTAATAGTGTGATATATGATATAATGATTCATGGTTATTGCAAAGAAGGAAGCACTTATAGGGCTGTTAGGCTACTAAATGAAATGATTGGTAAAGGAATGGTTCCAAATGTGGCAAGTTTTTGTTCAACCATAGGACTTCTTTGCAAAGATGAAAAATTGAAGGAAGCTGAGGTTGTTTTACAACAAATGGTAAATTTTGGATTAAAGCCATCAGTATCTTTGTACAATATGGTTCACAAAGACAAAAGTGAAGTTTTGGATGGTGTTCATATTGAAAGTGTAATATAATTTGTAGTTCATAATTTTACTCTATTTGATTCTAATTTATTTGCCAATTTACCAAGATATGAAGAAAAAAAATGTAGTCCTTGTTAAAGATTTAGTTTTTCTATTCAAGAACATTATAGTAGTATTTAAATTTAGGCTTAAACATCATTTTAGTCCTTGTATGTACGCAAAATTTTGGTTTTAATCCCTGTATCGAATTTTGTTCAAAATAAGTCCCTGAATCAACCAAATTTTTTGATTTTAGTTCCTAAAGCGAAAATCCGCAGGAAAATTCGTAGGAAAATCTGTAGGAAACTTGCGAATTTTCCTACGAATTTTCGCTTTAAGGACTAAAATCAAAAAAAGTGGTTGATTCAGGGATTTATTTTAAACAAAATTCGATACAGGGACTAAAATCAAAATTTCGCGTATATACAAGGACTAAAATGATGTTTAAGCCTTAAATTTACTACATAAATACTAAAAACTAAAACTTTGAGTAAAAATATAAGTAGGATAACATTTGAGATGCTTATTTTTATGAGTTGTTGGTATCTCCCACCTTTATTAAAAGATCCACTTGTAAAGTTAGTAAATATTAAATGCAGTTCTAATAATAAATTTTCTAAATAATGTTTATTTTTCACCATTCTCTATTGTTAATGATATAATAAGAGAAAGATGGAGCTTACAATGAAGGAAGTGTAGCCGAATGTGGGGGAGTGATTCGGGATAGTTATGGTGGTTGGATCGGAGGTTTTGTAAAGTATTATTTGGGTATTTGTAGTTGGTATGTCGCTGAGTTATGGGGAGTTTTAGAAGGATTGAGGTATGCTAGACAATTTAGTCTTGCTAGAATTGAATTGAATGTGGATTTGAGTGTGGTGGATAGAGTGCTTCGTTCAAAAAGGAAAAGTAGTCCTTTAGGTGAAGCCTTAATTAATCAAATTCGTTGGCTTTTGGAGTTGGAGTGGGAGGTTGTGGTGAAGCATACGAATCGTGAAGCAAATAAATGTACAAATGTGCCTGCTAATATTGGGTGTACTATTGATGTTGATATGATCTTTTTGTTTGATGTTGATATGATCTATTATGAGGTTTGGCCCTCGGAGTGTCAATTAATGGTGTTAGCTGATGTGTTGGAGATAGCGACCCCTCGTTTAATTCCAGTGTAATCTTTCTTTCGAGCTTAGACCCTCAATATATATTATCAAAAAATATATATATAATAAGAGAAAGAAAATAAATTTACCTTTCTCAATTAATCAAAAAGGGATATTTTAAAAATAAATAAATGCATGTGAAAGCTAAAAACTTATCTTATATTAAGTGACTAATATTATATTGGTCTGAGTAAAATTGAACTGAAACTCTTAAGAGCAACTTTAACGCAGATTTGTTATTGACATATTCTTTATAGATGTCATACACTATTAGCTATTTGCATTAAAGATAAAGTGATATGATAAGTTGATTTGTTAAATGTTAGTTCTCAGCAGCTATATAGCTAACGATAACTATCATTGTTTCAAATATATAAAAATATTATTTTATATCTTTTCAATAAATATGAAGGGTCATTTGTCAACAAAAAAAAAATGTAGGGTCAAATTTTGGTTTGTTATAATTTATGAAATAGTTTGAGTACTTTCAATTTAAGAAAATTATTATCTAAAATGTATTGGATAAGTGTCGTCTTGGTGTCATACGAATGTCGGTATCCAACACGTGTCCGACACGGCGATATACCCTACTTTAGCCGTGTCGGAGCTTCATAGCTCATGTAATGTCACATTACATGCGTGTGATTTTATTAAGAGAATTTACCGCTCATTTCAATCTCGTAAAACTCTAAAAAATTAACTTTGCATTGCACCAGAAAATATTATATTTGGTTTATACAAAAAAAAAAAAAAAAAATCTATATGTGCTCCTCATAAAATTAATGGATTTAATATAAATGACTATTGACCAAGTTAATATCTCAGTCAGTACATTAATTCTAATTGATCGAGGCTCCTCCTTACCCAAACATTTTGTTGTCTGTGGACCCCACACTTTGGAAACAAGAAAAGATTTCACACCACACTTCACTTTTTTGTCTGATTTTCCACATCATTCACACACATGGTTTGTTACACATTTTGAATTTCAAATTTGAATGTGTACTTTTTCCACTAACCAAACGGCCACATAAAATGGCATATAATAAAATAATGCAACTAAACAAAGAGGGTCATAATAATTGTAACATAGTTTGGATTTGGATGTTTCAACATTGTTGGAGTGAAACAACAAACATGGGAGATTCAGCTTGTCTCATGCAACCATTTTGTTATGCTTCTGGAATTCCCAATGATTCCAATGAGGTAAGTTCATTCATCAACATTTTGCATTATTGGTTTTTGGATTCTTATAAACTAAAATAACTCTCTTTTTATTTTTATTTTAATACAAATAATTCTGTTTTTTTCTTCATGTTTTCCTTGGTTATGCATGTAGTTTATGAAACAATATGAATACAAGAAAATTAAATATTTATAATTTGGTGTTTGTTTATGCTTTTATAGCATACATATTGCAATAACTTTTTTAAATTTGAGGAGCCATTTAACTGGTTTTTCATGAACTTGAGATTTTGCTTCTTGTGAATTTTAAAATGGTTGAATAGTTAGGTTGCTACAATAATTAACAAAAAAAGTTAGAATATTAAGATTTAGCTTATTGCTAAACTGAAGTTTTAATTTTTTTGGGGGTCTATTGGTGGGGTGCAAATAATAAAAAAGTACATTTTTTTATAAGTTTTTTAGGACCCCTTGTAACTGATTTTGTATGGACTTGATAATGTTCTTATATTTTGTTAATCTTTGATGATTGATTGAGTTTAGTATAAAGATATCATATATTTTGCAATTATTAGTAATAATTGTATTCGGCTCAATAATCTACTCGTTAGATTTAGAATATTTCCGAAGAAATTTGAACTATGTGTCTAGAGGTTACGAAGTCAAATTCTTACTTATTACACTAAATGTATAGACACTTTCGAGTTTCGAGTACTAAATGTCGACACATTTGAGAATCAAAATTCGGTTCGTCACATTGTAGTTTCATTAGATTTAGAATAGTCTATATAAACAAATTCTTATGTAAAATATTTTACATAAGTTCATATAAAAAAATACATTTTTTTTGCCTATATTTTGTGAAGGTTCTTCACACTGAAAAAACTATGAAAATTGTGAATTTCAGAACAATACAAATCATGCACTTGGACAATCAATCTCATTTGGGAGGTTCATGACAGAGTCACTAGCATGGGAGAAATGGTCAAGTTTCTCTCAGAATCGCTATGTCGAAGAGGCTGAAAGGTTTTCGAAACCAGGCTCAGTTGCACAAAAGAAAGCTTTCTTTGAAGCTCATTACAAGAAACTTGCAGCTCAAAAAGCAGCAGCAGCTGCTGCATTGCTTGAACAGCAAAACAATGCTGCTGCACAAAACAATGTCATAGGAAAACAAGATGATAATGAAAATAATGATTCACAGAAAAGTTCTAAGTATGAAGTGGTTGTTAAGGAAGAACAAGATGCAAAAGTTTCGAGTTTAATATCAGAAACTAGTAGTGTTTTAGATTCAAATGTAGAGACATGTATTGAGGCACAAATGGAACAAGAAGTTGTTTTAAGGAATTCAATGATGGTTGAGTTAGAAAAAAGGCTTGAAAATGTTGATACACTTCAAGAGCAAAGTGAAAAGATTAGTGCAACACCTCCAATCAAGACACCGATATCGAAGGTTATTTTGCTAATTTATTTATAGGAATGTTTTAAATTTAAATGCAGTTTTGGCACCTTATTTTTCTTTATTTTTGATTTTGGTCGCTCCATTTTTAAATTCATGATTTTAATCCCTCAATATAAAAATGTCAGACATTTCCCCATCTTTGCATTTGGGGTTGATTTTTGATGATATGGCAATTGTGATACTTATGTAGATTTACATTTTATGCGGTCACAAATTCCACGCATTCACGCAATAAGTACATCAGCGACTGTTGGATTGCAATTGGATGGTTCAGAAAGCAACCTTGATCCAACGGCCAACGATGTGCTGATTGTGTGAACGCGTGAAATTTGTGAGCAAATCCCAATCCTACTTATGTGATTGGATGCTGAATTGATGACACATGTATGTCGCTTGTCACTTCTGTTAGGAGACCAAAAATCATAAATGAGACAAAATAGAGGGACTAAAACTGTGTTTAAGTCTCTTTTTTCGTGTTCATAATCATGAAACTAACATAGTAGTAGTTCTTGCAGCAGGTATCTAGCATTGATCAGGAAGTTTTGACATCAACTACCAAGAAGAAACCACCAGTTTCTTCCTTTAATCTGATAAAGTCTAATGGAACCTCCAAGTTCACCACTACTACACCTGTTAAATCCATTGCTCCTATTTATTCCAAAATAGATAACTTTGCTACTCCAATGAGCAACAAGCCTGCTACATTAAGCAATGCAGATAAAAAGAGACCAACTCCAAAGAAAGTTAATTTTACACCAATTAGAGAGTTTAATAGATTTACTGCATCTGTGATGAAGAGATTTGAAAGTACAAGAGTTGGTGCTTCTTCTTCTAAGGCTTCAAAGGATAGCTTGACTCCTCTAAAAACACCAACTATGGTATTCCAACTTCTTTGCTTTTTCTTTTCAAATCTTTACTACCTTATGATAAATACAAGATATATTCAAAATGAAACTAAACTTAATCGATATGAATCTTTAGTGTGTGTGTGTGTGTGTATTTTGGATTTGGACATGAATCCCATATTGAATATCAACTCATTATTGTTGTTAATTTGAATAAACTCACACCAATACTCTGATTTGTGTAGAAAAATTAATAGCAACTATTAACCAAATAAAACAATATTAATTGCAGAAAAAACAATGTTTGTTATCTGGCTCGGTCCAATAATTACCTACCTCTAAGGGAGAGAATAGCTCTCAGTTCCACTAACCAATTGAGTTTCGTTACACAAAGATTCTAAAAAGAATTACAAGTATTAGGCTTCAATTCTAATTCTACAAATTTCCCGAATCACTACTTGTGACCAAGAGACTCAATTAATTTAGATTTTTCAACATGGATTCAATGATCCTTTGCCCAAACCTAGAGTTGTACCCAAAGAAAACCCATTTGTTCTCTCCATCAAACCCTAATCTTATATATTGGCAGCAAAATCCTTATTTTTCCACTCTCACACTATGCTGAAACCTATGTTGTGAGTACATACAGACGCCGATCTACTTGTCGTGCACTTCAATGCAAAACCTTGTGGATTACAAGACTTGTCAAGCAAGATTACTTATCATTGTGGCCAAATAAGAAAAGAACATTGCATTCATGCTTTCCTGATAAACAAGTAGCTCCATATCAAATTAATTTTGAGTCACATACAAACATTCTTCCCCTTAACTCTATACCAGTTATGATGCTCATTTACTAATCCGCCATCTAGCTGCTTTGTCCATCTTTGAACTATTTTTCAAGACAGATGATCAAGTTCAAGCCCCACTTGAACCTGGACTTGATCATTTATCTTGAATAGTAGTTCAAGGATGGAGAGAGCATCTGAATGGTGGATGTGTATATGGACGTCTCCACTGATTTAGACTCAAGGTGGAGAATTGTTGTGTATGACTCAAAACTATTTTAATATGAAGCAACTTGTTGCTCACGAAAGTATGAATAGAGTGTTCTTCTTTCATCTGGCAAAAACATATTGGTAACAACGATATTTTTTGAAGTGCAAGACAAGCAATCTTGTTTGGCAAATCTTGTAGTCCAAAAGGTTGTGTCTTGAAGTGCAAGACGAATAAATTGATGCCTTATATACACAAGATGAGTTTCGGTTTTAAAGTTTGAGAGAGTGGAAAATAAGGATTCTGCTGCCAACATAAAGCTAGGGTTTGAGAGAGAGAGAGAGAGCAAATGAGATTCCTCTTGGATACAACTCTTGATTCATTCTAATGATTAAACTGCCTACGTGAAGCCAACCGCCTTTTTTTTTGTCAAATGTGTTTGATCAGCCACTTTTCCTTTATCATTTGATTTGTGACTTGAATCTTAAATTATTTTATGGATAGTATTTGATTTCTTAACTTATAATTTTTCTATCTAACTTATGTTTAATTAAAAATATCATATATTTATCGCCAATGTATCTTAGCATTCATAATAAGATTCCATTCAGATAATAGATCTTCCAATTCATGATCAGAATCTTGAATCAACAACCCTTCATCTTTAGTTTTGATGCTATTTTCCAAGTTTCAAATGATATAAACAATGCTATAAAGTGAGTCATTTTACCATTTGTAGGCTTCCAAGGAGAAGCAAAAGAATTCTTCATTGACTCCATTAACAGAACAGAAAAGGTATATGATTTCTATAAAGTTATCAGTTATAATATAGCATTTGTTTGCTTTCATTGTCAATTCTTCTCTAGCAGTTGTCATATTGATATTGTGCTAATAAATTTTGTTAAATCATAGGAACAAAACACCTATTGATTCATCAGCCTCGCGCAACCATACAGGTGGTCCTAAATGGCGCTTGCTCTCTGGAGAGTAAGTCATTTTCCCTTTGATCACATATTTTTAGAATGTCAAACAAAATCCAAAATTGCATAATTTGTCTGTGCAATTCCTTTTCTTTTTCTTTTTATAATGAAGTGAAACTTATTAGGTGTTTCATTAGTATTATATTAATAGCTTGTTTGGTTGTGTTTGTTGCACGGAAATCGCATTTTCAAAGCTCAAAATATGGTTGTTATGTTTGAAAAGTTAAAACATATTTGATCGAAACATGGTTTCGGTAGAAACAATTCTTTCAAAAACAATTCAATGCTGAAGTGAATGAAATCCAAACATAAATCACTTTATTTCAAACTTACTCTTAAAGAAACCAATTTGACAAATGCCCACTCAAACACACACTAAAGACATCTTCCTAGGAGATATACACAGTTTCAAACTTCAATTTTATCTCTCTCTCTCTATATATAGGGATCTGAACTCGTACCAGTAATAATACCACACATTTAAACGCTGTAATCAAACTCGATCGTTAATTTTAGATCAGAAAGTAGAGACCAGTAACTGCAGGGAATAAGTTTCCTAAATATGTCTAGTACATGTTCTAAATTTCACTAAAATTGTACTAGTTAGAAACAATTATAGATATGGTCAATTGTTCTTGAAGGGTTTTACCTTTCTTTGTTATTATTGTTTTTAGGGAAAATTACACTCACCTCCCCTGAAATAATTATAAATGTAACGCACACCCCTTCTATTTTTTTAATCAACACTAACCTCCCTTATTGCTTAACACCGTTTAACTTCCGTCAGAATAGATATAACACTTGTGTTGCCTGTTCTGCTATTGAGCCTCTTCTCATTTCCTCCAAGCAACCAACACTCTAAACTTTCCTTCCAGCGAAGAATCAACCCGAAAGAGCTGAAGTTGTCTCCTTTGTTCTGGATGTTGGATTATTTTCTTACTCGTTTATTCTTTCTCACTGACTACTTGAACTTGTTGTGGCACAACTGTGTTTCTCTCTTTCTTTTTCGTTGGATTATTTTCGTTATAGGAAAAGGGACAAATAACTAAACAAACTAGATTATCTGATATTGTCTTTTGGGTTGTGACAATTTGGTATTGTTAATTCTAATTCCCAAATATTCATTTTCTTCTCGCCAAAGACATGATTCAGGTGCTATTAATATTGCTATCATATTTATCATGCCAACCCAACTAATTAAAAATGGATTTTGAAAAGGTTATAACAATGGTAGGAATGTTCGGCGGTGGTTTAGTGGAGCAAGATTGCAACGTTAGAAAACCAGTATTTTTAGATTTTAACAGCAAACAAATGGTGTTAAGTGAAGAGGGGGTGTGGTATTTATTTTGTGAGACTTTAGGGGAGGTTTGTGTCTAATATAAAACTAGAGGGGGTGTCTCTGTCATTCTAAAAGACCTTAGGGGAGGTCAATGTAATTATCCCTTGTTTTTAATGTTCTATTTGCATGCAGAAACAAATTGAGATCACCAATCATATCATCCCCTTTCAGCTTGAGGACAGAAGAAAGGGCTGCAAGAAGAAAGAAGGTAAAACTATAATCCTTATTTTTCTCTTATATTCAGTTGATTATAAGGTTTACTTTATATTGGTCACTAAAGTACTTGTATTTTTGTTTGTTTATTGATCTTTTCAATTTTAGAAACTTGAAGAAAAGTTCAATGCTAATGAGGTACAAAAAGTTCAGCTCCATACAAAACTCAAGGTTGGTAACAAACAAAGTTAATAGGATTAAACATAGATGATTGTTATCCTGGAAATATTTTTATCGATGCTTAGTCTCCGATTTGTGATTCCAGGGACTAAACATAGATGAAAATTTTCACCAAAGTCACCAAAATAAGGACTAGATATGAATGATTTTTTATATGTAGAAACTAAACTTAATAGGAGAGTATATGATTGTGATTCAATAAGCAATAACAGCATTTAATCCTCTTATTTGCAGGAGAAAGCAGGTACAGAGATTAGAAAACTTCGCGAAAGCTTTTGCTTCCAAGCCAGACCACTACCTGATTTTTACAAGGAAAGGAAAGCATCAAATATTGAAACCAGAAAGGTAATTTTGTTTTTCAAATTGGTAAATGAAGATATTATAAATAAGTCCATATCTATGCAGCACCAACACTTCATATTGGAGACGTGTTCGGTGTCCGACATTTAGTTACTTTCAACTATATTACTTTTTTAAATTATTACTTGTATCGACGTGTCAGTACGTATCTGGTGTCTCTGATAGTAAAAGTTTGGTAAAAGTTTTTCTGTTTGTTTGTCTTGCAGGTTCCGCAGACACGTTATGAATCACCTAATAGGGGAAGATATCCAACTCTGAATTTGTCAGACTGCAAAACTTCTTTGCCTCTTAACAGACCTTCATTGAAAAACAATGGCACCAATGTTTTCTTGGGAAAGAGTGGCCATACCTTAACTCATCATCATCATCATCCTCTGACTTCAAACTCAATGAAGATTATTACAACTCATGAGAATACATCACCAAATATTCAGCATAGGAACCAATATGGTAGAAACTATAAATAAGGACCATGCTGAGAGCAGAAAGAAAGAACTTGTAAATGAAGCTTCACAGAAATGAGGCTGTACCACATTAACTAGGCACCTGAGTTATATCAACAATGGCAGCCTTCTAACCCTTTATCTATTTCCAACCCTCTATTCTTTTTACTTCAATTCTAGGGTACCTTTATCTTTTGGTTTGTACCCGTAGTCCATGTTTGGTATCACGGTGGGCTTACCGAAATCACACTTAGCTGCCATACCATGATTTTGTAAAAGCTACACTCTGTAGTTTTTGGAAAATAATGCTGACTCAATGTAGTTTTGGCAAATCCACTATGATACCAAACATGCTCTTGATAAATTCAAACACCCTTCTTATTTTGTAATTTAAAATATCCCAATGATAATTTCTGTCATTTTGACATATCTTGAGTGATATGATGGGTGAAATGCATGATAATTTTAGCATAGACAAAAGTTCAAGTTGAAGCAAAACCTTTTTCTTTTCTAAGATTAACAAGTGTTTCTATAACTGGTTTGACAAGTTAGTTAAGATACAAAATCATTGACTTATGATTACTAATTGTCCCACAACATTGGGATACATGCATTTCAAAAGTTATTCGAACATCTAAAAATTGACAACGTATATAACATCGTATACAAATACGTCACTTATGACTACTGATTTGACTCGGATAGAAAAAAATACATATGGAAAATAAAATGATAGTAAAACAAAAGAATTGCCAAGAGATTAAGAACAAATGCTATTACAAAGTGATTCTACAGCAAACACAATGTATGATTGCAATAAGATACCACAAAATGTACAATTTTATAACAAAATAGATACATAGGTTGCCATTTTCTCTCAACCTTGAAGTTTTTCAGCAAATAAAATGCTGCCTTCCATCAGTAATGAGATTACAAAAAAAAATGTGAAAATATGGCAACCACGTGTGTCCCTTGGTTAATTAATGACATGTTGAAATTTGCATCCAAAAACAGAAAGCTCAGACTCTAGCATTTTTTGTCCATCTCTTTAAGATATACTTGGATGGAACTATCATTATGTTCCTATAATCAAGAACTTTTAATGCATGGCAGCACAGGACCCCCACACACTCAAACTTCATACAGCTGCAACTAACAGTCTCATTAGACGAATCGAAAGTAACCATATACTCTCGGACTTGTTCATATACGCTAACTTTATAATTATACAACGAACCACTCTCACTGCAATGCTTTAGCACTAGATTTAAACATGCTTCATATTCTTTTTGGAATAACTCGAAGATCTTTGGTGTGTATGGATCTCTTGCATGCTTTAATGTAACGATATTGCCCATTAGGGCTGGCATATGTCGGATCGTGTCATAGTTAGCTTCTAATTCCTTGTAGTGCCAATCAGTCACCATTTTCACAAGATGCTTGAGAAAGGGAAGAACACTTGAGTCATTCTTTAGGTGCTTTTTCAGGTTGCCAGTAAGATTTTCTCGCATGAGCAAGCTTGCGATGTCGGCACAAAAAATGTGTCTTCTGTATGATATGGCCCATTGGTCTCTGCTTTCATATATTTGACGCAACCATTCATTTTCCCACAGATTATACACGTTCATGAGAGCATTCCATGCATTAACAAAATCCTCTTCCTCCTCGTGATTAAAAAAGCAGCAGCTCAAATCGTTTACAAAAGAATCGGAATCAACAGACATATGACTCAGTCGCTTAAGGGCATCTTGGTAGACATGCCAAACACAAACTCGTTGATTTGTTTGAGGTAATATGGAATTAATAGCTTCAGCTATTATTGCATCTTGATTTCTTAGGATTGTCTTTGGCTTGGTTCCAGACATAGCCTCAATGAAAACATGAAACAGCCACTTAAAAGATTCCACAGATTCATTGTACAGAAGTGCAGCCCCGAAGATATTCATTTGCCTGTGATTATTTAAACCGAGAAATGGAGCAAATGGCCGTGAGTTCTTATAAAATTTATAACTCGTATCAAAACAAACAACATCACCAAAATCACTATAGTCAACTATCATCTTTTCATCAGCCCAAAATATATTAGTTATTTGATTCTCGGCATCAAGCTGGAAAGCATAAAAGAAAGAAGGATTCTTTGATTTCTTGCTTTGAAAGTAGTGCCTAATCTTTTCAAGTTCTTCCTCTTTTATTTCTCTTGTACATTTGAATGGTAATTGATATTCACAATCCACGGGATCATAATCTAAATCATGAAAACTTTCAACTGTCCTGCAGTTGGATACAGTGGCTGGCTTCGGCAGCGTGCTGCATCCAACTACGACATTGTCATCAACTCGAGTTGCGGCTAATCTCTTCTGTGATCTTAACATATGAACTCTACATGCAGCAACAAGCTCATGATTGTGTTTTTCTTCAAAATGAGTTATATGATACTTGCCATCAGGCTGACGAGAAATAATCAGTTGTGCTAAACATCCAATTCTAGTATCCTTCCGAGGTCTCTTCACATTCGTATCTCGTTTCTCTTTCTGCCGAAAACCTTCCCTGAAGCAAGTATACCTTCTTGATGCTACAGCACCATCAACTTTACTCCTATTTACATAATCTTTTCTCACACTGAAGCCTACTTGTGCAGCATATGTATTATAAAATTCATATGCATCCTCCTCTGAATCAAATCCCATTCCCAACTTCGGTACCCCATCCAAAGTGGACTCAGTTATGTTCACTTCGACAGCTTGAGCAAAACTCAATTTCTTCTGTGATGGAAACATATTAGCATCAGAGGGTGTTACAAACTCATGATTGTGTTCCGTTTCAAAACTAGCGACACGAAATTTGCCATTTGGCTGACGAGAAATAGTCATATGTGCCAAGCAACCGGTCCTTGTTTCCTGCTGGAAATTCTTCGGATTTTTATAATCTTTATTAGTACGGAAACCCTGTCTATGGCAGGTGAATCTTCTGGATACCACTGAACCATTGATCCTACTTTTGTTGATGAAATCCTTTCTTATGCTAAAACCTTTCAGAACAGCATAATTGTTATAACACTTGTAAGCATGATCTTCTGATTCAAACTCCATGCCAATATTTGGTGCCACATATATTTCCTCCTTGTTTGTTACATCAGTATCAATCACTGATATAGAGGTATCATCGAGGTTCTGACACAGCTGTCCTCTACCAACATCAATACGAAATTTGTCTTCATTTGAAATATTTGAGGTGTGACATTCATCATTGATTTCCATCTGACTAGGGCCAGCAGGACAAGCATTTTCACTTGAACAGTCATTCTCTTCGCGAACAGGACAAGCATTTTCTCTTGTGCAATCAGTCTCTTCGCCAACGACCATGTTACTATCTGCAACAGAGGAATCCTTGAGGCTCTGACTCTCCTGCCCCATATCAATCACTATCCGAAGTGATATTGGCCATTCATTTTTTGCATAATTTTCCTGGGATGCTTTTTATATCAGGTTCGGTATCCTCCGCAAACTAGTATTCTAAATATACAAAAAGGAAAACAAGTGAGAAAGTTCCATAAACTAAAGGCTAATACAAACTAGACCATTACACATTACACAGTAGCAGTGCTGCACACTTTCATTGCCTACTTCCAAAAGAATTCAATAAGTTTGTTTCAAAAATTGTTGTTTGGTGATTGTGAAATGCAGTCAAGGTTTAGAAAAACAGGGCCACCACGATTGTGTCCACGGCATCAAGGTTTTGTATATCTCATTATCTCTGCAACCGCAATTTGACCAAAACTGTGGTCACCATATCAAAAATTTTGCTAATTATGCAGCCTCAACACGGAAATGATTGTGGTAGCTGCAGCATTAAGATTATTGATATTTCCGCAACTGTAACTGTGACCACATTATCCGTAATTGACTGTGATTCTGTGCAATATTAAGAATCGCAATGCAACTTCAATTTAAAACCTTGAATGCAGCTAATAGCTAACACACCTGAAGTTTCTAAAAGCTTGATATTGCAATTCCTATTATCTTCCATTTTCAAATTTCATTGTCACATTAACTACTTTTTTGTCAAATACTATCATACCTTACAAACAATGTTGTCAGTCACAAATTGCAAAAAATAACAGTTTGTTCAAATTTCGCTATAAATTGATTCTAAAGGTAATATAATTGATTTTGCCTATAAAATTGATTCTATTTTTATTTTTTTCGGTGAACTATAAAATCGATTCTAACTTTAAGCTAAAATTGATTCTTCCAAAAAATAACTTGAAGCTAAAATTTGTTCAACCTACTTTTCCCTATTACAGAGAAAAATAAAACTTTTTTTTTTTTACTTTCACTCTCTGGTTCTTAGATGAATGGGCCCTAGTAGTCCAAAGTTCGGGGCGAAGCATCAAGTGTTTCCAGTTCCCTACAAGTCCAACATCAATCACCACGGGACCAACTAATAACTAATGTATATAAAACTTTTTTTGAAAAAGTAAAAATGAAGTTTGAAAAAGTGCACTTGCCATAATTCTTAGGGTTAGGGATTCATAATGCAAAGTAATTAAATAGAAGAATTATAATTTTTTTTTTTTGAAGCATAGAAGAATTATAATTTATAACACTTAATAATTTCATTATGATGAAAAATTAACAAGAATATTATTACATAACAGAATTCAGAGGGAAAAAAACTAACGGTTACAAATTGAGTAAATAAATAATTAAAATTAAAAAAAATTTGTAAATTTCTTGAATGAATTAATTAAGTGATTGAATTTAAGAAAATTGAAAAGGGGGAAAGAGTGAGAAGGGGGAACCTGGAAAGTGAGAGGAATCGGAAGAACCGTAGAATTTGTGATATTCGGAACTGTTCGTTTCGTTTGGTTTCAGTTACAGAAACATTAACAGCGAACCGGATGGAGAAAAAGGGACTATTATTCTTATTTTTTACAATTCATTTTTGTCTTTATTTTATTTTTTTTATGAAAAATTCATTTTTGTCTTCAATCTTTGTACAAATTAATTATAAAAAAAAAATTTAATTTATATATACAATCAATCAATGTAAAATAATTTTATAATGTTACTAATATATAAATTAAATTCATAAAAAGGTGAATTCTTTTTTTTTGGTTTATAACTTCTAATTTTTTTTGATAACCTTCTAATTTTTAGAGGAAGGAATTAGAAGTAAAGTTTTCTCGAAAATTACGTCCTTCATCCAAGAGCACTTGGATCATATGATAAAGAATTTTTTCCAGTTTAATCAGAGGGAATGCAACGGTATTAAATTTTTTGAGGGAGAACTTTGTCACCTTTTATAGTTTTACTCAACTTGAGGAATTAGTCTCTGCAATTGCGTGCAGAGAATATCCAATTCAAATAAAATAAAAAATATGTCTTACAGTACTTGGGTTTTGGTAAACTCATTAACTACTTAAATTTAATATCTTGGTTAAATTTAAAAGATTTTTTTTCTTTTGGTTAGAAGGCTAATCAAAAAATAAAAATGAAAAAGAAACGGAAATTATTCTCTAAGAAAGTTCCAACCGCAACGCTCCTAAGAATATCAAAGAGACGGGAGATGCGTGAATCGTGAGAGCAGTTGACTAACATAAACGACTATATTGGTTAAAGAGAATACAATTAAGGGACTAAAATGTAACAATAATTAGTTATGAGATTAAAAATAAAACTAATTAATAAGTTAAATGACCAAATATCTAATTGAACCAAAAAAAGAAAACCTTTAAAAAAAATTAGAGAACAAATTCTTTTTATCGAGACCAGGATATCTATCGTCGAACGCAGTGATTATTCCCTTTGATTGGAGGCACCTCAAAAGATGGTATAATTGACACATAAATTTAAAGATACTTTGTATCCAATGCGAAGATCAAACTCTCGACTCTTAGTTAAGAGATGATGAAATCATAACCGCTCAACCACATCCTCCAGATTAACTTGCAAGATAAGTTCCCCCTACAACTACTAAATACTCCAACGGGTGGAGGAAAAGACTAAGATATGACCTCAGGAAGAGAAACAGATGATTAAAATGATTGTTTATATAGTATAAAATATAAAAAATAGAAATAAAATGTGATAAATAATATATACATAATGGTTTTATTTGACAATTAATATTCAAACAAGCATTTTAGTCAAAAAAAAATATATTCAAACAAGCATTTATACATGGTATATTGATTCATTTTGGTTCTGTACACCTCCAACTTCTGGTAGAGATTGATAGGATTCATACTGAGCCATGGATTTGTCGATGATCTAATGGACTTGAGTTGATCAGTGGTTCTTGAATTTCTTCAGAATTATTAGAAGTAAGCACTTTCTTGTGAGAATATAGTACATAATGTTGGCACATTAAAATTGAATCATAGAATATAGTTACCTGCGGGTGTAAAATGATCATTAGTGTTACAATACCTAATAGCTTAGTTGTGCATTTCCCTTAACTGACTCATTGTCGGAAAGAGATGAATGCAATGCAGTCGGTCATATCTGGACCATTTGATTAAGATCAAAAGGTATAGATTTACAATTTAAATTTCATATTTAAAAATAAATAAAATCTAATTTTAAAATCTGGATCGTCCGCATGTACATCAATAATCGATCAACTTGAAATAGAGACTAATATTTCATTTTAATAAACATACTCTCTTTAGTCTCAAACAAATAAAGATTCATTTTTCAGATTTGCGTATTCCGTGTATCTAAAAAATGAATCTTTACTTGTATTACATATTGAGAGGGAATATTTTAATGCTGAGAATATATATTATGGACAATGGAGTAAAAGAAGATTACATACCAAGGATATCATCACTTTACCAATGTTTCCATAGAAATTCACCCAAGAACCTAGATATATAGACAGAGTTGAAATTCACAAGTCATAGTAATTACTACTATCATTTAGATATGGTCAAATAATTAATTTGATTGCATTGTATAATTCAATTTTACTAGTAAGAATCACAAACCTTGGTCTATAGATTGCACAACCATTTGTGAATAATTAAAGATCCCTCCTGAAAAATCAAGGAGAACATTGCCAATGCTAAATCCATCTGTGCTCTTTCTCAAGAAGTTCATGAATGCCTATTTTTCATAACAAAATAGCCACAAAGCAACAAATTAATGATGGGGCTAATTAAAAGATAATATAAAACAAATTAGCCACTACTTAGCAAAAAAATTAAAGATGAATATATAAAACATAGTATAGAGGGTAAGGCATTGAAATTAAACCTGAGGACAATATTTGATGAGGGTCATACATACTTGAATTGTGCTGCAATATAATTAATTTCCACAAATTATTAATTAGAAAGAAAGCCTAATTAATCATATATAGCATAGTACTAACAATTATATATCAAAATAAGAGTGCTACTACAAAGTAATGAAATTCAATTTAATCAATCAAGGCTTGTGACTAATAACATTGAAAAATGAGATTCACATTTTACAATATGATTCACATTTTGAAGAGACTCTCAATTGTATGTTAGTCGCGACATCGCGGTTTTTGTGTCTATTAGTTTAGATTTGCAGCTACAACGGTCTTTTTTATAGTAATTATACGAAAATCTAGTATCGAGACAACCATTTAAAACCATGATGTGCAAATAGTGATATGCAATCAAAAACTTCTACATTGGCTAAAAAAATTTAAACTGCGAAAAAGGTGATAGGACGAAAAACTGTCTTACTTGAAGACGGAGATCAGCCAAAGCCAAGATTGGGTAGGTAATGCTATGAAAAAACAAACAGCAGCACTGAACCACACAACTGCAACTATTGCAATGGCATATTGGGATAACTTCTGAGTTCCATTCTGCATAAGCCATTCAGAAAAAAAATCAGCAAAATCACTTATTATAAACGAAACAGGCTTTCGTTTGTTTGTTTTCATGTTTGAGCTCACCTCTATACGAACAACTGATCCGAAGCAAAGTGCGCTCAAACTTGAAAACAAACACTTTTTGTCATTGGATTATCAAAGATCCTAACAAGTTGATTTTACTTACTCCATAGATTACAAATTGAGACAATACAATCAAATTGATTATAACTGAATGAGTGGAGAAAGCAACATCATTAGCAGCTACAGGAATCATCTGCAATTAACAAAAGATAATCAAGCATCCTTCATTGCAACAAAGCATACTTTATAGTAACACACTTTTCTCATCATTCGCTCTCTATTTGATTGAAATTCACATGAGTCCCATTAAATGTCATATAGAATGTGTTACTAGCATAATTCTATCTTCAAGATATAGCGAGTTTTAAATAAAGGTTCAAAATTTAGACCGAAATCGCAACATTGCCATATTTGATCGCAATTTTCCACAATATCAAAGATTGCGATATATGAGCAATTAGAGAATTTCATAGTGCTGCGGACTAACATCTTAATTAACTTCCAAACCAATTTACTAACCTAATTAACTAACTAACCAACTAACTAACTATTTAACTATCACTAATAGTGTTAACAAAATCAACCACGCGCCCGCAACCAAATTATGCTAGAACTGCGTTCAGAAGGTGGCTGAAACTACTTAATGGCAGAACAGACCCTCAAAGCAGATTAAACAGGTGATGAGAAAAACAATCAATCACGCGACAGCAACAGTTATCACAAATATAATCATATTTTTTTCTATTGCTGCATAAAATTCAAAACTACAATGTAAAAAAGAACATAAATACCTGTCCATAACCATATTTCTCAAAGTATTGCTTCTGAATAACAGGGCTAAAGAAGAGAGAAGCGTTGTATATAAGATATGACCAATGTTTTGTGCAGTTCAAGATTGTATAATCCAAGCTTAACCCCACCACACTGTCTCCAATATTAAAAAAAACCAACCAAAAATACTTATAAGAAAAAATAGAGAAACAAATTAATAAAAACATGATAAAAATGAAAAATAAAATTAAAAAAAATTACCTTTTTCTACGGAAATTAGAGATGAGTTGAGGGTAACCAGCAGTAGACCATGAAAGAAAAGCTAACCAACCAAATACTTGATAGATTATTTCTAATGGAAATGAATTCCATGGAACCATTTCTACTTGTCTCTGTTTTTGGAAAAACACAAGTGTTTGTTTCAAGTAACAAAATGAATAAATAAAATCTTTTCACATCTTTAATATTATTTTATTCATTTCATCACTAAATTTCCTAACAAAAGATATATTTAGAGATAAAATAACTAAAATTTGAGAACTAAAATAACTATAGATTACATTTGTAATTTCAAAAAATTTTAATGACAACGCAATTTTTATAATCATAGCTGAATATATCGTAATTTATATGCAGAAATCGAAGATTCAAATTCAGAATAAAACAATTATGTATGCTTTGGTTTTCTTGAGAGCTTGCTTGAACGGCTGGTCCCACGTACATGGCATCATATTTTCAAACTTCATTGATAGTATATTTTGTTGTCATTATCACTACTTTTTTTTTAGTTGGACTTTAATTTCAAATGAATTTGGTCCAAGAAACTCACCCCATTCATTCTTTCTTTGTTGCTTGCTAATTTATACCAAATACTTTTCCATGATTCATTCACTAAAGCAAATATACTTTTATATATTAAAGAAAAAAACAAATATATTTTTCCTTGTTTAAGTTTACACTTTTTGTATAATTTTTGTTAAAAACTGTGTATTCAACTTTTTTAAATTAATTTTTTTTTTCAATATAATTTTTTTTTAATAGAATTCTTAATATGTGTCTTAAAAATATTTGTGAATAAAAGTATCTTAAACATGTACAGTACCTGCAGATTAAAAGTATTTTAAATGAAAACTGTGAATTAAAGTATTTTAAGCAAGATTTACGGGTTAAAAATATTTCAAACGGGACTCACATAGTAAAATATCTCGAATAGGACTTGTGGATTAAAGTATTTCACAAGGGAATTGCAGATTAAAAGCATTTTTATCGGGAACCATAAATTAAAGTATCTCAATTTTGTTGACAAAATTTTCTAAACCAAAAAAAGAAGAAAAATAAACTCTGGGTATTAAATATGTCTCAAAATAATCTAATAATCCAAAAGACATATAAATAAGTTTTTTTTTTATTTTTACAAAACACATATAAATAAGTTAGAAACTATAACCATATGTTCCTAACTAATTAATCCTTTGAATTGAAACAATGCTAATGTAGCTAAAGAAATAAATTATATTTACAATTACAAGTGATGAACATTGAAGGGAAGCTAACAAATCATAGAGAACATATTTGGAAAGAGATCAAAGCCCTTCTCGAAATCTCTATGCATATAAGCTCTATGATTAAACATTGTAGTTTCAAATCTAAACTAGGATTTGTGGACTAATTAAACTGCATTTGAAGCATTCTCTGCTAATTGTTGATCTGTTGATTCCTCTGATTTGCTCCTATCTTTAGGAGGATATAAGCAATAATGTTGGCACATGAAAATTATGTCAAATAAGATAGACACCTACAATCAAAAAAAATTCCATCAAAATTAGCAATACTCTATGAACATGCATATATAAATATTTGAAAACATGAAATAATATAAATTAAAAACTATTTTGGAAAAATTAAATAAGATTTAAAAACATCATATATAATCTAAAATAGACCCTTGAAATTTTTTGGATTAAAATAACGTTAAAGATGTTATCTTCGTGAACATAATTTAGTTGATAAAAATATTATAATATGCAAGAGTTCGGATTCAAATCCGGAATTCTTCACTTATTTACATTATGAGGTGAAATTTTAAACCGTAAACTACTTGACAAATAAAATGTTGCCAACTCCCTTTGCAAATAAAATTCTTTATGAAAAATATTATATGAAGATATGAGATTAATATTTTTCATACCACTGCTACTAAAAGTTTTCCTATATTTCCATAGATGTTCTTCCATGAACCTAGAGAACAAAAATATAATAAATGTAAGTTCAAAGGTTAAAGTAAAAAATGAGAGAGAAAAAATGGTTGGTAAGTTATAAGGAGCTATATAACATACCTTGATCAATTGATTGCATAATCATTTGCAAAAAGTTTGCTACCCCTCCAATAAAATCCAGTAAAACCAATCCAATACTCCATCCCTCTGTACTTTTTCTCATAAAATTCATAACTGCCTATATTAACATAACCCAAATATATTAATGGAACATGAATATCTATATAATATTAATTTTATATATGTATTTATAAACTGATTTAAAGCATTTTAATATAGACAAATCAAATAAATTTATTGAAAGTAATAAAAATTAGGATAAACCCCTTACCTGGGGAATATATTTTATAATTGTCAAAGCAACTTGGATATCACTGTAACATGAACAATTTCAAAGTAGATTAAAAAAACAATATAATTAATACAGTATCTACTACATATATACTACATATAATATCCATTCATATTTATTAAGTGTTGTTTTCTAAAAAATTTCTAAAACCAATAATGAATTCGTGCAAGCAGTAAGAGTTTTTTTGCCTCTTTTTTTTTTCATGACAGGTAAAATAGAATTTTATGAAATATAAAGAGTACTCAACTTTTATAATTTAAAGACAATCACTTTAAAAGCATTGAAAGAAAACTAAAAAATTGTTATACCAATAAGAAAAAGTTACATCGACATTGCTCTCTAATCAGCTTACAAACTAAAACCACGAAATATGAATAATTTGGTCTACTAAAAAAGCAACATTGACACAAGCTCCTCTAAATAAAAAGTTAGTGCGCACACGCCAAATACTCCACCTCGTCGCCAACCAAATAATATAGTGCAATGTTTTTTGTTTTGATTTCCCGGTGTGGTGTATTTTGTTTTCCGTCTTGGTGTGGGATTTGTTTATTTCAGGTTGAAGGTTTAAAGTCGATCAAGTGCAGAACTAATCAATGACGACTTTGGTGTCATCAACATTAAAGATCTAGAGGCATGGATAATCCGGACATTTCAATATAGTAAAATACGCAAGCATATACAATTTGTCGTTTTATGCTAATAACATGGTTGCTATGAGTTTGCTCGAAGATTCATCTTTTTATTTTTAACAATTTTTAATTTGTATTGCGTCGATGTACTCTATCAATTTAAATGGATATTGATATTTAGTCAAGAAAAAAAAGTGCACTTATGACATATTTTTTAGCCGAGAAAATTTTGTATTGAAAGAAAAACACTTTTATTTTTTTACTCTTAGAAAATTGCCAACACAATTTTATTAAAGATATTATTATCATATTTCATGTTGTAATCAAATATCATAAAGAGCAACACTTGTTACTTGTTAGTATTTTCCTTTACATAAAAACAGATTAAAAATGTATAAATTAGAATGACTATTTAATTTTTTTAAAAATAAAATAACTACTTAATTTCATTGATCAAACATATAGAAAACATACTTGAAGATGGAGATTAACCAAAGCCAATGATGATGAGGCAAAGATATAAAGAAACAAACTGCTGATGTTAACAACACTGCAACTGTGAGCCATGCAGCCATCCTAGAGACTTTTTGATTTCCACGCTACATGTGAAAATTAATTTGCAACTTTTAGCACAATCATTAATTATAAAAATGAAGTCAGTGCTTATTGATTATTTTTTTACCGCAAAATAAATAAAACCAAATCTTTACACAAGATAAGCAAAGAGATCAGTAAAAGAGAAGTTAAAAAACAAATGCTTCGTATAGGCAGCACCAATGAAAATAAATTTTAACTTACATCATAAATTGCAATCTGGTATAAGGTAACTGCAGAAATTAGAACAGCATGGATTGAGAATGCATTATCATTTAATGCCACTGGATTCATCTGGAAAAAAAAATCAAAAACAAATTTTTTAAGTGGCTACACATTATATTAAAATTTAATTAGAGGAAAATTAAGAGCACTCGATCTTTTAAACAATCTCTCTAACACTCACTTAATTGTCACTTTTAGCACAATCCTCGCATTATAAAAATAGATCTTGCATAAACTAGCGAGGGCTACATGAACTTCACTCACTCAATTAGAGGGTGAGTCACAGGTAGAGAGACAGTTCAAAAGAGAGTGTTTTTTAACTCTAAATAATATTTTACTTTTTTTTTTGAGTACATAAATAAAATGACAAATCATAAATTTACACATATAAGTAGAGGGATCTGAGATAGAACTCTGGTCATAGACGTCTGACCTAATAATTTTGATATTTTCTATCAGTTGAGTTAAGACTTCTCGACATAATATTAATGTTTTACTTTTTGTAAGGATATAATTGATAAAACATCATTAATTATACCTTATTTTTTAAAAGAAACAAATTTTTAATACAAAATTATAAAGCTAAAAGAACTAAAAATTTGGGACGGAAGAAGTAATATTTTTTGAACATATATAATATAAACTACAAATATTTGATATTATTATAGATTGATATAACATTTGGCACAGCATCTAATCTTAATTTTTTTAAGGAATTAAAATTCGCTATACTTAGATAAAAGTTTACGTAACCCAGAGGTTAATATCATATACATACATATAATCACCAACAAAAGTAAGTTAATAGACCCAATTACCTGTTTGTGGCCAAATTTATTTCCATATTGCTTTTGAACTGTGTGGCTGAAGTACAGAACCAGATTGTAGATCATATAGTAAACTTGCTTCACCATGTTTAGCACCGCGTAATCAAAGTTTAACCCCACAACACTAATTAAACATAAAAAATAAAAATAAAAACTCAAAACAATTAATAATAAATTAATAATAATTAAAACATAAAAAATAAAAACTCAAAACAATTAATAATAAATTAATAATAATAAAAATCAAAAGGACTTTGATAGTACATGAATATTAGAAGAGGGTGCTCTGAAATCCAATGAAAATTTTGTCAGAAATATTTAGAGGGTGCTCTTTTTACCACCCTTTACACACTTTTTCCACACTTGCAACGACATCTTCAAGAAAGATAAGTAGAAAATTCGCATTGAATTAAAAACCGCATTCAATAACATGATCTCATGAAAATAATGTTCTCACTCTTCTATGTAATAATGTTCTTTCGCATGTATACACTCCAATATATTGTAAAATTGGAGAATAACTCTTATTGAATTTGTTCAAGAACAATGTTCAAGATTCCTAAACATAAGAATCACTAAAGAACATATCATCTTGATCTATTCTTTTATTATTCTAAATGTGTTTAGTTACTATATATTGATACAATAATGTCATTTCTTACGTCCTCATAAGCTTTCAGTGTGATATTTCAAAGCTCCAATAGGGCACGGATAACAAATAACTTAAGAATCCAAATTAACATTTGCCTAGATTAGTATGAGGAAATGAATTATTAGGGTACATACCTTTTCCTTTTATAGTTTAAGACAACTTGTGGGTAGAAACTAATAGACCAACAAATGAATGCAGACCAACCCAAAACTTCATATGCCACATGAATTGGAACTGAATGCCAAGAAGCCATTGAAAAGAAAGATTCACCAAAACCCAAAACTCTAATAACAATGTTGTGAATGGTGAACAAAATTTTGATGTGTGTATATACTTTGTAGTATCTCTCTTATACGTGTGTTATATATATGTTACCAAGAGAGAAACTAATTATAGTTAAAAGTAACACAAAATTAGGAATGAATTGAGTCACATATTTTATTTATTTGTAGTGTGTACTCCTATTGTCCTAGTCATTAGTATCATGTAGTAGCGATTTACACTCTCTAATATTGACCTTGGAATTTGCTTGATAAAAAATTAATTAGTGAAAAAATAGTTATAATTAATTTAGGAAGCTATCTTGGCCACGTTCAATAATGTATTGGGTCTCTTTTTGATTTGTTTGGTTGTAGAGAGAAATTGAGGGAATTGAAAATGGATAGAAAGAAAAGATAAAAATCAATAGAAAGCATGTGTTTTTTCCTTATTTTGATACATGTCTTCATAGTATAGTATATTATTTCACCAAAATATAAACATGTTTTTAAATACTCATAGTATATATGTACAAAAAAAAAACAGTCATAGTATGGACAACGACAACTTCTTTTACACTCTTTTTTAAATACTCTTTTTACTATTGGTCCACATGTCATTTTTTTGAAAGCTTTTTTTTAACATAGCAAAATGATATATATATATATATATATATATATATATATATATATATATATATATATATATATATATATTAAAAGTAAATAGTCTCCTCAGCACAAGGTGTGCTGAAGCAGACAACGAGTGTTTATATCAACAAAAAGGTAAAAGATAAAAACAAATACAATCAGATCAACACTAATCAATACCCAGACAAAGCAAAAGGTTCGACCACCAGCTATGGTAATTAAAAACGAGACCTAATAGATGTTTTGTCTCATTCACCAATAAGAATGTCGTTTGATCAACTTCATCAATTGCAGTACCGATTTAGCTGAGCTCTTGAAAAGACGCTGATTTCTTTCGATCACACAACCCACACACAAGCGGGTCAAATGAGCTGCATAAAGGACCTCTGATCCCGACGAGCACCTGCTACAGAGACAAACTGAGAGAAATGGACAAATGAAGTCTTAGAATCTACCGAAGAGAAACCAATCCAAGATCTAACAATCGGCCATAATGAACCAAAAATGTCATAAGTGAAAAATAAGTGATTTGTCGACTCAATACCTCCGCAACCAGAAACACAGTAATGAGCCGCGTATGTCATTACTTTGAAAGCTATAAACGGGATAAATGATTCACGTGGTTCCTGGATACATGCACAGACAATTTTATCTTTTTTCTAATTTTTTAGAGTTATTAATATATTTTTGATTCTTATAGAATTACAAAATTTTGTTATTAATTTTTATAAAAAAAAAGAGGCATGTTTAAGTTTTTATAAAAAATTTATAAATGTAATTTTAATCTCTGCTACTTTTTATAAATTTTAAAAATTGTTTAATCATCTTTAAATTTATAATTTTTAAATAATTTTTTTCCTGAAATGTTTAGAATACTATGAAAATAATTTAACAAAATTTTTAGAATTTTTGAAAATAAAAATAGTTAAATTATGAATTTTTAAATATTTATTTTTGGTTAAAGTACTATTAATCATATTAAAAATGAAAATAATTAAGTTATCATAAATAGCTAAGACCATAAATAATAAAGTTTTTTAACAAAAAATTTAGAAACTATTAAAATTAAGAACATATTTAACTAAAAAATTATTGAGAGTATGTTATGAAATAAACTAAGAAGAATAAGAGAGTAGATAAAGAGAGGAAGAGAGTATATTGTATTATGCCTTTTAAATGTGTGTATTACAATGAAAAGAGAGTCTTATTTATAGGGCACAAATAAGGGACAAGAAAACATACATATTAATGGGCATTCACCTATATATTCATAACACTCCCCCTTGAATGTCCATTAAGGATATGTCTCATTAAAACCTTACTAAAATAAAATTCAATGGAAAAAAAATTTTAGTGAAGGAAAAAAGAGTACAACATCATATGTGTATAAATCTGCCTCGTTAAAAACCTTACCAGAAAAACCCAATGGGATAAAACTATGGTTAAGGGAAAAAGAGTGCAGAACACAATTATATCACCCCCTCATGAAGACAATTATATCTGAGACGAAT
Organism: Trifolium dubium; assembly: GCA_951804385.1. Classification (NCBI taxonomy): domain Eukaryota; kingdom Viridiplantae; phylum Streptophyta; class Magnoliopsida; order Fabales; family Fabaceae; genus Trifolium; species Trifolium dubium. The sequence goes on along the minus strand of OX638062.1, from coordinate 4,935,480 downwards.
AAGACCAATTAATCTTCTATATAGTTGATCAAAAGCTTTACTTGATGAAAATTTTGTAGAAAGATCTGATTTATCTCCTTTTATATACTCTTCTCTGAATCAACTGATGCAATATTATCTTCTTCAAATTTCTAGTATGTGTAGAATCGCTAACCTCAATAAAATCATATTCTCAACTTCTTGATGTAGTGCTAAAACTTCCACTTATTTGGATGATATTGCCGTATCTTTAAGATATAAATTATATGCTCGACTTTGTTCCAATATCTTCAAGCTTATTGATATTGACAAAGATAAAATATCACTGCATGCAAATTTGTAAAATGCAATAGTATCCTCAATTGAACTAATTAAAATATGGTACTTTAAGACCAATTTGAGTAACTCATCATTTTCTTGAGACATGGAATAATATAATATTTGTTCACGTCAAGTGACATACATAACCAATTATATCTTTCCAGATCAATTTGTGTACCTTTGATATATATAATTTTCTTCATGCACAAAACCTCGTTGAAGTACTAAGTTTGTAATTTCAAACAAACTTTGATCATCGGATATATTTCATTTCAAATTTTTTTGTACTCAACAGATTTCATAAGCTCTTCAAGAGTTATGATAATATTATAGTGTTTGATTTGGTACTTCAGGACCACCTAATGAATCATCATTTTCTCAAACTCTAATGAGATGTTTGTTCAAGAGTTATGATAATATTATAGTGTTTGATGTGGTACTTCAGGACCACCTAATGAATCATCATTTTCTCAAACTCTAATGAGATATTTGTTCATAACGAGTGGATAACAGCTAGAGCACACTACCGATAACAATTTCATATATCATCTCAATAGAATAAATCAACTTTCAAAAACTCTTCAAGAGTTCTTATAATATTCATGTCATAAAATTTGTTTCCAAATCCTTTCTTCAAAATTTAACAAATGATGTCATTATCATATTTCTCATTTGTAAATATTCACTAAAATTATTATACAATATGCATCTATATTGATTGAGTAACAATGAGACTTATACATTTTATCATCTATTCAATAGTTTGAATAATATGTCTCGTGAAATTAAATCTTTCAGGGAGTTTCATATAATCATCATCGCTAACAAGTGAGTCATACAAATATATCGTAACTCTTTCAATAAATTGATACTTTCAAGTGTTACTAAACTTAATCAAACTAAAATCACAGAATGGATCAAACTAACAGAATGTATCTATATTAGTATGTGTTGTACCGTGAAAAAGAAAAGGTAGGTTTTGGTGTATAAACCTTTGCAAATGATAATTTGGTAGAGACTCGTGTTGATAACATGTTATGAAATAAACTAAGAAGAATAAGAGAGTAGATAAAGAGAGGAAGAGAGTATATTGTATTATGCCTTTTAGATGTGTGTATTACAATGAAAAGAGGGTCCTATTTATAGAGCACAAATAAGGGACAAGAAAACATACATATTAATGGGCATTCACCCATATATTCATAACAGAGTATTTGTCATACAATTAATTATAACTTGTGCATCATGCACCACTTTTAACCAAGTGGTGCATTTAGACAAGGCCATAAATAAAATGAATATATGAAAGAGAAATAATAGTATTTTTTTTAATCTAATTACTAAAAATTCCACTTTGTTGAAATAGAATGTGATGTTCAGGTTCATGGAAGAACATTTATGGAAATTTAGGGAAACTTTTAGTAGCAATGGTATGAAAATTTTATTTTATTTTTTCATTTTACTACTTTTGTTTTGTTGTTAATTAAAGAGAGTAGTCTTGAAAACTTTAAAAAGAGTAATAATGATTAAAAGTAAAATTAGAATATTGACAACAAAATAATTGTCGTAACTACCTTTTTTTAAATAAAAAAAACAATTTTTTTGTTGCTTATATTTGAAACAGGAGGGAGCAGTACTTTCACTAAACTATCATAGCTTTGACAATTCACATAAATGCAAATTGAAGTACTCCCTCCCTCCGTATAAAAATATAAGCAAAAAATGCTCATTTTCTATCCTAAAATTTAAGAGAAAAAAATAAATATTTATGTTTTTAAAAAAGCTTTTGTCTACTCTCATAAAATTAACTACAAACAACATTTAATTTACTCTCTCTTATATTTTTTAATTTGATGTTTAATTCATTGTTCACAGTAGAGGCAGAAGGTGTTCTTAATTACTATGCATTTGGCCAGATGTAGTCACCAACATGACCATTTAACCTCCACAGAATTTTTCCAACAAACATTCAAGTGCCTACTCAGGTGTGTTTTTGTCCCGATCCATTACACGAACCGTTGCCGATATTCCTCGTGATTAAGAGACTTGAATGAGCGTTTCATGGCCATCGTTTACGATGCAAAGCATGCAAAATTTTGGAACCACCAGTGGCGCACACATGGAACATACTCGGGAGACATATATAGTAGATACGTTTGCAACACTCTATCAATGAGCCTGATGCGGTAAATGTGTTTTTGGTTACGACAGCTCATATACTACTGATTGATGTAAACAATCCACCATAGTAGATGCACAATTCATCTTTTCATATTATTAGTATTTTTTTACAAATTTTATTAATATATGTTTTAACTATTTATATGTTTTACTTATCTCTCGGCTAAATTTCATACGATAAGCATAACAATGTTAGTGATTCAATAATATTGATCGACTAACGTATGATATCAAATTTAATCGTGTCAAAGACATGCATAAAATATCAGTGGGGCTAAAAATTTAGGTACTACAGAGAAGAAGAAAAAAAAGGACAAAATTTAGGTGTTTTTCTTTAGTATATATTATTCGTATGATTCTTAACATAATAAAAATAATCATTCTGATATTTCAAAACAAGAAACAATATATGAGCTTACTACTGATATAACATGTATATCCAAAAAAAAATAGAATAACAAATCAGAAAATTTCTATTAAGAAAAAAAAGAAACTAACAAACTATATTTAAAAAACAACAAAACTTCTAAGAAAAGGAAAAATATTCTACAACATGAAATCGTCAATAATAATAATTTTTAGTTTTTGACTCATAACTTATAAGCTTTATGTTAAAGGAAAAATAAAATCTATATTTGGTAAAAAAAATCATGAACTTATAACTTATTTTTATTAGCTTAGATTAGTTTATTTTGATAAACTGGTTCATATTTGTATGCTAGTTCAATCGCTACAAAATTATATTATGCAACTTAAAATAACACTCTACATATATATAATGAAGGACTTGAAATAATCAATAACAATAGACTATGAATTAATAATTGTAATAATATAGTTAAACTAATATGTGCATCGAGAAACTTATAGTCATTAATAATAAATTTAAAAATATGTATACATACAAAATGACTTGAAATTATTTTATACAAAAATTTTAAAAAGAAAAAATTGGGTTGACGTTAGTGGTGTGGCTATAGCCACACTCAACCTTGAAGAGGTTCGTCCCGGTGTCAATGCATATGAATTAAATTTTATATATCTATATAGAAAAACAATTTTAAAACATGTCTTATTTAATTTAAATAGTTGTAAAATATTATGTAGCAAATTAAAGAATTGTGGTTGAATTTTTTCTTGATTAATTAATATTTTTTAATATTGACCCTTTGTTATGTATGTTATAAGTAGCTTCAAGAGCTATGGTATTTCCCTTTTCTTTGCTAGTTATCTTCCTCATGCACCTTTAATGATGCGAATAACTCATACAACCTTAGAGTAAACAACTCCTTACCTTTCCAAGAGAATTGAGATCATTCATAAAATGACGAAGAATTAGCAAAGGTAAGGAGTTAATTATCTTTTACCTCGGCATACTCTTCAAATAAACATGAAGAAACCACTCAAGTATTGGAGTAGTAGTTAGAACATCTTGAACTCTAATACTCATGTTTATTTGAAGAGTTATGCCGAGATTACGTAGCTACAAACTAATGATAAATGTAATGATAAATGAAGTACAATTAGATTTTTTTTTTGACAATTGAAGTACAGTTAGATGTATGTATAAAATATTGGATTAATTACTTTTTACCGTCTATAAAATAGGTCAAAGTGTATTTATCTCTGTAAATGTTTTTTGTTGTTTTACTCTCTGTAATATAAGATTTTGTATTTTACCCCCTGAATTCAGCCAACCATAATATAACCGCCGTAAAAAAAGTCACAAATTATATTATGGTTGACTAGGCCCAAGAGGGTAAAACACAAAATCATATATTAACGAGGATAAAAACAACAAAAAAAATTACAGAGGATAAAACAACTTTGACATATTTTAAGGGGGTAAGAGGTAATTAACCCTAAAATATTTTATTCCATGATCACATATAAATTAAATTCATAAAGTAAATGAAATGAAATAATTAAAAAAGAAAAAAAGTTACAAATATTTATTGGAAAATGATAAACATTGCCCTTAGGGCAATGGTTAAAAAAACAAAAATAGTAAAAACACTCTTGAAATTTGTACATTGTACTTTTTTAAAACAATAAAACACAATTTCCAATGTAAGTATTATTTTTTTGAGTAAATTTAACTAGTGCCCTTAGGGCAATGTTTATCAAGACCCTTATTTATTTTTTGATTAGATTATTTAGTGGTTGAAATTTTACCCTTTAAAAAATGGATAATGATGCTTACAAATTATTAATATAGAGATTTTTTTTTTGACTAAAATTATTAATATAGAGATATAACTTGCTACAATAACATTTTTATCTTATTCTGTTTAAAAAAATATATGTCTATAGCATTTCATTTATTATCACGTTTAATATACAATGAGAAGAATCGACCGTCTTAACAAGAATGTGATATAGTCACGTTCGTTTATCTCACAAACGGAACAATTGTGCGCAATTCACCAAATAAATGGAAAATTTATGAGCAATTGCCTATATTCCATTGTGTTGGAAAAACATAACTACTCCCTCCGTCTTTTATTATAAGTCTCTCTGTATAAGAGTTTATATTAAAGACAACTTTTTTTTGAAAAAGGTCTTATAACCAAAGACAGAGGGATATGATTATGATATATCTCTCTTGTCAAGTATTATTGGTGAATTACAAATGGTCATTAAAACATTCGACAAGGTTATATATAGTTGACAAAAAATGTTACTCAAATTAATCTTTTTGACAATGAATAATTTGGTACAAAGAAAAAAAAGGAAGGAAAAAAAACTCAGTGTATTATAAAGATGTCTCAAAATATTCTAATAATCCAAAGACACATAAAAAATAAATTAGAAACTTAAGACCATATGTTCCTAATCCTAACTAATTAATCATTTTAAATTTGAAACAATGCTAATGTAGCTACAAAAATGAATTATATTACAAGTGATGAACATTCTAGTGAAACTAACAAATCATAGAGAACATATAATTTGGAAAGAGATCAAATTAAGCCCTTTTCAAAATCTCTAAGCACATAAGCTCTATGATTAAACATTACAGTTTCAAATCTAAACTAGGATTTATGGACTAAACTGCATTTGAAGCATTCTCTGCTAATTGTTGATCTGTTGATGCCTCTGATTTGCTGCTATCTTTGGGAGGAGGATATAAGCAATAATGTTGGCACAAGAAAATTATGTCAAATAAGATAGACACCTACAATCAATAAAATTTCCATCTTAATTAGCAATACTATATGAACATATATATAACCAAATTTTGTAATTAAAATTTAAATAAGAGTTAAAAATATCAAAAAAAATTTAAAATAGACCCTAAATTTTTTGGATTAAAATAAACATATTAAAGATGTTATACTAATGAACATAACTCAGTTGATAGAAATATCCCAATATAAAATATCGGGAGTTAAATCCAAAATTCTTTACTTATTCATCTTATGAGGTAAAATTTAACCACTAAATTACTTGTAAAAAAAAAATTGCCAACTTCACCGTTAGCAAAAATCTTTATAAAAAATATTAAATATGAGATCTAAGGGGACATGACATAAAAGTAAATGGAAGGAGACATGGACAAAAAATTATATGAAGATAAGAGATTAATATTTTTCATACCACTGCTACTAAAAGTTTCCCTAAATTTCCATAAATGTTCTTCCATGAGCCTAGAGAACAAAAATATAATAAATGTTAGTTCAAAGGTTAAAGTAAAAAATGCGATGCAAAAAATGGTTGGTAAATTAAGGAGCTAGATGACACACACCTTGATCAATTGATTGCATAATCATTTGCAAAAAGTTTGCTACCCCTCCAAAAAAATCCAATAAAACCAATCCAATACTCCATCCATCTGTACTTTTTCTCATGAAGTTCATTACTGCCTATATTTATAACCCAAATATATTAATTAAACATGAACAAATCATTAATATAGACGAACTTCAATAACATATAAAATAATTTTCTGTTTTTTTTTTTTTTTTAATTTTGTGTAAAATTATCTATATGATATAAACTCTCCTTCCAATGATAAATTTTATAAATTTTGTTTTCATTATAGCGTTATTAGGTATAACATTACTCAAAAGTCGGTATACTTTGATCCCTCCCCTATCTATATATTTATATATTAAATTGATTTAAATATTTTTAATATGAACCAATCAAATATAAATTGATTGAAATAATGAAAATTAGGATAATCCCTTACCTGGGGAATATATTTTATAATTGTCAAAGCAACTTGGATGTCACTGTAACATGATCAATTTCAACAAAAATTAGAACAAAAGCAACAATGTATGAAATATTACTTTTAATTAATTAATATCTCCACCATATAATATCCATACATAGTTATTAAGTAGTGATGTTTTCAATAATGAATTGGTGCAACTTATGAGAGTTTTAGGTCCCTAATATGTAGTTAAAAATTTGATTTTTACTCAACATATGGAAAATTTTGATTGAGGGGAGAATTGTTTTGTGTATCCCACATATTTTCTAATGAAAATTAATCTTTATTAAAGACGGTGAAAATTTGTATTTATACATCAATGAACTAAAAACTGTTGTGGGCTAATTTTTGGGTGCTTTAAGGCCCAAAGTGCTAGTGTAACCTTCAAATCCAACATAACCTCAAATTAAGAAGAAAAAATATTTTTCAATATTCAGGATTTTTAGTATACCAAGATAAGATTATTATTTCAAATTGTACCAAAAAAAAAGATTATTATTTCAAAACACGAATTCTAAATCAAGACTTATAATTTAGAATAAGTTTTAAGTGGTGATTATCACTTTATTTACAGACAATTTTTATTAACATTTGAATTTTCTTAATTTTTAACAAATTCATAATTTGAATTATAATGAAGCTTTTTTAATATTAAAGAATCCATATTCCAAAGATTCTCTCACCTAAATCTTTAGGTTTAGAATAAATATTAATTAAATTTATTCTTTTATATAAAAGTATCATGCTAACAAGTACTCTTATGACACTTCTTAAATAACTTTAAAAAATTGTATTGATGAGAAGAACTTTATTTTTTTACACAAACTTTAAGATATTATTATCATATTTGATTCTTTATAACAAAATCATAATAGAGAAGCATTGTTAACATTTTTCTATATTCAAACAGATTAAAAATCTACAAATTAGAATAACTATTTAATGTCATTGATCAAACAACTAGAGGAACATAGAAAACATACTTGAAGATGTTGATTAACCAAAGCCATTGATGATGAGGCAAAGCTATGAAGAAACAAACTGCTGATGTTAACCACACAATAATTGTGAGCCATGCAGCCATCCTAGAGACTTTTTGATTTCCACGCTACATGTGAAAATTAATTTGCTACTTTTAGCACAATCATTTATTATAAATAAGAATTAATAATAAGTGTTTAATTATTGAAAATAAATCTTACATCATAAATTAGAATCTGGTATAAGGTAACTGCAGAGAGTAGAACAGCATGGACTGAAAATGCAATGTCATTTGATGCCACTGGATTCATCTGGAAGAAAAAAAATCAAATAATTTGTTTTAGTTAGCTAGAGATTATATTAAAAATTATTATGTAGTGATAAATGAACATTGTAAATAACAATAAAGAATGATCTACTTAGTTCAGTTGGTTGAAATATTATTACGGACGTGTGTGAGAGACCTATAAGATGCTTTAGTTTTTTAATAAGCCCAAAGTTTTGTTTAGTAATTTGAGTCACACCACAATATATCGATGCATCTAATTATCTAATATAAATCTTTACTATTTTTAATAAAAATGAATTTTAAAATAGTAATATTTTTGTTCTGAACTAGACCTAAGAGTTCAAACCAATTTGCTCGACCCAATGAGCGTGACTCAATGACCATGTTGGTCTAGACCACTTGCTCACGTCCAACGTCAACAAATTTGGCCGTTATTCCAACAACGTCAATCATAACAATTTGGCCGTTATTCCGACAAATATTAATATTTCCGACTCTGCGTGGGGCTTACAAATACCTCCCTTATGCAAAAAAGCTTAAGTTTTCTATACTTTCCATGAACAAAATCATCCATCTTGACAAAAAATTATTTAACCAAAAAATTAATATCACATACATATAACCACCAACAAAAGTAAACTAATTGATCCAATTACCTGTTTGTGGCCAAATTTGTTTCCATATTGCTTTTGAACAGAGTGGCTGAAGTAAAGAGTCACATTGTAGATCATATAGTAAACTTGCTTCACCAGGTTTAGCACCGCATAATCAAAGTTTAACCCCACAACACTAAGTAAACATTAAAAAAACAGTAAAACTCAAAAAGTTAATAATAAAAAAATCAAAAGGACTTGATAGAACATGAAAGAAAAGGGTACTTTGTCACACATTTTTTCGATACATAGTTTTTTATTTGTTGTAATTTAAATAGAGTTCATTTAGGCTACATTATATCAATCTATTTTTTACAAGAACATTTACATTACATTAAACTTACAACTCTTTTTTATTTATTCTAGGATAAAACATTTAAAAAATTTAAGATTAAATGAGTCTCATAAGTAACTTCATATCAAATTTAATTAACATTAAGTATTATATTCGGGAAGAAAAAATGATAGTAATTAAACCTCATTCTTCTATAGAGAAAAATGTTCTTGCATGTGCATTCCATTAATAAATTCTTTATATAGAATTCACTCAAGAACAATATTCAAGATTCTTAAACATAAGAAATCACTTTAGAGTATATATGTGTTTGTTACTATAATCCAATCCAACGCCAAAACAAACATAATTTAAGAATTCAAATTAAGATTTGCCTACATTTTTTTTAAACAGCAATGAATTATGAATACCTTTAATTTTCATATACTATTATTAGTATGAGGAAATGAATTATTAGAGAGTACATACCTTTTCCTATTATAGTTCAAGATAACTTGTGGGTAGAAACTAATAGACCAAGTAATGAATGCAGACCAACCCAAAACTTCATATGCCACATGCATTGGAACTGAATGCCAAGAAGCCATTGAAAATAAAGATTCACTAAATCCCAAAATCCTAACAAAAATTTGGGAAATGGTGAACAAAATTTTGATGTGTAGTGTATGTATACTTTAGTATCTCTCTTATATATGTATTCTAATGAGACAAAGGCAACAATAATTAGTAACGTTGCAATGAAAAATAACATTAATAATTAATAAAATGTCTACATACATTAAAGGAACTTATAACACGTTTATTATTATTGAGAAAAAGGTGGAGAAAAAATGGGGGGTTAAGTCAAAACCTTGTGATAACATAACAAGATTCTTACGTACCTAGCAATGTGGGAAACTACTAACCCAAGTAAATTGACACAAACTCCTCATGTTGTTGTATTAATAAGATCAGAAATATAATGCTCTCAAGTGGGGACCACCGGACCAAAAAAGAAGGCAATGAAAAATATCATTAAAACATTTTTATTTTATTTTTACGGAATCAATTAAACGTGTGGTAACCATACCAAAAAAAATTAAACGTGTGGTAAAAACTTAAATTACATTACATTTTATATTCATGCAATACTTGTTTCCACATTACTCGTTATAATTCAATGTTTGTTGACAAAAAAAATATTCATGCTATACTTATACTTGAGGTTCAAATTATTTAATTTTAAGAGTCATATTAAATAGTGTGTGTTCCGGAGTACTTGTTAAGCATATTAAAAATAAAATAAAAGATAAAATAGTGCATAAGTTTTAAGATAGAATTCTTTTTTAATAAGCTTAACTAGTGTCCCGGAGGCATTGTTTAACATTTTCCTAATTTTAATCACTAAGCAGAAACCTCTATAGCAATTATTTTTTTGAACGGCAAATTAATATTTATATAAATATTAAAAAAAATGGAATAAAGTATAAGATATATTCAGCTCATTGAGTAAGATAAGTACGTAGTACTATATTCAAAACACTTAACCGAGGCCAAATCAAATTACTTACGAATAATATAATCTACTGGGTTAACACATCATTTATAAAATAAACATGGCGTGTTGGTCTTTTTGGACAACAACCACTTCTAGGACACATATTTAATCCTTTAGTATTTTTATTTTCGGAGCAACATTTTTGGAAAAATCATATAGTATTTTTTTTATATAGATGAAATGATAAATAATTTTAAACTTACATATAAAAAATATAGCGATCTGGGTTTGAATATCAGTCATGAACGTCCGACCTAACAATTTTATTAACATTAATTTAAGTACTGATACATAGTATTTTATTTGTATTATTGAAATGAAAATGCACTAATACTCATTATTCTCTTATTTCATTCATTCATCATATCATATTATTTTTTAAAAAAAACTCATTTACTATGATTATTGTAGGACGGATGAAACCGTTATTTATTACAAAATCAGAGTCTTAAAGATGTTTCAAAATAATCTAATAATCCAAAGGCACATGTAAAATAATAAGTTCCTAGCTAATTAATCCTTTTGAATTATTGAAACAATGCTAATGTAGCTACAAAAATGAATTATATTACAAGTGATGAACATTCTAGTGAAGCTAACAAATTAAATCATAGAGGATGTGTTCATTCTAAGAGCATATGTGGATTAAACTGCATTTGAAGCATTCTCTGCTAATTGTTGATCTGCTGATTCCTCTGATTTACTGCTATCTTTGGGTGGAGGATATAAGCAATAATGTTGGAACATGAAAATTATGTCAAATAAGATGGACACCTACAATCAATAAAATTTCCATCTAAATTAGCAATAATATATAAATATATGAACATACATAAACAAATTTTGATGGAACAAATATTTATGTATAAATATTTGAAAACATGAAATAAGTTTAAAACTATGTGATAGTTTTGTAAATAAATTTTAAATAAGATTTTTTTTCTTGATTTTTTTGACGAATTCTCGAAAATTTAAATAAGAATTAAAAAAACACCAAATATATTCTAAAATATATAGCTTGAAATTTTTTGGATTAAAATAACATATTAAAGATGTTGTCTTCATGAGCATAACTCAGTTGACAGGAACATCAAAATATGCAAGAGTCAGGATTCGAATCCGAAATGTCTCACTTATTTATCTCATGAGATGAAATTTGGACCACAAAATTACTTAACAAAAAAAATGATGCCAACTCCCTATGATAATTAGTAAAATTCTTTAGGAAAAGTATTAAATTTGATATGTAAGGGGACATAACATAGAAATTAATGGAAAAGGAGATATGAACTAAAATTATATGAAGATAAAAGATTAATATTTTTCATACCAGTGCTACTAAAAGCTTCCCTATATTTGCATAGATGTTCTTCCATGAACCTAGAGAACAAAAATGTGTAATAAATGTAAGTTTAAAATTTAAAGTAAAAAATAGTTGGTAAATTAATTAGGATCAAAATAAAATACCTTGATCAATTGATTGCATAATCATTTGCAAAAAGTTTGCTACCCCTCCAGTAAAATCCAATAAAACCAATCCAATACTCCATCCATCAGTACTTTTTCTCTTGAAGTTCATCAATGCCTATATTTTGTAACTAAAATATATTAATTGAATAAGAATAGCTCTATAATTAACAATTTTGGATATATTTATAATTGATGTAAAGCTTTTTAATATGAACCAATCAAATATATGTATAAAATAATGAAAATTAGGATAAATTCCTTACCTGGGGAAAGTATGTTATAACTGTCAAAGCAACTTGAATGTTACTGTAACACGATCCATTTCAACATAAATTAGAACAAAAGCAACAATATAAGAAATATTACATTAATTAATATTTACACATATAATATCCATACATAGTTATTAAGTTTTGTTTTCTAAATTTTTTTAAAACCAATAATAAATTAGTGCAAGTGATAAGAGTTTTGAATTCCATAAATATGCAGTTAGAAAGACATAAATTGATTGAGAGAGATTAATCATTCTAATGATGATGAAAAATTCGTGCGTTTAGTACGGTAACAAAAAAATTGCAATTGGTTGAATTTTTGGGTGCTTTTAATAAGGCCTAAAATGATAAAGCTTGAAGCCCTAAGACCTTCTACATGGATCCACTCCGGCCAAATATGTTGATAATTTTATGGTTTGTTTAAGTTAAAATTGAGATTTTTAGAAGATAATTAAATGTAAAATTGAAATTTTTGTGTTCAAAATTGATATCTTTCAGTGTAAAACTGATTTTTTTTTTAAAAAAACTTAAAATTTTGTCCAAACTTTATAATTTTTCTGACTCCACCATTTTAACCCCTCAAATTAAAAGAAAAAATAGATTTTTCAAAACATGAGATTTTTCTGACAAAGATTGAATGTTTTTTATAAGTCATATTTCAACTAACAAATATCAATATTAGGTTAGACAGTTTCACATGAGTTTGAAATTAGGACTTATAGTTGTGAGTAAATTTTAAGTGATGTTTGTTATTTCATATAAAGACAATTTTATTTACTTATCATCAGTTTTCCATATCTTTTTGGACAATTGAAATTTTGAGTTTATCAAAAACAAATTATTCAAAAAACTCAAAATTTGAATTTTAGTGAAACATTTTATTTTTAAAGAATCCATATTCCAAACATTAGTCACATAAATCTTTACATTCAGAATAAATGATTAAATTTATAATTTTATATAAAAGGGTCATGCTAACAAATATTCTTATTATTTCGTCAAAAAAAAAACAAATATTCTTATTATGACATTTTTTTTGTCAAAATTTTTTTTAACAAGATATTATATTTAATTTAATTCTTGAAGATGGAGCATAGAAAACACATACTTAAAGATGTTGATTAACCAAAGCCAATGATGATGAGGCAAAGATATGAAGAAACAAACTGCTGATATTAACCACACGATAATTGTGAGCCATGCAGCCGTCCTAGAGAGTTTTTGATTTCCACGCTACATGTGGAAATTAATTTGCAACTTTTAGCACAATCATTTTATAAACAAGATTTATCAAAAAATAAATTAATAATTATAAACAAGATTTATCAAAAAAAATAAAATAATTATAAACAAGAATCGAGTGTATTAGACCACTTGGATTGGTGTGATAGTATTGAATTGAAATTTGAGAGTATGCTCTTCTTTATAGTCTCAAATTCGATTCTCTCTGATACTAGTTTGTGATACTAGTTTGAGTGGACCAATTTAATTTCTAAAAAGAAAAATTGAGTGTTTACTGTAAATAGTATAGTACTACATCATATCTTACCTCATAAATTGCAATCTGGTATAAGGTAAATGCAGAAATTAGAACAGCATGGGCTGTGTATGCAACATCATTTAATGCCACTGGATTCATCTGGAAGAAAAATATCAAATAATTTGTTTTAGATAGCTGGATATTATATTAAAAATTAGAGTCATATTATAACATATGCCCTTAAAGTAATGATAAATGAAGTAGTTAAATAACAATATGAAAAAAAATGTTTGTTTAATTTAATAAGTAGGGGCATTGTAAGTAATATATGTAAGTAATACACAGGAACTGAGATTTAAATTTGATATATTTATTTACCAGCTTTAATAATAAAAATGAAAAATATTTTTTTTTTTGTTCTGAATTGGGCCTAGAGTCTAAATCAATTTGCTCGACCCAATTAGTATTTTGGTCTAGACCACCTACTCAAGTCCAACGTCCACAAAATCAAGAACTTATAATTAGTCATTAATGTCAATCATAGTAATCTCACCGTTATTCCGACAACTATTAATAATGAAGTTGGCAATTTTACCGTCACACTAATGTTTGTGGCTCTACGCGAGGGCTTACACATACGAGGTGCAAAGGGTTTAGCTATTCTATATTTGCTATGAACAAAATCATCTTGACTAAAATTACGATTCATTATAGAGAGTTTGATTTTACGAATGTACCGATACATGAAGTCGTAAAAATACATTAATAAACCCTGTTACCTGTTTTTGGCCATATTTATTTCCATATTGCTTTTGAACAATGGGGCTGAAGTAAAGAGCAAAATTGTAGATCATATAGTAAACTTGCTTCACCAGGTTTATCACCACCGAATCAATGTTTAACCCCACAACACTAATTAGACATTAAAAAAACAACAAAACTCAAAACAAATAACAATAAATTATTAATAATAAAAAAAATCAAAATGACTTGATAGTACATTTTTTATTAGAAAAATTGGAAAATAATAAATTATTTTTTCATAGAATTCGCTAAAGAACAATGTTTATGAGGAAATGAATTATTAGAGAGTACATACCTTTTCCTATTATAGTTTAAGATAACTTGTGGGTAGAAACTAATAGACCAAGCAATGAATGCAACCCAACCAAAAACTTCATATGCCACATGAATTGGAACTGAATGCCAAGAAGCCATTGAAGAATGAAAGATTCACCAAAACCCAAAACTCTAACAAAAATTTGGGAAATGGTGAACAAAATTTTGATGTGTTGTGTAGTGTATGTATACTTTGTAGTTTTATGAGATAAAAGCAACACGAGTTAGTAATGTTGCAATGGAAAATTACAAGAATATCATTAATAAATTGCGTAAAGATGTTAATGGCACACATAACACATGTTGTTATTATTGAGAAAAAGGTGGAGAAAAAATGGGGCAATTAGGTGCACAAGGTTCTTACCTAGCAATGTGGAAACTACTAACTCAGGTAACTTACCACAAACTCCTCATGTCGTTATGTTAATAAGATCTCAAATGCTCTCAAGTGGGACCAAGAAATAAGGCAATGAAAATATCAATTAAAACATGTTGTAAAAAATCCTTTTTTTTTACCATGATATAGATAGTTGATACCTGTATCCATTGCCGTTAACGATGATTAATTTTCGTCGAGAAATATGTGGAGCACACAAGATGAGATCTCTCCTCCCAACCGAATTTTCTGCATACACATGAGTATAGATCGAAGTAAAATTCTAACGACTAAATTACGTGACAAAAAAATCAGTATTCTCTTTATTCCATTCATCATATATATTTTTGAACTAAACTGGATAGGTTCTTTCTAATGAAGCTCCGACACCCCTAAAGTAGGGGGTGTCGCCGTGTCGGACACGTGTCGGACACCGACACTCGTACGACACCCGGACGACACCTATCCAACATGTTTTAGATAATTTTTTTAAATTGAAATTACTCAAACTATTTTGATGGATTCTTTCTATGGTTGATTGAAAGTACAAAGTTTAAATAAACATAAAGTATGCTTCTCATTAGACTATTTTATAAATTATACTCACAAATTGCTGTATTTTATTAATATATAGCAGTGTCCGTGTCCTAAATTTTTTTACATTTCGCCGTGTCCGGTGTCGGTGTCGGTGTTGTGTCCCGTGTCCGTGTCCGTGTCTGGGCTTCATAGGTTCTTTCAATTTGTCATCAATTTACCTGTACATATTAAAGCCATACCGGTGACTAAGTAAGTATTTATTGTGATTGTGACCAAACTTAATTAATTACAATTTTAACATTTTCAGCTATTGGCTGCTGATTTTGAGACTACTTGATGAGGGGCTCTGTGATTTTGATATTTGAAGGACGAATAGATGATGATGCTTTCTTTGAAGGATGCAACACACAATGTTCACAAATCAAAGAACATGCACACCTGAAAAATGTGTTCCAATAAATACATGAGTAAAGTAACAATTTCAAGTCTAAAATAATTAAGGAGAACCCAAATTCAAATGGTTAATTAAATACTTCTAAGGATCATTTGTACGTAACTAATGTGTTCCAATAAATACTTCTAATGTTTATACAAGAAAGAGAAAAAAGTGAGACATTTGTACGTAACTAATCTATATCAATGAAAATTTTCATAATAATATTAACATGTTTGGTTGTGTTGTCTTTGTTCATGTTCATATACAATATCGCAACAAGTTGGATCCTCGTGCAGTTAGATGTATCTTTTTGCGTTATGCACCTAACAAAAACGGTACAAATGTTATCAATTATCATCCTCCCGGTTGTAAATTTTTTGTCTCCAAAGATGTCATTTTTCATGAAAATGTGTCATACTTTACTCGTCCTCAATCTCAGGGGGAGAATGTAAATGATATAGAGTATGAGTCTGAATTTCTGGTCATAGGTCCTAGCCTCCCTTCCCTAGAACACATGCATGTCCATGCATACCTTGTATGTTTTATGAATGGTATGTCAACCCTTTAGACTGTTTAGTTAGAAAATAGTTTTGGGGTGGTAGCGGTTATTTTGGTTGCTGTTATGTAATGGTTATGTAGTATGGATTTAGTACTAAATGTACTTTTCCTCCATGAGCGGGTAGAGTACTTCCAGTACTTTTTCTATGTTGTATGTTGCGTTCCTCGCGCAAATATTTATTTAATAAACAATCTTTGCCGATTTCAAAAAAAATCCACTTTTGAACCTGAGTCTATAAGTGTTCTTGGTCCTACTAATGTCTTTTGTTGTGCAAGAATCGGCACCTTTAGCACTAACTCGAGTGTTTCAGAGAAGAAGTAAATTTGTCCCACTCCAAAAGCAAACTCAATCGTATGAACCGGTGGTTATTTTGAAAATGATTGTGCGACAGAAAAATCGTAACCTCTTTCTTTTTTTGTAACAAAAGAGAAAAATCGTAACCTCTTATTGATTAGATGTTAGCATAAAACTATTTATATTATTAATTTATAGTAATAATTATTAGAAGAGTTGCTCGAAAATCAAATGCACCATAAATAATAATAGATGCTACGTACCATATGAAATAATATACCACAACAAATCCAATTTAACAGACAGAAAAAAAAATATTGTACTATTCCTAGCAAACTAATATAATTTCCTAAGTACACTCAAATTACATAGGAAGCAACAAATGCTAAAACAAAGACAATTTCAAGAGGAAAAACAGGAACATAGTAGGCAGAAGATTTGGAATGAAGATCCTGAATCACTCTAACAATCATTTTTTGTCCTTTCTCACAATGTCCTGATGCACCACTGATGAAGTAGAATGTTCCTGAATGATTTAGCTTGAATTCAGTGTTACCATTATTGGAGAAAAATGTTGGTTGATTTGCATTGCAATCATTGTAATTTTCCTTCCCAACTTCCATCACTGAATCCTTCTTGTACTTGAAATCTACACACATGTATGTACACAAACAATTAAGTCAATTATTTGACACACAAAAATCAACAAGAAAAAGAAATGCTTATCAACAAAAAAAAAAAGGCAAGAAAAATAATCAATTATTTGTGGTGCCCATTTCAGTAGGTTAATCTATATAGAATTTTATTCTGATTTTTTGGGACCCCGCAAGTAAACAGTGAGTGAGATTGAACTCCTCGAATTAGTCAATCTTTAAACCGAATACTGATTTTTTTCAAAAGAAATCTATCATTGAATGAAAAAGAAAGTGTATGTGATCAAGGTTGCGACATCAAAGTTTATGATGTCAAAGTGTACGTGATCGAAGTTGCGACATCAAATTGGTCTCTTTAATACAAATTTTAATTTTTTATGTCTATATACTTTTTTTTTTAGTATTTAGACTTTTTCTAGTGAAAATTTAAAACCTAATTTATTGTTGTATGCAAGATCAAATGAAAAGAAATTAATTAAAGAGAGTGATAGAGTGCATACGGATGGAGTCACCAATTAGGAACCTATTGTTAGAAGCCCAAGTATTGTAGATATCAGTGTCATTGGAAGGTGGAACCACCCAACCTTTTAAGCCACCAACTTCAAATTCTTGAGAAGAAGCTACATTAGAAAATTGTAAACAAGAGAAAATAGCAAAGAGAAGCAAAAGTTGAGTGGTGGAATTCAAAGTGAAAGTAGAAAAAGCCATTATTTTCAAGTGTGTTATGGGGGTGCGATTAGTAATGTGATTAGTGGAGGAGTTTTGTTTTGTGGTGAAAGTTTAGAGAAATTATAATTAATAATTGGTGAGTTTAATTTATAGATGTGGTGATAGAGAGAGTGGTGAAGTTGGTTTTGCAAGAGTTGGATGAGAAATGGAGATAGTGGGTGGTTACATGTACAAGTCATATATCTTTGAAATTATGTTTGGTAATTAAATTAAATTAACGAAGTTGGAAAATTAGAGGGAAAAAAATAGATACATAATAAGCCCTACAATAAGAATGTCTTGATATTTGTAATTTGATAGTAACTAATTTGACTTAGTCAATTGGGTCTCAATTAGCTTACAAAAAATATTGGGCCTCAATTAAATTGACTAAATTGAAAATTACAAATTAATGTTTTAATTTGTTTTCATGAGTGAAGAGGGAAAAAATTCGCGTATATGTATACCGATATACTAAAAATTAAAATGAATCGATTGATTTAACTAGTTAAATCAAGAACGAGTTAGTTCGTCGGTTGATTTGATCTTAATTACATTGAATTGTAGTTGGAATTATTTTAGTTCAACTGCAGTTGGTCCACTTCCGTCGGTCTTTACTTTTTTACTATTATTTATTTATTTCTCTTTTTTTTATAAGCTATTTATTTCTCATTTGATTGAACTATGATTGAACCATAACCATTGATTGGAGAGTTATAAACAAAGCAGTTAATAAGAGCAAAATTTTATCATTTATCATAATCAAATATGGTACTTAGGATTATTTTCTTCAACTCCATTTTTCATTGGATTTTTGTCATTCACAAGGTATAAACTATTAACAAGAAATATGTGATACATTATTTTTCATAATAATATTACTATAATGAAATTTCTAAATCTCTTCTATCTTCAGATTCTTCATCAGAAGAACCATTACTTTTGTTGACTTTGAATGATTTCATACTAAAAATCCGAGGAAAAGCACTCTTTGATCTGATTATTGTTGAAGTTCCATGTTTATCAGCAAGCTCTTCAGATAATGTATTCAAAAGAACATCGAATCGCCTTTTGTATGTCGGAAACCTTGTGATAAATTTGGTAATACCTTGAAGCCTTTGAAATAATAAGTAGAAGAGTTATCGAAAATAACCAATGAGTTTAATCGAGATTCAACAATGTCAGTCGTGTAAATTAATTTTATATCGACATTCAACGAGAATTTATCATATTGCGATATATGCTTACTTTATAACCACATTTTTAAGTAATCTCGAAATACTGAATTCTCATTGAATGTCAGTGTAAAATTAATTTATACTACGAGTGCAAGTGTACAAGTAACTTGATTAATTATGATATGTACCTTCTAGCCAATGCATCTAGTTCGGCAAGTTTGCGGTCGGATTCGGGAGGAGGACCAAAAGTTAAATTTTTTACCCTCTCAGGATCACCATTGAAGAGAACTAATTTGCAAAGGTAATCTTCTTCTGATACAGAAAGATTTTCAGCTTTGATTTGATCTTTAATGATCAAAAGTGGATTAAGGAACCATTCAAAGAACTTCTCCTTTGGTCTGTTTGTTGTTGTTAGTTCAGTATCATCAGCTACATTGAAAAAGTTAGAAAAAAAAAATCACTTTTTCCATATGATTAAAAGCAAATGATTTTGAACATTAGGTAAAAAAAAAACCGAATAGAACAAAATTAAGGACCTGTTTGAATTGACTAATTTGAGCTTATCTACCGGTATAAGTACTTGTTTTCATAAGTTCTTATATAAACAGTTTGTCTCTATTTTATCTTTGTGATAGAAATCGTTTATACATATATACTTATATGATAAGTGTTTATACGTTAAGAGCTTAATTAAGTTGTTTATCCAAACAGGACCTAAAGACAACTAAAACAACTACATGTGATTCACTTACTTATCAATATACCGGTAGAATCGGCTTTAATAGAGCGCAAAAGGGCCTGAAGAAGACAATAAGCTGGCAAACCAATGCTAATGACTTTACTCTCTTTACCAAACATGGCTTCTTGAATGTCTTCATGTGTTATTAGTCCTTGAGTGACCAATGTTTCTCCTACTTTAAGACATTCTTTGCATAAGCCGTCAACCAACTACACCACTCATGAGAAACATTTAATTAGTACAGTATTACACAAATGAACATAAAAAAGGTAAAACTTGAAAGTCTCGCATTTTTCATAGTCGCAAATTGTGAGTCGTTAGATCAAAATCAGAAGGCTCGCATTTTAATTGTATACTTTGACTGAAATCAGGTAGTTAAAATGTTAGCTGTCTGATTTTGATCAAACAATATGCAATCTGTGACTACGAAAAATGTAGGAAAACATGATCGTTATATATAAAACCGTAAAACAATTACCTCAAACGGTTTTAACTCGGCTATGTTATTAGTTAGGGAAATTGTACGTGAAATAGTCATTGTTAAGGACTTAGTTCTTGAGAAGGAATTTGAATGTGAGGTTGTCCGTGATATTGCGATCTTTTTTCGTCGATATTTAGGCCTATCAAACACAAGTCAAGGGCATCATTAACTAAAAATCTAAAAATAAGATGCATTATTGGAAGGAAAGAAGAATGAGACCTTGGGAGACAAGATCCTTCTTGCATATCAAGAACATCATTACTGTATTCGTCATAAAGAGACAAAGTTGCAACAATATACCGAAGGCCAAACAAGAAAGAAGACTCCTGCAATGTTATCTTTCTATGTGTCAGTGTTTGCTGTCTGTGTTTGTGTCGGTGTTTCATATAACACAAAAGGTTATAGCACAGCAATATCAATAGAGAGACTAAAATTTTTATCTGAGGGCTAACCTGATAGGAAACAACTCCGGCACGAGCACCGAGAAAGATACTCGCTATGACAGATGCCAAAAACGCCCCAACAACAGCCAATGGCCATAAAAGAATAGCAAGGCCTGCAAAAGGCATACAAATTGTCTCCAAGAAAGGGCCTTCGCGACCGATGAGGTCACGAAACAAACGGTTCCAACCTTTGAAAAGCATATATGGAACTTTACATATAGCAATAAACGATATAACCGGTACATCAACTATGATTCCAAGAATTGCAGCTACAATAGCACCAGGAAGATATTGTGGCCTGCACAAAAAAGAGAAAATAAATAATGTCTACCGATACCAGTGTTGTGAATCGCCATATTTAGCGTTAAGTGGGCAGACGTTCGAGCAGATTGAGGCGAGCTGATAGCGCAACGAACATATAATATAAAATTATATCAAACCTGATCTCATAATATTTTCCATTTGGTGGTCCTTCTTGTCTCAGATCATCCATAACAGAGAAATAAGTATGGAAGCATGCATCTCTTACATCCTTCACAATATCAAAGCTCTTTAAAACACTGCTCCATGTTCCATCCTGTGGAGGCAATTGAAATCAGATACAGATTACTTTGGCATAGAAATTTGACGACAAATTTCAACGATGATTTGGATTGTTGCCGCAGTTTATACATGTGGTTAATTACGTTAAGTGGATAGATAATAAATATAGCAAATTGTTGCAACTCATTAATCATCTACCGGACAATTAACTATGATTTTCAGGTGTTCAAATATACATGATATGCAATAGTCACCAAATTGTGGTCAAGTGTACATAATTTTCTAGTGTTGAAATATGTATAATATCCATTCTATGATCTATGTTCAAATATACACCTAGGCCTGTTTGGATCGACTTATTTGACCGTATCTACTGACATAAGTTTTGTGAGACTGTTTGGGAGAACTTATGAAAACAACTTATGAGTTATGACAATATTCATAAATTTTTTCCAACTAATTTCATAAGTTCTCCAGTATAGCTTATCAAAATAGCTTATGTAAGCTTAAACATAAGCGCATATCATGATAAGCGCTTGTGATATAAGCTGCAAATAAGTTGTTTATCCAAGCAGGCCCCTAAATGTCGCGGTTAAGCTTGTTCAATAGATGATTAGTGAGTTGCGACACATTATTATATCTATTAATCGTCCATTGAATGCAACTCCCCATGTATTTGAACTGCATTAACCATTCAAATTGTTATTCTTTAAAAATAAAACATAAATAACTAGTACTTTAAAAAACTTGAGAAAACAAAACATACAACAAAACAATGGAAAACTTTGTTCTCTTTTCCTTCTTCAATAGCTTCAAAAGTAGCAAATAATGGTGAAAGAAATCCATAAGCTATTCCACCTAAAATACTTCCAACAATTCCAACAACTGGCCATAAAATCAATAACACTGGTAGTAGAATTGTGCACATCACAAGCTTCAATAATGGTCCTAATTGTTTACATCTGTAGTTAGGGAAATCAATAGGATTAAAACAATAAAAAATGTAAAAAAAATTTATAGATTTTTTGAAGCTAAGAAAAGTACCTTAGAACACAATAATATGTCCAAATAGTATGTATGCACCAAAGACCAAGTATGATAGCTGAATTTCCAATTGTGATGATTAAGCATATTAATGGGCAGAAAATGACACCTGCAAACAGTTTTAGAGAGATTAAGCTTGACAATCATACTTATAGTTCTAAATTGCAGTCTGGAACCACAATTTCGGTCACGATATAATGGTTTTACGATCTCCACAAACGCAATTGTGGAAACCTGTAAAACCATTATATCTTGACTATGAGGTTGCGGACTTGCGGAGACCTATAAAACAATCATATCATGATCACAATAGCAACCTCAATTTATAGCCATGATCATACACCTTATGTAGTTGTTCATTATATTTTCATTTTTGTGATTTTCAAAATCATGTGTTTCATAAAATTTTCAAAATTCTTTTTTATAAATTTTATTTTCATTGAACAACATATGTATCTGGTGTATATTATAGACCAAATATATCAATTATACATAAATTGTTAGGTCAGATATCTATGATCGGAGTTCGAACCCCGGTCCATCTATTTTGTGTGTGTGAATTTTCAATGACTTGTTATTTCGTCTACGTACAAAAAAAAATAGAGAGAGCAGTAAACAAATCTAAGGAATTGATCATCAACAAAACATACTAAATTACTAATAGTTAACAAAATGACTTAATTCTTCAAATATATGACATATTTCAAAATGAAACACATGCAAGGAACACTAAAGCATGAAAAAATTCAAGGAAAAAATTCACAAGGAAAAGAACAATGCATAGAAGTTCAATCACATTATTTCATTTAAAGAAATTCAATATAGAATTCCAAATTGTAATACAGAAGAATTAAGCCTAGAATTCACCTTTAATGTTGCCTAGAATAAAAAGGCTGATGAAATATGGTAGAAAGCAGAACAAGCTCCATAATGAAGACCAAAAATCCTCAGGAGGTTCCATTACACTATCACCAAGATGTCTACAAACACAACTATAAATAATTAAATTAGTACTAAAAACTAAAATTTAATTTCACTTTGCACCTAATAGCCATATATGTAGAAAAAAGAAAAAAGAAAAAAAAAAGGTCACTCATAAATCATAATCCCAATTTTCTTCCATTATTTTTGAAACTTTAGGATTGAATTATTTGGAATTATTCTAAAGGTCACACAAAGATTGTGTTCATATAAATTTTTGGTACATGATTAATTCTTTAAGGTTTATATATATTTTTTTGAAAAAAGAATGAAGGAGTGTCACATAATACTTAGCCAAATCCTCATATATTATTATCATATCTTTAATCACTTTTTATCTTTCTTAGGTGCTGATTTTGGGCTTAAAGCAAAACAAGTGCGGGTTTATGGTGACTTGTTGTGATGAGGTGCCATCTTTTTGAATTTGAAAAGGAAAAAGGACCACTTTGAACGTGAACTACATTGCAATAAGTATGTGTGCTGCACTAAAACACTTTCATCTTTTCTTTTTTGGGTATATCTATGAATTTGTCAAGAGTCAATACTAATTCATTAAAATAATAATTGAGATCAATTAAAGGAATCTTTCTAATTTTTTTTTTTTTCATAAACACTTATGCGAATTGAACTTTTGACCAAATGATTAAGTCAGTTAATATCATTTGTGTCATATCATGTTTGTATTCTCATAATTTTTGTAAGATTATCAACTTAATAAAATCGATTTATACATTATTATCAAAATTTTCAATACTATTAACCTAGTTTCAAAGCGATGTCTTTCTAATTTTATAATAATTGTATCTAAGAGCTCGTTTGTTACTATTTTTTTCATAAAAATATAACAATCACCTTTTTTTTAATAAATTAATTATTTTTTTAAACAAAATAATCACTTTAATTAATTTCATCTGTTTATTACAGAATTTCAAATAAAAGATCTAAAAAATATTTTAAAAGAAAATTATTTTGAGTAGCTCTCTAAAAACTCACTTTTTATAAACTAACACACTTAGGGTATGTTTGGATACGCGTTTCTGCACAGCAAACGCGCGTTTCAAACTTCAAACGCGATTTTCCATTTTTACAAGATGTTTGGAAAAGTGATGGAAACTTGATTTTACTTATTCAGACTCGATTCTACCCGAAGCTACTATTTGTAGCTTTTGCGATACATATAATTGATTCTGAAATGTCAATTATATATGGCAAATATTTTTTATCATCTTTCCTGTGTTACCCTCTATTTGTTCCTGCGTGTGTATGGTGACCGCTTAGATCTAGGTTGAAGAAGACATTAGTATGGGTCAATTTTATTTTAACCCGTCCCATTTAAGTTTTATGGGATATATCTTTTGTTTTTATCTGTGCACGACGTGTTGAAGCTTTAAGGAATTAAATATTTTTTTATTTTTATTTTCTTGGCAAAAGTTGCAATTTCATTATGTCTCATCATTCGTATAAAAAATCAAAATTAAAATATTTCGTAAAATTATTTTCAAAAAAAAAGAAGTTGCTATTTTTTTTTATGAGATTGCTATTTATTTTTCAATACTTATTTTATTTGTTTTTGAATTGCTTATTTCATTTAAAAAAAAATTAATGTCACAAATAAAATGACTACTTTATGAAGTTTAGTTTTAAAGGTATTTAAAAACCCATTTTGGTAATTACACATTTCAAAGTAATTTTGAGTCAAACTATCCAAACATCTTGAATAGATGAGAATCACTTCTACATAAATATATCCAAACATAAATCAATTTTGTTCAACTCACTTTTAACCAAAATCAATTCTATCAAACTCAATTCTACCAAACTCAATTCTCACCACCGCTAAACCAAACACATACTTATGTTGTTTTGTGTAAACCAATATATAAAGTTATCGATAATTATACACTTATTAGCAGTTTCTTCATTGAAGTTGTTTTCTGATTTTTAAATTTTAATTATTTTTAAATTTATTTTAAAATTTATGACAAACATTTGGCATGCATTTTTATTTATGTCTCCCACAATTTTATTCTTTTTTCATTTCATAATTTCATGGTATCATTGGTATGCTTTTCTGCATGCACTTTTTCTAAATAAAAAACTATAGAAGTTTGAGGAAGAAGACACACGTCCACATAAGAAATTTTCTCCTCACAATTATAATAACTATAAATGAAATCTTGTTGTAAATTGAACAAATGGCACCACATAGAACTATAGAAGTGCTTGTGAATTCATTCATGCTTTCTATATCCGTTATGCGTTGTTACTACTTAGAAACATGGGACAATTATGGTTTGCATTGCATCCATTAGTATAAATTATGGTTCATCTGTTGCTTGGTTGTGAAAAAAGATTCAAAAGTTTTGTTTGTTTATTTGTTTCATTCAATATATAATTTATATAATATTATCCAAAAAAATGTCGTAGACAGCACTAATCATATCATATAATATAAGATACTCCTACATTATAAATATAAAAGGTCACCTTTTAAGCAAAAGAGAAGGCAAAATCAAAAGCATGGTCACCTTGTTGTTCACTAAAAAATTATTGTACCACTTTATATGTATGGTTAGGCATGATTTGTTGTGTTTTGAATTTTATTTTTTCTGAAAAATGTAAATTGTATATTTCTAAAAAACCTTTATTTATGGATGGAAAGTGAATATTGCTATTTTTAGTCAAAAATTAAAATAAAATTTTGATGTATAAACATCTTTTCTTTTTTGTATTTGTATTTGATTTGATGTACTCTATCGATTATTAAAATAAATGAATATTGTTATTTTTATTCAAATACAAATTCTACAAAAATATATTCGAGTAAGATTTACACTATCACAAAGATATTTTCATATAAAATGTATACTATCAAAAATTATTTTTCGATCGTATTTTTGTGTGAGTAATGGGCCCTTTCTAGTAGTCTAAGGCCCAATACAGTAACGATAGGCCCACCGTCAACCTACATTTCAATGCCACATCTGAAAGTTTGAAATTTTGCACCAAACCACCGTACTATAAACTCTCCGCCGTGGTTCTCCGGCGCCGCCACTACCGCTCCGGCGCGCCCCCCCTCTCTCTCTCTCTCTCCGATCACAATCTCCTAATTTCACAGGTGAAGCATCCTAATTTTCTTAAACTGCATGAATAATGAAAATAAATTTTATTGATTTTTTATTGGATATTTTTATGTTCTTATCATAGTCAATGTCATCATGTATAATATTTGAATTGAAGATTTGAAGCTTGATAGGATGATGTAAATATAGTTATATTATATGGTTATTTGTTAATTCTTAGCTAGCTTTTGCCTTTGATTAAGTAAGGTTATACAAAACATTAGATAAGTAATTAGTTACTATTGTGTAAGTAAAGGAGATTTCTTTGTCATATTTGTTAAGGTTAATCTATTTTGATGATTTGTAGCTTGTACCACTAGTATGTGTACTACTCATTTACGTGTATGTTTGGTATCACACTGACTGTGCCAGAATCACGACGATTCACCATGATTTTACACAAGTTACAAGCTTTTGCAAAATTACGATGGGTCACCGTGATTCTGCTATCTTACCGTGATACCAAACATGCGTTACTGTTTTGGAGCTTCTAATTTGTTGATGTTTTTCTTTAGGGGTGTCTATAATTGAAGATGGAGGAGTTGATTTAACAATGGAGTTAGAATTGCAATGGGATGGCAACCCAAGTATTATATTTGTGTGTTAACCCTTCGGTTCCCAAGAGAAAGGGCCCTGGTAATCTGGAGTTCGGCCGCGGTAGAAAATGGATAGACCCGTCTACGATGGTGCTGCGCCGGATGCTTTTTTACAGCTTTATTAAAAGATAAAAACTTCATTTTACAGCTTTCATTACAAAAACGTTATGTCACCTTGAAACCATCCATGTCCCAGCTCCACAAACTCACCCCTTTCAAATCCCCCATTACCACCCCTTTCTCATTAAATCCGGTCCACTCCTTCATCAAAAAACCCAGTTCCCTCAGCACGTTCACCTCACCACCCCAACCCACCGTCGTTTCAATCATCCCCAAAACCCCACCTAACAACTTCACCTTCCCATCTCTTCTATCCTTCTGTGCCAACACTAAAAACCTCCGTTTAGGAAAAGCAATTCACGCTTCTATTCTCGTTAACGATGGATTCAACCAAAAAACGCCTCTCCTTCTCAATTCCCTTATCAACATGTACTCCAAATGTAACCGAATCAAAACTGCAAGGTTTTTATTCGATTCAAATATTAATTTATTGGATGATGTTTCATGGAATTCAATTATTGCTAGTTATGTTAGGTTAGGTAGTAAAAATGGTTATAGTGAGGTTTTTAACCTTTTAATTAGAATGCATCGATTTGGATTTGGTTTTAGTGATTATACTTTAAGTAGTGTGCTTAATGCTTGTTGTTGTGTTGATAATTGTTTTTTGGGGAAATTGATTCATGGGTCTGCAATTAAGATTAGTTTGGATTTGAATGTTGTGGTTGGAACTGCTTTACTTGATATGTATGCGAAAACCGGATGTTTATCGGATGCTGTTAGGGTTTTTGAGAGGTTTTGTTGGAAGAATGATTTTATGTATAATGCTATGATTGCTGGATTCTTGCAAGGGAAGAGTGGTGTATGTTGTGGAAATGCACGGGAAGCGCTCAGTGTTTTTGGTGAGATGAAGAGGAAAGGATTTAAGTGTTCAAAGTTTACGTTTTCGAGTATAGTTAAGGCTTGTGTTGGTGTTGGCGATTTTGAGGTTGGAAGGCAAATTCATGCTCAAATTTTTAAGAATGGTCTTCAGGGTGATGAGTTTGTTGGAAGTTCGTTGATGGAGTTGTACTCGTTTTTTGGTGAAATTGAAGATGGATTGAGGTGTTTTGAGATGACGCCTAAATTGGATGTTGTCTCGTGGACATCGGCGATTGCAGGTTGTGTTCGAAACGGACAATTCGAAAATGCTCTGTCTTTGTTCTATCAATTTTTGGCTAATGGGAGGAAACTGGATGAGTTCATTGTATCAAGTGTGATGGGTGCTTGTGCAGATATGGCTGCAGCAAGGACTGGAGAACAGATCCAGGGTTATGCGTTGAAATTCGGTGTTGCAAATTTTACCATTGTTAAAAATTCGCAGATTTGCATGTATGCAAAATCCGGGGACATAGATTCCGCTCGGATGACCTTTCAAGAAACAGAGAATCCTGATGTGGTGTCTTGGTCTGTGATGATTTGTAGCTATGCACAGCATGGTTTTGCTGAGGAAGCTCTTAGACTTTATGAGTTGATGACTATCTCTGGAATTGAGCCGAACCAGATAACATTACTTGGGGTCCTAACTGCTTGTAGCCATGGAGGTCTCATTGAAGAAGGATTACGGCACTATGAAACCATAAAGAAAGATCATGGCATAACAGCAAATGTAAAGCACAGTGCTTGCATTGTCGACCTCTTAGGGCGTGCAGGAAGGCTAGAGGAAGCTCAGAGATTTATAATTGATTCTGGTTTTGAGGATGACCCGGTAATGTGGCGTGCCTTGCTCGGTGCTTGCAAGATCCATAAGGACACTGACATGGGTAAACGTATTGCTGACAAAGTAATAGAGCTTGAACCTAATGAAGCTGCGTCTTATGTGCTTCTTTCCAACATTTACAATGACGTGGGGAAAAAGAAACATGCTTTAGAAGTTCGGAAGCTCATGCAAGATAGAGGAGTTAAAAAGCAACCTGGTATAAGTTGGATTGAGGTAGGAAATATGGTTCATACATTTTTGGTGGATGATCGTTCTCATCCAATGAGTGAATTGATTTATTCAAGGTTGGGAGAAATCTTAATGAAGATAAAGAAAATTCATTTTGACAATGAGAAACTTCCTTTGGGAATGTCTGAAACCGAACACGGTGATGCCAACAGCATGAACCACCATAGTGAAAAGTTAGCTGTAACTTTTGGAATTATATCTTTACCAAAATCAACACCAGTGAGGGTGATGAAGAACTTGAGGGTTTGCTCTGATTGTCATACAACAATGAAACTCATCTCCAAGTTGGAGAAGAGAGAAATAATTCTCCGAGATGCTATTCGTTTCCATCATTTCAAAGATGGTTTATGTTCGTGTAATGATTACTGGTAACAAAAAGATCGGTTCCTTTGATGACATATTTTTGACAAAATCAATCCCCTTTGGCAATCATATGAGGGCCAGGAAAAATCATACTTGGCTGTATTCATAGAAGGAACACATTACCAAGCTCCTTGACCATCAGTCTCATATCTCCTCTGTTTTAACCTCTGCCAGAAGATTTTAGAATAGGCGGATTGAGCATATATACTGTAAAAGGAGGGAGAAAGACAAGATTTTCTTCTAGAAAACAAAGGTACTTAGGATTTCATTATTATTGTTTAATTATGTTCAGTACCATGGTACTTAATATGCTCATTGATAATGTAAGTTGTGCTTCTCTTGCGTTTTGTTTCTTAAACGGTGCTTCTTATGTGATGACTAATATGAAGTATCTAGTGCCTGACAAATACGTCTAAATGCAATGTGAAAATAATTGCACACTTGAAACTTATTCATAAATATGGAAAGGATTTGAAAACAAGAAGATTTGGAGAGGGTTGACTATAGAGCTGAATGTAAAACTCCTACTACTATAGGTTAGAAGAAGCAACAGACGGTCGAACACAATAGCCTCTGTGCTGATAGTATCCCTCTTAGTAACAATTGTGGAGCTAGGTAAAATTTTACGAGGGGACCAAATATTTGAGAGAATATAAAATATATATTGAACTTAATATATTAAACTTATAAACTTATCTAATGAGCCAAAAATCACAATAATTTGAACTTATATAAAAATGTAAATTAAAGTAGCACAAATATAATAAAAACTAACAATAACTATTTAGAAAACTTGATTTCGACTGATGCTAGAGGAATTGTGCTACATAATAATGACGTAGGCTGTGTTTTCTGTTCTCCCCAAGAATTGTGTCAGCACCTTTTTTTTCCTATGCTAATATACACTTGAAATCTGAAATTGTGTTTGTAGGTGGCTTGGTTCTTCGGCTTGTATGGTTGAAGAAGGTTTGGACCACTTTCTAATGTTCAAAGGCAATATTGTAAGAAAGTGAAACCAGTAATTTGGCTTGCCACCGCTCGGAGCATATGGAATATGAGAATTATCTTAAAGGTGAGGATGGAGACAGTCAAAAGGTAATGAGTTGTATCAAAACTATTTTATGGTCTTGGCACATTTGTAAGGTGAAAAGACACTCTAGTGCATAGGTTTTTAAATTGCCTTATATTGATTTAATTTCAAATTTTTGCAGGATAGAGATAGAAAGCATGAGCTATATTGGCTTTGTAAGTTAGATCATTAGAGAAGAAATTCATGTTTTGTCATTCGACATGTCCAGATTCGTTAACCCTACTGCTTATTTTCACATCTTTGATGATGTGATATCTCTAACAACATAGACTTTGGCCGAGCCGACGGGGTTGAGAACACTAGGCCTCGAGCATCGGAGAACCGCCCACCTCCAATTGTACACTGTTACTCATTGCAGGATATACAATATGTCTATGATGCAATGGCCCTGTTTAGAGGCCATTATATATGTCCTCGAGTAGATCGTGATGCGGCCCGCGATGGACCTAGAAAGAATAATAGAGTTACACCAAGCTGTATATCTTGAAAGTTGAAATAAATCTGTAACAGGGGAAAAGTTGTAGAAGGATATTGATAAACCAATATGTTCTGTATATCTTGGTTTTCTATTATTACTGATTAATGTGGAATTATATTATGAATCATGTTTTAGAATTGCTGTCAGCTTGAAATCACCATGTGTGAATCAGTTTGTTCTAAATAATCATGTATGTAGAGCATACAAACTGAGAGAGTTGAGGAGTTCAAATTGACCATTCAAAATCGAGTTTAATTGCTATGCAACGTTAGTGTAGAGTTATCTTATATATGTATCCAATAATATGTTGTCAAATCATTTAATGAATGCGACACTTCATGTGTTTTCAAACACAATACATAACATGTCAATGTATTATTTGATGCACGTGTACAACTAACGGTGTATATAAATTAAATTCTTCAAAATTCACATTACATTAAATTAGCTTTTGATGTTGTGTTGAGCTTCTTTTAGAAAATATATAAGGTCGATAAGAGTTTATAAAGAGATGTGCTTCTTCTCATCTTAGAATTGGTTTTTGTTCTAAAATAGTTTCATTTTGTAAAAATCATACTAAAATAGTTTATTTAATTTTTTCAACAAAATATTTCTCAATTTTGTTAAACAAAATGTTACTTAAAGGTATAAAATATTCAATATTCTCATTAAGTGGTTGATTAGTTTCACGTCCACTTCCATCAAATGCACCCCATGTCCAATCCAACAAAATTTTACAGTAACATATTTGAATAATTACACATGAATCAAAGACAAACTAGAAACAAACTGTTTCGCAAACATGCAAAAAATATGTTTTTGAATTGGAGACTGATTTTTCAACCTCTTAATATCCGAAAAGCCGCATTTGTTCCACGGTCGATCAATTTTCTTTTACTTACTGTGGGAATTTGTTTCGATATAATTTGAATACTTGCAAGTTGCAACAATACATGAAGGTATTGAACTGCATCACTGCCTAAATTAACCAATTAAGTACACAAGAATTATGATAGTGTAGTACTAATTTCTTGCTTAATTTCTTCTATGATCATAGTATCTTATCTATCTTGAACATTTTTATTAAACGGCTAATTCATGAGGCACAACAACCGCAAAATATCAAACTTTTTTGTTGTCTTGTCTCTTTTGAACTATGGTTTGTGACTATGAGAAGTGAGAACAACATAGGATGCCAGGGTTTTTGTCCAAATGAGAGTCTAGCTATAATATATTATTTGCATGCATGGAAATAGAAAAACTATAAAGTAGTCAAAAAAAGTGTAGTGTATGTCTACTCTTTAAAGAAATACCGTAATTGTAACAAACTGACTCCACTAACTTGCAATCCCAACCGTCAATAAACACCATTATCCAAAGGCTACCATTATCGATCCATGCCTCACTCTTTCCACCAATCAACTTTCTCCATTTCCCTCTCTCATTTCTATATATAAAAAACTTTTCATTAAGAAATTGGTAAATGTGAAACTTTTCATGTATATTATATTTATCAAAAATCTCTTTATCACCATGTGTGAACCAAATATTTAATTTGATGATTCTTAGGATGATAAAAGATTTTTGATAAATATTTAACTTCATTTAAGGTAAATTTTAACAATGATTTAAAATAGACTTAACTATAATTTTCGTCTCTGTATATATGCAAAATTTTAGTTTTAGTCTCTGTATCGATTTTTTTAAAATAAATTTCTGAATCAACCAAATTTTTTGTTTTTGGTCTCTAAAACTAAAATCCGCAGATAAATTTGTAGAAAAATATGTAGGAAGCTTGCATTTTTTTCTGCGTACTTTAGCTTTAGGACCAAAAGTAAAAAGTTTGGTATATTCAAAGACTTATTCAGAAAAATAATCGATACAGAGACTAAAACTAAAATTTTATATACATAAAGAGACGAAAAATAATACTTTTTCTTTTTACAAGAAAGATGAAAATAATACTTAATCCTTTAAAATATCGATTCATCTTATTTTATATTGGTGCACTTCTCTATTATGCTATGCTCTATTGATGATAATGTCCAAGCTACATGAATTTCAAACTACCGTGATTTCTTTGATTAAAGGTACTAATTACTATTTTTATCATATACAATAGTTTGTTTTAAATTAATTCAATGTTTAAATGCATGTTTAGTTCCTAGTTTCATATTTTTAAATTTTAGGTCCCCTACTTTTAAAACAAGTTTTTTGATCACTTTAGTTTTAAAGTTAACACTTCTTTTTAGTCCCTATATCATTTTAATGGTGTGGTGTCTCAGATGCTGATGTGACAATACTAACTGGATTAAACAATTACTATGTCATAATTATTTATTTCTATAAATTTTATATTAATAATTATGATAGATTGAGATTTGTGACATCTGGACATATTGAAACAAGGAATATGGTATGAAGGGAAGCTTTATTGATGAGATGTATGGAAGATTAAAATTAGGGATTTTGATTCAGATTAAATAATTTTAATTTAAATAATTATAATTAGAAATATAAAAGTTTTTGAAATACAGTAAATAATTATGACATGGAAATTTTTCAATCCAATTAGTATTGTCACGTCGTCTGAGGCACCACATCATTAAAAATGACAGTGTGACTAAAATAAAGAGTTACTTTTAAATTAGAGAGATCAAAAAATTAGTTTTAAAAATAGGAGACTAAAAGTTTAAAATTATGAAATTAAGGCAACCAAAAGTGTATTTAAACTTTAATTTAATATTATATGCAAAGTTTTTGTCAAACTATAGAATAAATGTGTCTTAGAAGAGTTATTTCGGCCAAACTATAGATTATCAAAGTCTTCTTTCTTAAAATACGAATTCTAGAGGAAAAGAGTTATTAGACTAGTGTAAAATATATTCATCACTTTTGTATGTATGTCGTTCATGGTTGTTGTTGTTCTTCCTTCCATTAAATCAATGGGTTTAATGACTCATTGAGTTTAATGGGAGAATCAAGAATATTAAAACTAAAACTTCAAAAAATTAGAATGAAAACGAGAAGAACATCTCCGAAGTGTATTTTGGTACCTATCAAAACAATATCTAGTGTTTGTCAAATGTGTTTTATGATCCTCAACTTGGAGGTTGATTCACTCGGACTGATAAAGAGATTTTTAATAAATATTTAACTCCACTTGAAGTGAACTTTGACAATGATTCAATGTATTTATTCCATTTTATGCTATGGTAAGAAAGTGAATCCAGTCATTTTGCTTGCCACAACTCCGAGCATATGGAATATGAGAATTTTCTTTAAGGTGAGGATGGAGACAGTCAAAAGGTAATGAGTTGTATCAAAACATGGTCTTTGTACATTTGTAATGGTGAAAAGAAACTCTAGTTTTATTTTTGCTATATGGCTGAAAAACTCTTTGATGTGTTTGCAAAGCGGGTTCCGTCCCTAAATATAAGACCCCGTTAGACCATCACGTACGTCAATGCACAACTTTGATCACTAATATCTTTAGTTATGTAGCAGTAAAAATTATAAAAATTTGATATTATGAAAATACTCATTAAAACAAATCAAACAAGATCTTTTATGTTAATATTTACATCTACATATTATTAAAAAAATATGGTTAAAACATGATAGATGAATAGTAAAATTTAATCAAACAAGATCTTATAATTAAGAACGGAGGTAGTATGTAATATAATGGGTCTGCGTGCCCCTTGTACTTCTATTATTAATGTCATTTTACTTATTTTTTTTTTCACAAATAGTAATATGTATGAAGACTTTTTGGTCATGGTTATTATATGACCTAAAGTTTCATAATCTGTTGATAATTAATTATAGATTATAGATATATTAATTGGTATAATCCATGAGTAAAATTGTTTTTCTGTGCATAGGTTTTTATATTTGCCTTATGTTGATTTAATTTCAAATTTTGTGCAGGATAGAGAGAGAAATCATTAGTTATATTCGCTTGTAAGTTAGATCATTAAGGAAGAAGTTGATGTTTTGTCATTCAACATGTCCATGGCCAGTGTCCTTTGATCTTTGTTTCTTTGCTCTGATCATCAACTTAAACACCGCCAATATTTTTTTTTAATGGCAAAGATATATTATATATATTAGAAGAAGGAAAAAGTACAAGAGGTACTAAACCCATTATAGTAGGATAAGTACATAAAAACTCTACCTAATCAGAAAATGGTAACATCAAGCAAACCAATTTTTTAGCTATCGATTTAAACAATCAAAAGGATTAACTCCCCATTCATATAATAAATATGGAGGTTAATTTTTTTCGACAACAACCACTTTCAAGAAACCAATTGAATTCTTTCAAATGTTGCATCCACCTCCAACAATGCTGAACGAAATATCTTCTCATTTCTAGAATATCATAACACCGCCAATGTTTTTATTTATTGTCTTATTATAATAGAAGTATTTTGTAGTATCAGTATGAAATATATTGACTATAATTTTTGTATTAATATAACATCTGCCATATAACATCTGCCATATAACATCAAAATTTTGACTCTAAAATCATTTGACCATATCAACCATATGTATTTAGTAATTTTAACACCACTTAATCAAAATTAAACAATAGATCGAGATTTCAACATCAAATAATGTGTTTCGTCAAAAAAAATATCAAATAAGGTAATATTTAAAATAAAAAATTATCTTAATTTTTGAATTGTCCAATATGATCATATAGTTTTGAATTTCGGCATCTTATATACTAAATTGTTTTTATTTATTAATAAAAAAAATGTATTCAAACTAAACTATATTACCAAATGTAGTTGATTTAGTAGACTTAGTAGAAAAGATCACAATCATTTCAGCAATTGCATTTGAAAGAGGTTAAAAATTAAAATCACTTGAGGTCAGAAATCAGAATTAACCTTTAAACCAGATTAAGTAGTCCAATACATCGGATATTAATGTTGAAAAAAAAAAATACTACATATTTATTTTAGTATCAAGTTTCATAAAAAGTTACCACCAATTAATATACCACCTACCCGTGCTTCTAATTTAATTTCTTATCAGTCTTTCATAATTTTCTTCTCATCTACCACTTTGCTTTTAAATAAAGTAGGTGTGAGGAATAAATTCATCATTCTAAGTAACCCGGTATGCAGTGCTCACAATATAAAGGTACCAACAGGTTTCACCTTTGTTCTACATCACAAAGTAAGAACATCAACAAAGTAATTTGATCTTCTAGCTTCACCTTTGTTCTTTTTTTTCTTCTATTTAATCTCATGTTGTTTTGTCTCTCCATCAGATCATGAGTGAGGCAATATATTTTGGTTCATCAACTATTATATGGAAGTCATTAATGTTATTTTATATTTCTACACCTTCTTTATTATGCTATGGACTATTGATTATAATGTTCAAGCTACATTGATCTCAAACGGCTGTGATTTCTCTGATTAAAGGTATATATTAATTATTTTTGTTTTATACGTACAATAGTTTATTTCAAATTAATTTAATATCATGTTGTTTATGCAAAATATCCTTTTATATATATCCATACGACCATACTTCAATGAAACACATGTTATAGCTAAGATTATCAACAAAAAAAAACACATGCTAGATTGCTAGCTAATAAAAAAGGGGCTAGTACATCACAAAGAAGAGAAAGTGGTAAGACAAAATGAATATGGATTTTGATGCTAATCACCTAAAAATAACTTGTTAGTTCATTTAATTACTTTTAAAAGCAACATGTTGTAAAATGTACTATTGCACTTTGAGTTGGTTATTAGAGCTAGAAAATACAAAGCTAAAAAGATATATTAATAATAATATAGTATCTAGATAGTAATTAACTACATGTGATTGAAAGTGATATTTTAATTTTGAAGTGTAAAAATGGATAATGTTTCAATAATTAGTGTTTTGTGTGTTTGTCTTGGTTGGTCTGCTTTCATAGTATCGCATTTGATGAGAAAATGTTATACTTTTATTTGCAGATACAATCAGTAACAACAATTCAAGTTTTGAGAATTCTTTATTTTAAAAAAGAATTTTTAATTGTGAATACTGGTTGGAAAATATTTAGCACAGAAAATGAAATGCAAATTGATGATATTTGTAGATTCTAATGACTAAATCCAAACCACCTTTATATACAATTATTATTATCCGAGCGTAAGAGGAACCAAGAGGTAAGAAGTTACAAGGTTTTTCTTTCTTTCTTATTTGTTTGTTTGTTGTTATTGTTATTGATAGCTTTTATGTTATAGATATTTGATTAACATTATCAATTGATATTCTCTAACTTCTTAATTCCTTTGATTAATAATTTTCGCAGTCTTTTATAATCAAAAGTTTTTAATCAAAAGTATTTAATTTTGATTTTCTACATATTCAAAATTTTAGTATGATGAAAGAAAAGAAATTTCATATTGTTGTGAGTTCCTCGTACCCGGTAAGATTATTTATAGTAGTGATTATATATGTATATTTGTAGATAAAGAATCAAATATGTTATACACGAAATTGATATATAAATGACAAATTTGTTTGTAATTGCAGAATGTGTCATATAATGTTTTTAACAGCCATGGAGAGTGTCATGGAAAATCTGTGGAGTTGAAAGTGGATGGAGTATCATGATTTGTATATTTGTATACTCAAGGTGGCAGTAGATTTTATAAGGGTTGTAAAAGTTTAAGAAATATTGTCAATTGAAGAATGGAGATATTTGTTTTAAAGTTTTATTTAACAGAAAGAACCAATGAGTTCTTGTGAGATGTTTTGTTATTTTTATGCAGTGTTTATTGTAAGCATCTCTATTTCATACGTACTCTTAGTGTTATCATGTTAGACTTTAGACTAATGTATGTAATGAATAAACATGAGTATGATGAAGGAAGGTCTTAGATATTTCATAATTTCTTTAGTCTTCTAACATATGCAGAATTTTTCATACTATCACTTGATTAAGAGTTTACTTCCGGAATGTTTTAACCAAAATAAGTTTGTTTTTGCATGATTAATGTGATGGGGAATTCACACACAATAACGATAATAGAGCAATATGCAGCGGAAAATATAATTCCCCAAACTTGTAAGAACCTATGAGGATCAATCAACAAATATATGGCAGCGAATATAACAAGATAAAAGCACAATCGAACACCGGAATTTTTAACGTGGAAAACCCTCAATGTGAGAGTAAAAATCCACGGGTCGTCCAGACCAAAGAAATAGCTCCACTATAATCAAATAAGGTTACAAGAGAGTCTCAAAGTGATGCACCAACAAGTGCTAACAACAAAGCCAAACAACAAAGCAAGCTAGCTTACAAATCAAGAACAAGATGAAAAATACCAAATAAAACTGCTTCAGTGCGGGGTCGATTTCTCCCCAACCAGATCTGGTTTTGAAGATCCGAACGGTCAAAAGGAGGCCTCAGGTGTTACGAACCTAGCCCCAAAATTTCAGCTTGATCCAACGGTTAACGAATCGGGAATCGCAGTTTTAGTCAGCCTGTTTTTCCAAAACCGAGAGCAGCTTTCTCTCTTTCTAATGTTGTGCTTTCTCACAAAATTCACTCTCTCCTTAACCCTAGAAAGACCACTCTCCACTTATATAAGTGAGACATAATGTGCTAATAATATTAGACTTTTCTCCACATAGGAAGGGAGCCCAAACCCGACAAATCTCCCCCTCACAACTATGTGGAGGAAATCGCCAAACCGGCTATATCACAACATGCTTCAAACTTCCCTCTTGGCAACGCTTTAGTCATCATATCAGACCCATTATCATCAGTATGAACCTTAGATAACTCCAACAACTTAGCATCCAAAACATCACGTATCCAATGATACCTCACATCAATGTGTTTGGACCTACCATGAAAAGTCGGATTCTTACCAAGATGAATAGCACTTTGACTATCAACAAATAACAAATATTTGTCTTGAACAAAACCAAGCTCCTACAAAAATTTCTTCAACCATAACAACTCTTAGCATGCTTCGGTAATGGCAATGAACTCTGCCTCTGTAGTAGACAATGCTACACACTTTTGCAATCTGGATTGCCAAGCAACAGCTCCCCCTGCAAACTTAATCATGTAACCTGAAGTAGACTTCCTAGAATCAATGTCACCAGCCATATTTAAGTCATAGTACCCCACTAAAGTAGGCTTATTTCCTCCAAAGCAAAGCCTCATACAAGTAGTACCACGAAGATACCTCAAAATCCATTTTACAGCATTCCAATGTTCTCTACCTGGATTTGACAAAAATCTACTGACTGTACCAACAGCATGTGCAATATCTGGTCTTGTACACACCATAGCATACATCAAACTACCCACAGCAGAAGCATAAGGAACACGTTTCATGTCAATCTTTTCATCTTCACTTGAAGGACTTTGTTTAGAACTCAACTTGAAATGAGTAGCAAGAGGAGTTCTTACCGCCTTAGAATTTTCCATCTGGAATCTCTGCAACACCTTTTTGATATACTGTTCTTGTGACATCCAAAGTTTCTTCTCCTTTCTGTCACGCATGATTCTTATGCCAAGAATCTGTTTAGCAGCTCCCATGTCTTTCATGGCAAATGACTCGCCCAACTGCTTCTTTAACCTGTCAAAGTTAGAAATATTTTTTCCAACAATAAGCATATCATCAACATATAACAACAGGATAATGAAGTCATCATTAGAAAATCTTCTAACAAAGACACAATGATCTGAAGTAGTCTTCTTGTATCCTTGATCACACATAACAGACTCAAACTTCTTGTACCACTGCCTCGGAGCTTGCTTCAACCCATACAGACTCTTTCTCAGTCTACAGACATAGTCTTCTTTGCCTTTAACTTGAAAACCATCGGGTTGCTTCATATAAATTTCTTCCTCCAAATCACCATGAAGGAAAGCTGTTTTCACATCCATTTGCTCAACCTCTAGATCAAGAGTAGCAGCCAAACTCAACACGGTTCTAATAGATGACATCTTCACAACAGGTGAGAAAATCTCATTAAAGTCAACACCCTTTCTTTGACAGAAACCTTTCACAACTAATCTGGCTTTATACCTTAGAGACTCAGAGTTACTCTCATGTTTAACTTTATATATCCAACTATTTTCCAAAGCCCTCTTGCCTTTAGGCAACTTCACTAAATCATAAGTGTGATTATCATGCAATGATTTCATCTCATCTTGCATCGCATCCAACCACTTTTGATTTTCATCACTTTCCATGGCTTCTTGAAAATACTCAGGTTCACCCTCATCAGTCAAAGTCACATACTCATCAGAATTATACCTTGTAGAAGGTTGTCTCTGTCTGTTGGACCTCCTAAGTTGAACTTGAGGTGATTCTGGAGCTTCACCTAGATTCTCATCTTGTATATCATTCTCCTCATCATTATCAGGTGGAATATTTACCTCTTCTCCAAGTTGTTGATCATCAAAATAATCATGTGGCTCATCATTTTGAACATCACCACCAATAGTATCCAGATTCTGAACAGGTAACCAAACTGGCTCAACATTAGACAAACTAGTATCTTTCTTGGGTGTAGTCTTCTCCACCTTATCAATGTCTTCAATAGTTTGGTCTTCCATGAATACAACATCACGACTTCTAATAAGCTTCTTTACTATAGGATCATAAAATTTGTAGCCAAACTCATCCTGCCCATAGCCGATGAAGATACATTGTTTCGACTTTGCATCCAACTTGGATCTTTCATCCTTTGGAACATGCACAAAAGCCTTACAACCAAAGACTCTTAAATGATCATATTTGACATTCTTACCAAACCAAACTTTATCTAGAACTTCACTGTTCAAAGCAACAGTAGGAGTAAGATTAATAACATGCACCGCCGTGTACAGTGCCTCACCCCAAAAATGATTAGGCAACTTAGCTTCAGAGAGCATACACCTAACTCTCTCAACAAGTGTTCGATTCATCCTCTCTGCTAAACCATTCAACTGAGGAGTTTTAGGAGGAGTCTTTTCATGTGAAATACCATGCTGCTTGCAATAGACATCAAAGGGACCACAATACTCACCACCATTATCAGAACGAACACACTTTAGCTTCTTGCCTGTCTGTCTCTCAACCAAAGCATGAAATTCTTTGAATTTCTCCAACACCTGGTCTTTTGTCTTCAAAGCATATACCCATAACTTTCTAGAACAATCATCAATAAAAGTAACAAAATAAAGTGCACCACTAAAGGATTTTACCTTTAAAGGTCCACAAACATCAGAATGCACCAACTGAAGTAACTCTGGCTTTCTTGAGGGAGGATGCTTCTTGAAGGATACTCTAGTTTGTTTACCAGCCATGCAATGAGAACATTTCTCCAAATCTGCATTCTTCAATCCAGGAAGCACATTCTTTTTGGCTAAAAAATTCAGCCCATTTTCACTAATATGACTAAGCCTTCGGTGCCACAAAGATGCTTCCATGTCGATAGCATTCACACTGTCTCTAGTCACCAAAGCTTTTGTCCAATATAATTTAGAATTTTTCTCCCCTCTAACCACAATCAAATTACCTTTACTAAGTTTCCACTTTCCAGAACCAAAGTGATTATCATAACCACAATCATCAAGTAAATGCATAGAGATCAAATTAAAGCGGACATCTGGAGCATGTTTGACATCTTTAAGCAACAATTGCATTCCCATGTTGGTTTGCAAGCAAACATCACCAACACCGATAACCTTAGATTCACCATCATTACCCATTTTCAACACTCCAAAGTCACCAGAAGTATAAGATGTGAAGAACTCCTTCCTTGGTGTAACATGCAATGTAGCACCACTGTCAACAATCCACATACTCTCATCCGACACAAGATTAAGAGACTCATGATCACGGAGAATAACAAGATCATCACTAATAGCAATAGTAACACGATCATCATGATCCTTTTGTTTATGCTTACCCTTCTTGCCTTTGTTCTCCCTTTTCCACTGAAAGCAATACTTTTGTATGTGTCCAGGTTTGTGACAATAATTACACTCTACATTCTTGTATCGCCCTTTAGACTTGCTTCTGCTATTCTCTCTACCACCATTAGGTTCTTTTTTCTGACTTCTCCCCTTATTTTCAGTGACAAGTACCTTAGATTGAGATGAAGTACCCTGTGCCTTCCTTCTCATCTCTTCATTAAGAATACCACCCTTAGCTGTTTCCAATGAAACAACACCTTTAGGAGCAGAACTTGTAATAGAAACCCGAAACATCTCCCAAGACTCTGGTAAAGATAGCAATAGAAATAGTCCCAACAGTTCATCCTCAAACTTGATACCCATTCCTGACATCTGATCAAGGAGCCCTTGAAATTCACTCAAGTGGTCTGAAATAGAATTACCCTCCTTATACTTCAAATTTATGAAGCTATTCAACAAGAACAATTTATTATTCCCTGATTTAGAGGCATACAAAGATTCCATCTTCTCCCACAAAGTTTTTGCATGTGTCTCATTAGCAATATGATTATAAACATTATTTTCTACATATTGCCGAATAAAACCACAAACCTGTAAGTGCTCAAACTCCCATTCTTCATCAGATACAGAATCCGGCTTTGCAGAACTAAATACCGGTAAATGT
This sequence comes from Trifolium dubium, assembly GCA_951804385.1. Taxonomy (NCBI): domain Eukaryota; kingdom Viridiplantae; phylum Streptophyta; class Magnoliopsida; order Fabales; family Fabaceae; genus Trifolium; species Trifolium dubium. The sequence goes on along the minus strand of OX638062.1, from coordinate 4,892,401 downwards.
AATTTCTACACAAATAGTAAATCTTTCATCTTGCCCTTCCACAAATGGTAATTAGAACCATTCAAACAAACCATCTTCACTTTTGTATTTGACTCCATCATTCAAACAAGTAAAATTGCCCTTAACCAAGAGCTCTGATGCCACTCTGATGGGGAATTCACACACAATAACGATAATAGAGCAATATACAGCGGAAAATATAATTCCCCAAACTTGTAAGAAACTATGAGGATCAATCAACAAATATATGGCAGCGAATATAACAAGATAAAAGCACAATCGAACACCGGAATTTTTAACATGGAAAACCCTCAATGTGAGAGTAAAAAACCACGGGTCGTCCAGACCAAAGAAATAGCTCCACTATAATCAAATAAGGTTACAAGAGAGTCTCAAAGTGATGCACCAACAAGTGCTAACAACAAAGCAAGCTAGCTTACAAATCAAGAACAAGAAGATGAAAAATACCAAATAAAACTGCTTCAGTGCGGGGTCGATTTCTCCCCAATCAGAACTCGTTTTGAAGATCCGAACGGTCAAAAGATGGCCTCAGGTGTTACGAACCTAGCCCCAAAATTTCAGCTCGATCCAACGGTTAACGAATCGGGAATCGCAGTTTTAGTCAAACTGTTTTTCCAAAATCGAGAGCAGCTTTCTCTCTTCCTTTCTCTCTTTCTAATGTTGTGCTTTCTCACAAAATTCACTCTCTCCTTAATCCTAGAAAGACCACTCTCCACTTATATAAGTGAGACATAATGGGCTAATAATATTGGACTTTTCCTTCATTAGTCATGTTCTCATATAGATTTGTCTTATTTCACAAGAGGTGCCTGACAAATTTGTCACACTACTCTATATATAAATTTTGCTGATTAAAAAAAAATTCTACAACCTTATAAAGGATCAAATTAGCTTTGATATCTTACCAAAAAAATAATTAACTTTAAATATCAATACCTCTGAATATTAATTAGAGTGTCAGCTTGTAAATTTGGCTATAAATTTAAAATCCAAAGAAATCATTAACTTTAAAATATCAATACCTCTGAATATTGATCAAGCAAACATAGGCTTATTGCATTTTCCGTAATAATGCAGTGTATTTATTTTTTCATCTTAGTGTAGTGTTTATTTGTTTTTGGTTAAATGATTAAGTTCAATCAAGTGCAAATCTAATTAATAACTTTAGTGTCATCAACGTTAAAGATTCGAAGACATTAATATTCTGGACATTTTAATATAGTCAAATATGTTAGATTATGCAATTTGTCGTTTTATATATATATACTATATTGATCCTTTTTATGTTTGGTAATTTTGAATTTAAATAGAGACAAAAGTTTTATTTTTTATAGCAAATGAGGGTCCGAAGACAAAATATTTATATTATTAGGCATGTATCTCAAACTTTTGTTAGTTGTGATGATTTCTCATCAATATGCAAATGATATGCAAAATTATCGTGTGTTTTATTTTGCAATGACGGGAATTGTTTTGAATGAATATGAATCATCATCAATAGAATATAATAGTAGCAAGAAAGTTAATGACTAGTATTATAGAAACAATATTTTTGCCCTTTTGTTACATGTGTCCTAAATGAGAGCATTCAGTGTCCAAAATTATTGTAACTAAACTAAAATGATGTGTAACTGACCTATTTAATAAGCCAATTGAGACGATAGTGACATAGTATTGTGAGACAATGACATGTTTTTTAACAAACCAAATCTAGCTCAAATTGCATTTTTTGGGCAAATGATTTAGGCTTAATTATACATTTGGTCCCAAGCATTTTAAAAGTTTTATATTGGTCTCAAACGTTTACTTTAGATTTTAATTTGGTCATTTCTGTTAATTTTGTCTCATGTGGCAAACGGTTTGCAGATGTTGACAGACATGTGGGAATTTGAAAACTTGTATACGTAGACAAAATTAATAGTAATGACCAAATTGAAACTTAAAATAAACGTTTATTAGAACCAATATATTTTTAAAATATTTAAGACCAAATTAAAACATAAAATAAATGTTGGAGACCAAATATGTAATTAAACTAATGATTTATGATAAAACTACATCTTTGCTTCTCTCAACTTCATGTGCCGAGTACACATTTTTAACTTAATTTTTTAATATGGATTTTTTTATTGAGAATTTTTTTATCGAAGTGAAAGTACTCAAAATTCATTACAAAAAATAAACTTTAAGCACACCTGTATGATACGGTATCAAGTTGATACAACTATGTTGTACGATGTCAAACTTATGTGATTTTTTTTATGGCAAAATATATTGATTATTGAAGCATGCACAAATCCTAGCGCAAGAACTAGGATTAATATTTGCATTACAAAATAACACTCATTAGTTATGTTTATCCAGGTTAAAATGGTTTGTTGGAATTCAATTTTGTCACCAAAGCAGTGGCGATTTCAGCATATGGGCTGCACGGGCTATAGCCCTGGCTCAGCCCAATAGAAAAAATAATTTTGGTTGGAAAAAAAAAATTCAGCAAATAAAAAAAAAACAAAAAAGGGCAAACACAAACGTACGCTCCTTGTTCTTCAGTTCTTTCTTCTTCTCCAACGTCGCCATTCAACTAAGGAACAACACCTTTCAAGATCGACGATTCATTGATTCACGATTTCAAGTAACCGACGGGCGACGGGTGACGGCGATCTCGCCAGCAACAACAACAACAACAACAAGGTAGCGTGTTCTTCCTAATCCTAGGTTATTCCTCTATTTTATTGCTATGCTGTTTAATGTTAGTAACTGAAAAAATTCAAAGGCTTTGCTTTGGGAACATGAAGCTAAAATTATATGGCTTTGCTTATGGGTCCTATTTTATCAATTTTGAGAAGGACGAACTGAAATACTTTGAACTTAGGTAGAAATTGAAACAACAGTTAGAAAGATGAAGAAGGAGAATAGTACTCTTCTGTATCTCCCTTGCAGATTCAAGTGCTAGAAAGAACACCTTCCATTAAATAAAGTGTTTGTGTTTCTGTACTTGCATATTATATATTGTGTGGTGTTGGTGTGTTGAAGTTGGACTTAAGTGAAAGACAACTTAGAAACTTTAATTTAATAAATAAACTACTATTAAAAAAAAGCATGAGAGATAATATGAGTTGATGTTTGCTAACATGATTAATTAGTTTTTTATTGTTATATCTTTAAATAATTATATGTTAATTTTGCTTCGTGAATTGAATATTAACTTTGGAATTTGGATTATCAAATTTCAGAGATGAGGAGGTTTTTGGTTGATAGAGCAACTATTGAGAATGTGAATGTTGTGCAACCGGAAGCCGAAGTAGAAGAACCACCGCCAAATGTGGTCAATGAGTTTAATTCAAATGATATTGTGCGTGATCCAGGTCGTAGGAAACAAATCCATATGTATGCTCCGGATATTCAAGACCAAGTGAGAAGGGCATATATATTGAAGGGTCCAATGCAACCAAATTTGTCAAGTTTTCCTCGTAGTGAATTTGGAAGACAAACAAGATCATTTTCTAAATCATGGTATAAGAAGTATACATGGATAGAATACAGTGAGTTCAAGGATGCAGCTTATTGTTTTTATTGCTTTCTCTTTAAACAACCCGGGAGGGCCGAACACTTTGGTTTTGAAGTTTTCACCAAAGATGGATTTAAAGATTGGAAGCATGCATCTGAAATCTTGAAAGGTCATGTTGGTATTCATAATAGTATGCATAACTTATGTGTCCGACACTATGATGATTATAAGAATCAAAGACAAAGTGTAACAAGTAAGTTTGCTAGAGCAACTAAGGAATCGGAAGAATTGTATAAGATCCGTTTGACTTGTTCTGTAGATTGTGCAAGATATCTCATAGCACAAGGCATGGCTTTCCGTGGCCATGATGAATCCTTTACTTCTCTAAACAAAGGCAATTTTAGAGAGTTGATTGATCGGGAAAAATCTAAGAATGAACAAGTTAGACATGCCTTTGACCATGGTGATAAAAGTTGCAAAGTGATTTGCGGTGACATTCAAAAGGATCTTACAACGTCTTGTGCATATGAAGTTGCCAAGGTGATTATGGAAGAGCTTGGTGATAGAAAATTCTCCGTGCTTATTGATGAGTCACGTGATATATCCGTCAAAGAGCAAATGGCGGTGATGTTGAGGTTAGTAGTTGTATATGTTTTCCATTTTCTAGTACCTATTATTCATCATGCCGCCATGTAACCTTGTTGAATTTGTTTTCTAGGTATTTGAATGACAAAGGAGAAGTTGTGGAACGATTTATTGCTCTACATCATGTTACAGATACTACATCCGAGGCAATAAAGAATGCTCTTTATGGTATTCTTGATCGTTACACGTTATCTATTTCAAGTATACGAGGGCAAGGATATGACGGGGCTTCAAATATGAGAGGTGAATTTAATGGTTTGCAAAGAAAGATTTTAGATGAAAACCCTTATGCTTTCTATGTCCATTGTTATGCTCACCGTTTGCAATTGGTGGTTGTGTCTGTTGCTAGTATGGTTTATGAAGATGGACGTGTACCTTCTCAAGCGGCCGGTTTGATAGAAAAAATGGAGAGCTTTAAATTTGCTTTCATTTTGAAATTTATGTTAAAGTTGTTTGGTATCACAAATGAGCTTTCACAAATCTTGCAAAGAAAAGATCTTAATATTGTGCTTGCCATGGAATTAGTTGATGATGTCAAAGCTCGGTTGGCCACATTGAGAGAGAGTGGTTGGGATAATTTATTTGTTGATGTCCAAGAATTTTGTGTTGCTAAAGGTATTCCGGTGCCAGATATGTATGAAGAAATACCAGTTCGGGGTCGTTCAAGGCTAGAAGGGAGGACTTACACTAATCTTCACCATTATCGTTCAGAGATCTTTTACGTTGCTATTGACAAAATATGTGTGGAGATGGATCACCGCTTTAGTGAAGGAAGTAACATTGTACTTAATTGCTTCTCTTGTCTTGACCCCAAGAACTCTTTCTCCAAGTTTGATGTTGATAAGCTTGCTCGTCTTGCTGATATTTATCATGCAGACTTTTCTGATGATGACCGTGCAACAATAAGGGATCAACTTGAAACTTATGTACTTCATCTGAAAAGGCATGCTTTGTTTTCTAATTGTAAAGATGTTCAAAGTTTGGCTATGAAGATGGTTCAAACTGAGAAACATTTGGTATTTCCATTAGTGTACAAACGTATTGAGTTGGCTTTGATATTACCGGTGTCGACAGCATCCGTTGAAAGAGCTTTTTCAGCAATGAAGATTATCAAGTCTAAATTGCGCAACAAGATCAACGATGGATGGTTCAATGACTTGATGATATGTTACACCGAAAAAGAGATTTTTAAGTCACTTAATGATGTTGATATTATTCGAACATTCACCGCAAAGAAGTCTCGGAAAGGGCATTTGCCTCGTGATTTTATTTAGCACAATGTTATGTTTCGTCTCTTTTATTTTAAATTGTACTTATGTTGACAAAATTACAAATCTCTTTTATTTTGATTCATTACTATTTATATATATAACATGTGAATTTGTAGTTAAAATTTTGCCCTGGCTCTCTAATATTCCTGGCTCCGCCACTGCACCAAAGGATCCAAGCAATGATGAATTTATGGGAACCTATTGTTTGGTTACACGAGATAGGAGTTTAAGGAGTTACCATCGAGCTGCATTTGCATTTAAAATATGAGTCTTGTTAACATGTGTCTTAATAAGTTAAAAAACTCAAAAATAAAAGTTTTCTAAAGAGTGTGTCGAAAAAAAAAAAGTTTTATAAAGAGAAAAATAAAATTTTAAGCTATAAAAAGAATAATGCACAACTTTTAAAATAAATTTTAACTTTCTCCTTAAAATATTTAGTAAAAAAAAAACTTTCTTCTTAAAATATATAGATTGATAGAGACATACCAATCTGTATATATTATTAATATTAATATGGAAAAACAATATGTCATCAAATTAATTATTTTTTCTTTCAAAAAAAATCAAATTAATTATTTTTGAAAATTTAACAAGAGGTCCTATACTTTTCTTTTAAAAAACATTTGTGCTGAAAATAATGACAAATTATAAAATAGCACATTGATTTCTTCTTATGCCTTTTTGACTCTTGTTTGGTTTATTCAGTTATTGTATGAGACATTCACTGCAAAATTCGTTTAAAAATCATATCTAAAGAATATTATTTAAAATAAGGACATTGATGAACTAGAATAAGAATAAAATCATAAGTAGATCCATGTTCGTTATCATAATATTTGGAACATGCCACTTTGCCTAATATTATCAATTAGGAAGAAACGATAAGAAACAAAATAATTGTTAATTTGGAAGAAAAAATCTACAAAATCAACATAGGATATGTAATTATTTAAGCATCATGCGAGGGACATATATCCATGAGGAGCATATCTTCGTAGGATACATGAGAGAATCAAACATTGGTTGCATCTATCTATGTAAATTGCATCAGACTAAAATTTAGAAAGAAGAGATTAATACTAATGTATGGGCAATTGGGACGCATGGTTTCATTGTTCCTAGGTAGATATAATAGAACTTGTTCCTCATGTTCATACCACATGTAAATGGACCCTATTATTTTGGCAAAATTATAAAATCTACTATTGTTTATTTTGTTTGTTTGTACTAGATATGTATTTGTAAGTTTCTTTGCCGTGGATAAATTTTTTAAGTCCGATAAATTACACTTTTAGAATTTTCAATACAAAAATACATTTGTTGGTCTTAATTATATGTAAATATTCACATTTTAGATTCGTTAAATAATTAATATATTTAGTCTATATATAATATAAATTAGATACATTTATACTATATTTGAAAGGTTCTTACGACCGTGCAATGTTCAGCCCTTTTGCATATAACCTGCATATGAATGAACGATATCATACATTTTTCTTTTTCTCAATGATTAAAGATACTAATTGATCTTATTCAAAAAAAAAAATACTACTTGATCCGACGATAACGGTTGAAAGGAGTATGGTAGAATTAATAAGGCCGTTTAGCCATTATTGTGGTAGCAAAAGTACATGTAAAATAAATTAGCACTCTGACGCTCGAGTCAACATGCAAGTTATCAAAGTATAGAGTGAAAGTAAAAGAGTATAAATCGTACATTGACACAAAAATCTTTGTGTTAGCAGAACAGTTAAAACTAACTTTGAAAGGTCCAATGAAAAATAAGAGAAATTTTTTATTGAGATGAATCTGACGATTGAGATGATAAAAAAGAATGAATCCCGTATAATGCAAGGAACTACTACCCCCGATCCTAAATATAAGAGAATTTTTACTTTTTAGGTTCATGGAATGATTAATGTATTTGGACTATAATATAAATCAACTACATCAATTATTCTATAAACCTAAAAAGTAAAAGTTTTTTTATATTTAGGACCGAAGGGAGTACCAATGAACTTCTTCAAAGTGCATTGAATCTTTGAAGTTGGATGTCTTAAAAATGATCTGAATTGAACCTTGATCTAGTCCAAAACACTAAATCAAAATTATGTATTAGAATAGAAAGTAAAATATCTGAATCTTATGATTTTATAGAATGTCGGTCGGTATGTACTATTGTTACAACTCCACGAACATAACATGTGAAAATCTGGTAATGATATAACATGGATATATCAACGATAAGTTTAAAATGAACATTATGCATGTGACGTTTGATTTAAGAGGACACAAGTCTAGTCTATTCCAAACAAGAGTTTAATTGTCCTACTATACTATAAATTAGTTACCTTGATATTTACTCTCGGGGTAGGTTAACTTATTTGAGGTAGGTGATAAATGGGCGGACCCGCCTTATTTTTTTAAGATCATGAAATGAATTTAATTCTCTAAAATTAAACTTAAATATATTGGTGAAATGAGTTCGAACTTGAATCATAACATTCAGTCTAACAATTATAATATTTTATCAGTTAAATTAGATTCTCCCTTATTTTAAATAGTTTTGTTTTTGATTTATTTATCCAAGTTTAAAATATCATTCCACTCGATTATATTTTGCGATCGGACTGATCGATCAAATTATTTAGTTGAACAATTCAACTGATTTGAGGTAAGAGTTAAAAAAATTTAAAGAGTTTACTTTCTCTGTCTCAAAACTATTATTCTGTTAAAGTTATGCACGCTAGCACGTGGGTTAAGAAATAATAAAGATTGATAAGTTAAGTCTCTTTTATCTTTATTTTATTAAGAAAGAGAAAATATATTTAATTAATGTTCTAACTTTTGTAAGGGTATTAATGATAAACTAACATTAATTTTACATTTATTTCTGAAAAGACAATAGTTTTGGGACAAATTAAAAAACTAAAAGGACAATAGTTTTAGGACGGAGGAAGTAGAAATTAAGATTCTTCATTTTATAGACATTTCTTAGATTTTTAAAACAAATAAAGCTTTATTTTTACATAATCATTAAATTAATTGATATAAAAATAATAAATGACGGCAAAAATCTTTCCTAGCTAGTCAGCTATATGCCATGTCAGTAATTGGAACACCACGTCATTAAAATGAGAAGGGGACTAAAAAATAATGCGGACTTTTAAAATTGAGGGACCAAAAAATTAGTTTTAGAAATAGAGGAACCAAAAGTTCAAAAATATCAAAATAGGGGACTAATAGTGCATTAAGCCTTCAAAATATTACAAGTTTTTTATATTCGTTTTTTCTAAATTGAAACACTTTTTTTGACATCATATAACATAAACATGCATTAATTTTTTGACGCACATTATTGAAGATCAAAACATAGTCAAAGTCACAAATTTTTGAAAAACTTGTATTTCAAAAATGATTTTTATGAAAATATTTTTGAAATAGCTTCAAAATTAAGTGATTTTTTAAAATTTTAATATCCAAAACAAGTTTCAATAAAATAATAAAATACCTAAAATAACATTTTAAAAATAACTATTCAAACCAAATTTTTATTTGAAGTTTTTATAAAAATTTTCTTTGTAAAGTTTTTTAACACAAAATTATGTAATACTATTGAATCTATTTTAAAAAAAATCCAAAACAGACGGCCCGATATTTATAAGTAAATTTGGTTTTTTTGGTACATTGAAAAATAAATGTATGTAACCTATATTATAAATTATAAACTACATATATTCATTTTTTAATATACTAAAAAATTCTAATTTGCTTATAAATACAGACGGAAGGAGTACATGTTAGTATATATAAAATGTTTTCAATTCATTAGTGTAAAGATTATTTACATTTGTAATAGAAGAAATGCTAGAAACACACTTATAAAATGGATACACTCTTGATACACTCTTTATTTTTGTTTGTTTTTTTTTTAAAAAATCAACACACTATTTAAAAATAAAAATAAAGAATTGTGTTGATTTTCTAAACTACAAACCAATTAAAAGAAATGTGTCCATTTAAGAGCGTAAATTATTTGCAATCAAAATGAATATTATATTTTGAGACAACTGAGGAAGTACATATCAAGACCAATAAATACCTCAAGTATTTAAAGAACACAAAGACCTATAATAAGAGAGGCATGCACCATTGCACTGTATAATAAAAAGAAGAAAAACCGACCAATAACCTATTGATTCCTATATTAATATGTTAGTCCCCCTAATCAAGGAAATTGTTTATACCTAAGCAACAACTTCCCATGTGCCATATGCCCTTTCCCAAGATCAACACAAAAAGACAAATGCCCATATTTTCTCCCATGTGTTCATTCAAATTTGATTGGTTATGCTTGTTCCCTCAACTCTAACCTTTTTCTAACACAAGGTCGGCTTCTATTTTATTCATGCCATCTACTTTTAATATCTCATTTTTCATTATTTTTCTTTTGACTCAATTATTTATATTTTTTTTGTCATTTTTCAACCTTTGTACTATATAAATGCATAACAACATAAACTTCTCTTACCACATTCTATACTTTCAATTCTTCTTAGAAAAAAAAGAGAGAAAATTAATAAAACAACATGATGAAGTTGAAGTCAAAGAGGTTTTGTAGAAGCATATCAAAACTTGGCATTGGAAACAAAGTAGTAGCATCACCAATTGAGAAAGATTGTAGTGAAAATTGTGAAATCAAATGGGAACTTAGGCCTGGTGGCATGCTTGTACAAAAAAGAGAGAGCAACAAAAGTGTTGGGGAAATTATTACAATTAGAGTCTCAACTGTTTCAAAGTGGCATGATATTTCTATTGAAGAAACTTCAACTTTTGGTAAGTATATATAATATCACCTCACAACCCTTTTATACATGCAATGATTTTTGTTTTGGTTACAAATTTCAATTTTGTGTTTTTTGCTTAATTGATCAATTTTCAATTAGGTAAATATAAGCCAAAGGAAGTTTAACTTTTGTGCATTAATTAGTATTAAATTATAAATTAAACAATAAATTTTCAAGTGTGTACATTTATCATAATTTGTAGTCAAGATTGTGGTTAAGCATTTTAGAACTAAAAATACACTTTTCAAGCATGTATTTGACAAATTTGTGAATATAATTTTTTTTTGTCAAAATCAAAATATCTACCGCCGAATGCCTAATATCTCGCTAGAAAAATTGTGAATATAATAATCCTTCATATAGTTTTTATGAACAAAAATTGTCTTATTTTTGCTTTATTATAGAGTTACAAAAATAACCCTTAAGTGTGTACTGTATTTTGACAAAATTTGTGAATGAATTTCAGGAGAATTGAAAATGGTTTTGTCACTTGTAACAAATCTTGAGCCAAAAGAACAGAGGCTTCTCTATAGAGGTAAAGAGAGGGATGACAATGAATTTCTTCACATGATTGGTGTTAGAGACAAAGACAAGGTTCTACTTCTAGAAGATCCAGCTATCAAGGAAATGAAGCTACTTGGTTTGGCAAGAGGACAACCTATTAACAATCATTGTCCTACAACAATTCGTGTATAATATGAATCTGGATCATCTGATTTTAATCGAACAATCACCAATATTCTAAATGCGTGAATACGAGATCTTGTGACCGATCCGAATTCATGATTCACTCAAGCTAATTTTTCAAACTCAATAATTTATTATGTACTAACAAGAAAAGACAAAAAGTGAAGTTAAGTTTTATTTAATGTAATGTAATGATGGGTCGACTATCTTCACTTTTGTTAATTTCACTTAGAATAGAGGGACTTAATTATGTACTTATCTAGTTGTTGGACCTTTGCTTGATTTAAAAATGTGTAAGATAATGCAATGCCATGTTATGTTGAAGAGTTTGCTTTATTAATATAATTAATTAAGTGTATTGATACCTTTTGTGTTGTAAACATTTTTTTATTTTATTTTTTATTATTGGTTGTTGTCTTGTTACTCAATTATTACCTGTAATATTATATAGCCATGCGTGCACGCCGACACTATAAAGATTAATTGTTACATAGTACGAAAGTTAATGTGGAAGCTTTGTTAAGGTTGGGACAATATCTCATAAAAAGGGCCAGATTATGATGTTGTGAAATTTGTTTGCCTTTTTTTTATAAGATTATTTGAAAAGAGCTCATAGTGGGAAGCAAAAATGTTTTCATGCATGGCAGACATTAAGTATCTTACTTGGAAGCAATTTTATTAAATGAAATTCAATAGAATCATTTTGAAATTATTGGTTATGCACATTTAAGCGTATCAATGTGTCTATTTCATTTTTAAAAACAATTAATTTTAATATTGTTACTATTGTTATTTTTTTTATCTCTTTCTTAATTTACCCTTTAACTTTTTAAGTCTTTTGAGATTACATTTATAGTATATACTATAGTTTATTACATAAGCTTATTATAAAAAAGACTTAAATGCACTTTAGATCACCTTAATTTCATAATTTTAAATTTTTGGTCCCCTTTTATTAAAACCAACTTTTTGATCCCTTAAGTTTCAAAGAATCAAAGTCAACTCTATTTTTAATGACGTGCACCTCTGACTCTGACGTGGCAATACTGACTGGATTAAAAAGTGCCATGTCATAATTTTTATTTTTATATTAATAATTATAATTATTTCAATTAAAACAAAAAAAATTAATCTGAATCAAATTTAGTTTCTCTTCCTTATTTCATGAAAGAAATGTGTGCCGCGTTCATGTTCTTATCACGAAACCTATCTTGTATTTGTTGTTCCTGTTTGATTTCACGCGTCTTGCAAGATCTTTTCCTTCATCTCATCAAAGATTCTTTGTTTTAATTTTAATCTTCTTCTCCCTCTTCAAATGAAATTAAAGCAATGGTGATTATTAATGGTATTATGGAATGGAATCATGGAGATGAATTTCGTATATGACAATTGCCTTAGTATGACATATAATTGCCTTAGTTTTATATATTAAACGGTCTCTGTAGAATAGTTCAAGTGATATATATGAGTTGAGGGACATATGAGTTAGATAGAGGGAGGTCCAGAAATCAATTTAGGATGAATACTAATTTTGGGTTTTAATTGAAATGAGGAAGAAGAAACATGGAGACCGATTTTGAGTTTTTTAATATTAGGGTTTAGGGATTTTGTTTTAGATTATTTTTGTTTTAATTGAAATAATTTTAATTATTAATATAAAATTGATGACATGGCACTTCTTTTGTAGAAATAAAAATTATGACATGGCATTTTTTCAATGCAGTCAACATTACCACGTCAGTGTCATATGTACCACATCATTAAAAAATGAGTTGATTTTGAAACTTGAGGACTAAAAAGTTGATTTTAGAAAAAGAGGACCAAAAATTTAAAACTATAAAATTAGGGACCAAAAAGTACATTAAGTAAAAATAAATAAATTATATAAGTGTTAATTATTTACCGGAAAAAAATGTTAATTATTTGTTGGGGACAAAACCTAGTTTTACGATGTCAAGAAAAATTGTGAGAGTGCATGGCAGCTGGTGGTACATGCACTCTATTTCATCCTTCATCGATTTTGATAGTAGCTATGGTCTCCTTTCTTCTACCAGATCGAATCAAGGTACGCCATACAGGTTATGTTTTTGAAAATAGTAATTTACGTGGTTTTATGTTCTATGGCTTAATTTAGGTATAACACACATGCATTCTAGCTTCTGGAAAATTAAATTATTGTGGGTGGTATATGTCTTATTCAAGTGATCTCATAGTTTTTGAAACTTTGAATTCTTTATCGTAAGTGGTTTTAAATCAATTAGCTTAAGTTTAATAGTTAGAGAATAAGTGGATTGTGCCACTCTAAAGAATTATATTGAACCACTGTAATTGGTTTTTAGTTTTTTGCTTCTAATTGTTTAGAGAAAATTGGTGTTCATATATTATATGTATTATGAGAGATATTAGTATTGATATCAAATAATTTAAGAGTGATCACGGTATCACAATTCCTTCGATAAGAATGATCATAGTACTATTATTATAGACCTTGAATTTTGAGAATGATTTTAATATATAGTATATGATAATGGTCAAAGTACCATATATGATTGATTCTAATATCATATGAGAATGATCTATGTACTATATTAGAATGATCTGAGTATCATATATGCGAGTGTATTCTAAAATGGATCATATCATGCAATAAGACTCTGATACAGTTGTAGCTGGACTGTATAATCCCGGAGACTACATAATTGATAGTCTGCTTACACAATTTGAACAGTATTGCTAAACATCTTAAAACTCTTTAGGAGGCGTTTGCTAAACATCTTAAATTTTGAACAGTTTAGCCAAAATTTATTTTTAAACCGTTTTTTTGAATCAAATAACAACAATACCCACGTTGAAGACATTGTGGACAAGGGCCCTCACTACTTCAATCTTAATTTCTTGATACCTTAACTCCTTAGGCATGTGTCATGCATAATTTTCTACCACATATGTGTCGTTTTGTTTATCAACACATATGGTTTTGTATTTGAATCCTTATCATTAAAATTTGTTATGTTATGATATGGTATACAATCAATAAATTTGTCTGCGTACGTAATAAGAGTTTTAAGCTATTTAAGTAAATGGTTAAAATTCGATGTATAGTTTATGTATATAGAAAAATATTTAGTTGGTAGAGATGAATCCACCTTATGTGTGGTGCCCTATAAGTTCTCTAATGGTGATTATTATTAACAACGCTGAAATTTTTTTACATACAGTAACAAAGAAATTTATATGTTATGTTTTCAATTAAAATTTTATATTTATAAGTAAATTTTGCTCTTACTACACCAAAGTTTTAGTTCCATTGTGAAACCAAATGTAAACATGTAACGACTTCTATAGCACTTTGTTCCTCACTCGCCTCCTATTTGGAAAGTTATATATAGATCTCCAAATAAATCAACAATGAGAAGTTAAAACAAATTTGAGAAGAACGTGCACATAACAAGTTTTGGATTAAAATGTTTCTTGTTAAACAAGTTCGGTGTGACATGCAGTTTTACAAAGATGATGGACTCTCCTTCAAATGGAGTATATGTTGAAAGAATGTTTCACAAAGTTTCCATTGAGGTTAATGAAGAAGAAACTGAAAAAGAAGGATCGGACCCATTGTACAGGTATAAATTTTGGAGCTGATCACACCCTTTCGTCTTCTCGATCATAGAAGATTTGACCGAAACAATTCTCTTTATTATGGATGTTCCATCCTGATGGAGCAGACTGGTCAGTGAAAGCAGTGTCAACAATGGTTAGTAATTTCTATAATTGATTGTATTTTGTGATTATGATTTGATCTTTGTCCTTTTGAATATTGATTCCAAACCATATGGGGAAATAAGGATTCTTTTCACTTGGGATGTGCTTTATATACTACATACTTTTGAATATAATTGTCACAGTTTGATAGTGTTTTTTACGAATAAATAAAGATAAATATTATCATATAATATCTTGTTTTGTCTCGATGATTATTTTTATAATTTAAACTTTTTATAACTTATCATAATAGATATTTAAAGATATAAATGATTAAAGTTATGCATTAATATATGTAGGCGACAATTATTTTGAGACGGAAAAAATAATAGACTACATCCTTCATAGGCATAATAATTATTTTGTAAGCAATTCAGGCTTATGTTATGAATTATGATTATGATGAGTGGGGTTGTTTGAGAATCAATAGAATACAATCAAGTTTGAAGTTTCTGCTAAAAGAATTCAATAATGGCGACGTTAAGGGTGGGAGAATGCTTTAATTTTCCTACCATGGGAAAATAACATCATAACCATTATAGTAGATATTTGAAGTGACCGAAGTTCAAATCTATTTATATACATCTGATTTCGCAATTTCAATATTTTTTATAGTTAAATTAGAATTTGTAAACTAGGTAGACATATTTATAATAAAGTATGTGCAATCTATTTTAGCTAATCAATTGTATTTTGTGGACCTAAACAAATGAATAATGTTGGAGTTACAAGTGATTGAGCCATTGTGTAGACCTCCCACTTCCCTGCCATTGGAATGTTTACTATTATGTCAATGGTTATGATTTTATTTTCTTATGGTAGGAAACTTAAGGTATTCCCCCACCATAAACGTCACCTTCGATAGTATGTCATATATTACATAATTTTTAAAAGATAAATTATATACACACAAGTGGCGTATATACTGATGCACGCGCGCACATTGCATGTAATAGAGTGGCACACAAACAAGCACACAAATGCAATAGCAAACTGATGCATATGATAGGATGAAAAACACACACAATATCACAACGAATAGAATGGGAAGATGAATGATGAAGAAGTTATTGTATTACTGATTACTAGTTTTGGACATTAATTGAAATTGATTCCTCTTGTTTTGGATGTATGTGATCTCTTGAGTAGTGTTTTAAATTTGGTTTTCAATAATAATATGTGACAGAAATTGAGGAACTCAAGAGAAAGCTGACTAGCAATTCTGCACCAGATTTTAAGATACAGTTGAAAGCAAAATTGACACTGTCTAAAGTAGACACATCTGACTCGGTATAGTAAATAGTTACTATTATTAGTATTTGAGCATTATGTTTGATTTTAAATAAAATATTACACTAGTTATTAATGAGCAGTGGACATTTTTATTTGAGGAAATTCATTTTTTTTTTAAAATAACCTAAAAGTTAAAAAAACACCAATATACTCCGTTTTTCAGAAATTTTCTGATCTAATCTACTGTGTCGTATTAGTTGAAACTCGCTATTGCAAGTAACGAGTTTCAACTTGCACTATCTTTTAGAACTCGCTACTGCAGGTAGAGAGTTTCCACTGTCGAGTTCAGGCTTCGTTTTTCTTTTTTTCTTTGTTGGTTGAATGGAAGTGAATCTTGGAGTTTAGGTTTATTAAAATGTATAGAGTTAAATGGTAGTTTATTGTTTTAAATAGTTTAAGTTAAAATCTGACAACAATATATTTATATCATCTTATTAAACAAATTACAAACATCAATTCAGTACATTTAAAATAAAACTCAATACATTTAAACATACCATAACCTGCAGTAACATTTAAACATAACATTACATTACATAACATAACATAGATAAACATAAAACTCAATACATTTAAACATAACATAACCTGTAATAAAACTTCAATGGATGAGCTTTTTAAAAAATTTAATGGATGTTGATTATCTGTATTGAATTACAGCATTCTTTTTCATTCTCTCTCTGATTAATTTTACTTTTCTGTAGACTCTTGTTGACAAGAAGTTTGCATTTCTCTATAAAAAAGAGAGTCCCACAAAATTTACGCTAGTATTGTAGTATTTTGTTGAAGCTAGTCTTTAGAATATCTGATGCATATGAACATAATTTTTACTGTTAAATATTTTTAGATGTCAATTATAATATTGAAGCACAAGCATTCATCTCTAAAGCTAAAAGGAAAGAGAAGCAAAGCATTCAAAAGGGAATCAAAAGGGAAGAAGCTAAAGTACATACCTACCAAATATGCTATTCTAATTGGTATGACTTATGAGAATTTGAAGAACAAAGACAAGCTTCTCACAATGTGTAGTGCCGTTGAAGTGAAAGATTTGAAAAAAATTCTATAGAAGTAACACGACTTCCCCAAGGATAATGTCTTAATCGTGTCAGAGAAGGTGAAAAATGAACGACACATCCCAACAAAAGACAACATCAAATGGGAGATAAGAAAGATGATTCAAAGGGTAAAAAAGTTGGATATTTTATTTCTCTATGTTACATGACATGGGGAAATGGATAGGAATCATATTGCTGCTGTCACATCATGTGACCATACACCATTTGTGGGTGAGTAATTCTAGTTTTAATAGTACAATCTTAATTTAAACAAAATCTCTTAGTTGAATAACCATTACTAAATGTTTATTTCAGAGACTTATTGGACTGGAGTTGGCATAAAATTTCATCCTTGTTTTGTTACAATAGCCATGTTGAACATTTTAAAATTTCAAAAGTCGAGATCTCAATCCTCAATGGAGCACGTCGTTTTGTCCCAACTTAACCATCAGATACTTTTATTATTAGTACATCCATCCCACCAAAAAGCATTGATCATCTTTTCTATTTCAGTAACTAAATACATTTTTGTCATATTTGTTGAACTTATGAAATACCGATTATATACTGTAATTGATTAAATAGCATTTAAAAGTATTAAAATGGATAAATTTTGGATATAAAAATTTAGATATGACATATTTGAAGCTAATTAATGTTTCTCGAAGACAAACATTTATCTTGTGTTTTTTTTTTTATAGATGTACGAGTGACAAATATTTGTTAAATTTTTATTTATTTATCAATGACATGTATTTGTCCCATATTTAAATGTTTAATCAATAATAGATCAGAACATAACTATATAAATTCAAATCTATTATTAATGAAGAAAAAAAATGTGGAATTTTAGATTATTAGAAAAATTTAAAGAGAATTTAATTTTGAAAGAAGAGTAATAAAAGTTGAAAGAGAAAAAAAATTGGAAAATAAAAAAGATAAAAGAAAGAAAACATAATAAATAATTAAAAAGTAAAAGAGAGAATGTTTGGAATTAAAGAGAAAAAGTTAAAAAAGTAAGAAAGAAAAATAGTTATGTTAAAAAAATAAAAAATAAAATAAAATGACATATTTGTTCTTAAAAGAAATTGATTTATTCATTTGAAAGAAGGATAATAAAGTAATGTTATATGTAATCAACTTTCTTATATTGATAGTAGAATAATAGATGTTAAAGACATTTGTTAAGAAACTTAAAAAATAAATTTTTACCTTAAAAATTATGAATTCAACTTTTTGAAAATAAATATTATATTATTTCAATACAAAATTTTTCTTTTAAGATTCTTAACACATAATTTAAGAGTACTTTTCCTTTTCCTAATCTTCATATATAAAACAAAGCATATCACTTCCTATTTGTGGTTATAATGTTGGGGATGTTGCAAATGTTGCGATGCAAATGCAAAGAAAAATAAAAAAGTCAACAACTTATGAATAGAGAATAAAAAAGGTTCATTTTAAAAATATATCTAGGAACCTTTTTGAAAATAAAATAAAATTACAAGGTCATTTTAAAAATTTCGTAAAATACAAGGACTAGAACACAATTACCCAAAATTACAAAAATCTTTTATATATTTAAACCTAATATAATCTACTACTATTGCATCTTCATTACTACCAACTTCAGTGACTTGCGTAACAAGGCGATTGTGAAACCCTAATCCTTTGATGAAAATGCCAAATTCCAAGATTCAAAATGAAGATCCAAGGTAGAAACTCACATTCTTGTTTATTCTTCACAATTTGATTTTCACAATTTGATCTAATTTCATTATCGAGCACAACAATGGAAGATTCATCTAAGAACACAACACAATTTGTTGTTGAAATTGATTTCAATATTGAAGAAATGATTGATTATAGATTTTTTTCACATTTTAGTTTTATCTTTTTTGACAAATTCTCACACATTTTTACTTGTTATTTTATGTTACAGCTATGAGATTGTGAATGATAAAATGAAGAATATTGTTGAAGTCATCGAATTGGTGAGTTGTGAATTTTTTTTCCTTTTATCAACTAGTATTTAACAATCATACAATATAATAAAGCAAAAGTAGATTTTTGGAAAGTTTGCCATTTGTCATCTAATAAGAGTGCTTAGCTCTTGCAAACTTTCTATTATTAGTAATTGATCTATTATTATTTTTTTTAAAAAAATTTATTTGTATATTTAATTTTGATCATATCTTTACACGGTTTCTTATATAATTTTTAGTTTAGTGGAGTATTCATTTTTTTTCTTTGCCTTTCCAATAACCAATGAATGTTAGAATTACACATTCCTCTTTCATTTATGTATTTTTCAACATTTCCAATCTTATTTTCGAAAAATAAACTTTCCCAATCTTTGTTTAAATCTCTTCCATATTTTTTCATTTACTTTTCAGCATTTCCAAACTTTCCTTCACACTCTTTTGCTCTCACACATTCTACTCATGGAAATTCCAACCGAGTATGTCTTTCAATTGCAGGTCATATGTACTCCTATGGTTGACATTATCTTTTATGTTTTCCCTAAAAAAAAACATCTTTATTTCTCATCTCTTGAAACAGAAATATGAATGAATCAACATTCAATACCCTATCCATCTTCTTATTCTTTTGTTTATGAAGATTGTATTGACAGTTGCTTGGATTTTAATTTTACTCTTACATGGTAGCTTCTTCCTACGTCACATTATTTTTCTACTCACATTATTCACCTCTTTGTGTATTCCCTATAATTTAACATCATGACTAATTAACTTGGCAGCATCATAACAGCAATGTTTGAAAATTTTGATTTTGTCGCTACAACTACCCTTGCAAAGAGTGTTTTCATAATTCTTTTGTGTTGTTACGAATCTAACAATTTTGTTTTTCATATTTTTTTAGATCACAAAGTTCAAGTCATGGTGCAAAAAACTCTAATATAATTTATCATTTTGAGAAGGTATGGGTGTGGATTTGCCTCTAATTCATTGTTAGAAACTAATATTATTATGATTTTTTTTGTGACATGTTTGATATATGTTTGGTCAATGTGTATATGTAAGGATTATAGTTGAAGATTTTTTTCAGAGCTTTTCATAGCTATTTAAGAAAGACTTGGCTCTTGGTAATTAATTTAATATTGTCACCTCTTTTTTAAACTGCCTATTTATTATTTTGTAATCATAATAGCATATTTAGAATATCATATTATTAGAAGCCTTATGGTGACAAATATCAAATAATCCACTCACAAAGATTTTGGACTTTTCTTTGTCTATTTGCTTATGGTGTTAAGGAATTCAAAAGTTTATGATAGTTCTCATGTAATTTCTTATGGTTTTATTTTTGACAGAGGATATCTCCCAACCCATCCCTTTGGGGTAAGATTTACTTTGGAGTTTCAACTAAAAAATAAAGAAGTAGAAGTTCTACATGTAAAATCACTTTGTATTACAAATCTTTTTTGCCAAAGATTATATATTCAAATAACTTCATTATATGAAATATGCAATTCAGCCAAAGATAAATTATTAAATGTGAAGCCATGAAGGTGTTGATGTTGGTAAAATTGTTTGATAAAAACATTTTGTGCATACCCGTGCCTCAAAATAACTATAAAAAATCATTTGTAGTTATTATGGGTTAGTGTATTATAACATAATAAAACCTTTATTTTGTTGTTGTGAATGTTTAAAATTGAGTTTAAAATCGACGATGTGTGATGGTTGTTACTAAATTTTCAATTGGATACCATTCTTTGCTAATGTAGGTTTGAATCAGAGTAATCAAACGAAAGGTTACCGTCAATAGTGTCAAGTAATGTTAGATAGATTGGAGAAACTAGCATAATAGGAGAGATTATGGTGTTCTCAACTTCAAGTTTAATGTTCTTAAGGTTTGATAGAGTAATATACCAATAACGATTGGATGATCACTTTGATTCTATAAACAAATAAATCACTTGAGTTCCATTATTTAATTTTTGGTTTTCTTTGGTCTGTACAGACTACAATTAAGAAAGTTAAAGGCAATGAGTTAATTCCCTTTTATGTTTCATTCATGTTTTGTACAATTTCTATGAATCTACTTTCGTAAATAGTAGTAATGCACATTATTTGATTGGTAAATATTTGAGATTTTTTTCTTTCAAATTAAATATCATGGTAGGATAATCTTAAATTACTTCACCAATCATGTATATAACAAATTGCTGGACAAATGAGTGTGTTTTCATAGGGGAAACACATAACTTTTTTTTTTTTGAGTAACAACTTTTTATTTATTTATTTATTACATCACAGACGCTTTCTAATGAAGAAACATGACTTCCCCGAGGATCATGTCTTAATCATGTCAGAGGATGTGGAAAATGAACACATCCCAACAAAAGACAATATTAGATGGGAGATTAGGAAGATGATTCAAAGGGCAAGACAATCAGATGTTTTATTTCTGTATGTCACAGGACATGGTGAAATGGATAGAAATGGAATTGTTGCCGTCACGTCAAGTGACGATAGACCCCTTGTGGGTGAGTTATATTATTATTTAGTCTTAACAGTACAATTTTGATTTAAACTTTGTTGACTACCAATTATTTTATTGTAGAGACCTATTGGTCCGGAATTGGGCATAAGGTTCCCTCTGGTGTGACCCTCGTTACTGTAATGAACACCTGCTATGGAGGGAAGTTCTTTGAAGATGCTGCTGAATGTGAAGGAGATGTCATTTCTTTGTCACCCTTAGGAGCAAATCAAACCATGGCTCAAGGGGTATTTTGGTTCCAAGTCTTAGAACAAGTTATGCAAAAGGGAAGAGGTAACCATTAACAAATTTTTGTTTCAGAGACTTATTGGTCTGGAGTTGGGCATAAAGTTTCATCCTTGTTTTGTTACAATAGCCATGTTGAACATTTTAAATTTTCAAAAGTCAAGACCTCCATCCTCATTTGAGCACGCCGTTTTGTCCCAACTTAACTATCAGATACTTTTATTATTAGTACATCCACCCCACCAAAAAGTATTGTTCATCTTTTCTATTTTAGTAACTACAGACATTTTTTTCATATTTGTTGAACTTATAAAATATCGGTTATATATTGTAATTGATTAAATAACATTTAAAAGTATTAAAATGGATAAATTTTGGATAGAAAAATTTAGATATGACATATTTGAAGCAA
This sequence comes from Trifolium dubium, assembly GCA_951804385.1. Lineage (NCBI taxonomy): Eukaryota > Viridiplantae > Streptophyta > Magnoliopsida > Fabales > Fabaceae > Trifolium > Trifolium dubium. Next base: position 4,870,148 of record OX638062.1, on the reverse strand, counting down.
ATTAATGTTTCTCAAAGACAAACATTTATCTTGTATTTTTTTTATAGATGTACGAGTGACAAACATTTGTTAAATTTTTATTTATTTATCAATGACATATATTTGTCCCATATTTAAATGTTTAATCAATAATATATTAGAACATAACTATATAAATTCAAATCTATTATTAATGAAGAAAGAAAATGTAGAATTTTATATTATTAGAAAAGTTTAAAGAGAAATTAATTTTAAAAGATGACTAGATGAGTAGTAAAAGTTGAATGAAAAAAAAAATTGGAAAATAAAAAAGATAAAAGAATGAAAACATAATAAATAATTAAAAAGTAAAGAGAGAACGTTTGGAATTAAAGAGAAAAAGTTAAAAAAGTAAGAAAGAAAAAATAGTTTAAAAGATCTTAAAATGACATATTTGTTCTTAAAATAAATTGATTTTAATCATTTAAATGAAGGATATTAAAGTAATATTATATGTAATCAACTTTCTTATATTGATAGTAGAATAGTAGATGTTAAAAACATCTGTTAAGAAACTTAAGAAATAAATTTTTACCTTAAAAATTATGATTTCAACTTTTCAAAGATAAAATATTATATTTTTTCAATACAAAATTTTTCTTTTAAGATTCTTAACATGTACTTTAAGAGCACTTTTCCTTTTTCTAATCATCATATATAAAACAAAGCATATCACTTCCTATTTGTGGTTATAATTTTGGGGATGTTGCAAATGTTGAGATGCAAATGCAAAGAAAAATAAAAAAAATAAAAAAGTCAACAACTTATGGTTTTGTCAAAAAAAAAATAGAGATAATTATTTTTTGATACGTATATTGATAGATAATCTAATACTAAAAATTGTGATAAGCATTTGTCAAAAAAAATTGTGATAAGGATAATTTTGGAATATTAAGATAAATTTAAGTTAACTTTGACAATATATTTAATATAAAAAAATAAAGCTCCCCTCTCCTCCATTCCAAATCTCCCAATTTGGGGGAAAGTAGATAATCGATTTGTAAGCGATTTTGCTCCTCTGTTCTCACCTCCCTCTTAAAAATTGAACTAAATGTTTATATTTAAAAATAGGACAAAACTTAGGTACATTTATATAGATACTTTTTGAATGGTTCTTTACCCTTTAAAAAAATCATAAATTTAAAAAAAATAATAGTTTGTTATATTAAAAATCATACAAAAACTATTTAAAAAAATGCATCTAACTTTTATCTTCAAAAATATCACCTATGAATAGCCAGAGCAATTTTAAATAAAAAATCATTTACTCACATGTTCGAAAATAGTTATTGCTAATTTTTTAAGACACTATATTTGAATTGATATTGATGGAGCACAATATGGAATGGAATATAAATTTCACTATTATTTTTTTTACTCAAATGTAACTGATATTTTATTAAAAATGACAATATTCATTCTTTCAAATTTGCAAAGTACATTAATCGACATCATAACATATTCAAATTCGCTAAAAATTAAAAAGGAGAAATCGGCAAACAAGCTCACCGCATCAGAGTTAATAGTATAAAACGGGAAAATGATAAAGCCTACAACTGATATGACAAAATATAAATGTTCAGAGTACTCGTGCTTCCGGATCTGCAACGTTGAAGACGCTAAAGTCATTGAATCTGCTATGAAGTTGGATTGAAGTAAATCTGCAAACTTGAAACAAAACAAACACCGTAAGAAGACGGGAAAACCAAATACCGTACGAAGAGATGATTTAAAAGTAGGAACCATAAATGTTGTGATAGAAAATATTTGAGGGACCAAAAGTGAATGAACATTTTTATAAGAACTAAAAATGAAATTCGAGATATTTATAAAGACCAAAGAATTATATAACCCTAATTTTTATTTTATTTATTAAATTTACAAAAAGAAAATAAAATTTACAAACGTGACATGGTCATATTATTTTAAACATTTGTTATCTATTCTATATGTTTTGAACACATTAGTCTTCAATTAAACATTATTTTTTGTCCTTATTGCATGAAGAAAAAAAACACAAATTAAGAGAAAAAATATTTGATGTCAGAACTCACTTAAAATTCTAAATTATTAGGATTCTTTTCTTTAAAAATCATAGGATGAAAACAATAAAAAATACAAGATTATATATATAGAACAACCTCAAATTATAATAACCACATAAACATTATTTAATTGGTTTTTTCTTGTCACTCCTCAAGATTTAAGGGTGTTTACCTCCAATCACTTAAAAAAAATTTAATCGATATAAATTTCTATAAAATACGCCGTTGGATTAAAAATTTATATCATATAGATCATTTGTGTAAAATTTCAGACAAATCTAAAATCATTTGATATGTTATTGAGACTATCAAAATTAACAGTTTCTGTGATTACTTAAACACCGTTAATATTTATGTGTCTCAATAACATATCAAATGATTTTAGATTTGTTTGAAATTTGACACAAATAATCTATATGATATAAACTTTCAATACAACGGTACATTTTATAAAAAAATTATATCGCTTAAAACTTTTTATAGTAGTTAAAAATAAATACTCCAAATCTTAAAAGGGTACACAAATTGTCACCAAATTAATTACATCACATCACACCTCATGAGTAAGTATCACACCAAAGTTTCAAAAATGCATACACCAATTGGAAAACCCAACAAAGACGACCCTTTTATTTCCCCACTAAATCGCAAACTCTTTATTATTTTCATTTTTTGTAGATAGCATAGTAAAACTCACTTTTTTTTCTTCTTCTTTTCAATATCCCCCAATTTGAATTACCTTAGTTTCATTTTTCTTCACTTCCTCCTTAGGTATAGTTACAATTAAAACACCATTTTCCATATTAGCCTTAACTTGATCAACCTTAGCATTTTGAGGTAACTTAAACCTTCTTTGAAATTTGCCACTACAACGTTCAACATGATGCCACTTGTTATCATTTTTCTTCTCTTTATTGTCTTCATCTAAATTATTATTCCTTTCACCACTAATTTGAAGCACTTTTCCATCATCAATTTCTACTTTTACATCCTCTTTTTTTAGCCCCGGAAGATCACATATAAAAACATGTGAATTTTTGGTTTCTTTCCAATCCGTTGGGGTGCTTAGGACAGGACATTTGTTTATTATAGATAAGAAAGGGTCATAGGTTTCATCACCTAGAAGTTGTGAAATAAGTGACATTGTTAAATATTGTTGTATTTGGATTGAACACAAAAATATTACTAGTATATTAGAAATCGGTTGAAACAAACTGTAACTTAGTTGGTCATGAGAAATGTTTGGATTGTATACGTAGGTTTATATAGGGTGCAAAGTTAAGTTCATGAAGTTTCTTGAAGTTTCATTTTATATGATTAATTAATTTTTTATATGTAGTTTGATTGATGTTTCCACCACTTCTATAGTTGATGCCCTTTTTGTGAGATTAATTCTCGTTTCTTCTTACATGCTCTTGTTTGTTCTAGTGCCATCCTCTTGTCCTTTGTATTTGGTGCACTATAAATAAAGGCAAATGTTAACATGTGCCCTAAAAGTATATGTTAAGAAATTTAATAAAGAAATATTCTTTTAAAAAATTGTGTATTTACCTTTTTAATGGTCAAACTATTGTATTTTCCAATACAAAAATTCTATTTTTGGTTTCCTTAACATGTGCCCTTAGGGCACACATTAACAAGACCCATAAAGGCTTAATGGTCAAACTATTGTATTTTCCAATACAAAAATTCTATTTTTGGTTTCCTTAACATGTATCGTTAGGGCACACATTAACAAGACCCATAAATAAATACTCTAAATTTCATAGTAAGTGTCACATTTGTAAAAAATACTTGTTGTGAAAAGTGAATTATTTTTAGTAGTTTCAATGTGATTTTAAATTTGAACATAACAGGAGTTGTTAATGGCTCCTCCTAAATTAATATGTATTCATATCTAGCGAAAGATGTCTTCTAATACCTAGTATAAACTTTACTCAAAAATATCATTCAATTGTGTAAATTATATAGAAACTTATCTCTCAATAGTATTTTTTTTTTCAGTGTGTGTTATGCTCACAAAGAAAAAGGTGGGATGAAGTTGCACTTATTGAGGCCCAATACCAACAACAATGATGGTTGCTCTTCGCCCCTCCAATCTCCTAAGAACGTTGATGACACTGAAAAAAAATATGTTTAAATTTATGTATTTATAGAAGATATAAGTATATATATCATACGAAGTAAAAAAAAAAGTATATATGTCATATATAAGTTAATTTAAATATGAGATAGATTTGACAAATTTACAAATTGAATTTACCTGTCGAATCTATCTAAACAAAACAAATTTATTTAAACTCTATAGGGAATATTTTCTTAAAAAAAATAAAAAGTCCTAGGAGGCTAACCCCAAATATATAATAAAGAAAAAGATGATACAAAGACGGGAGGCAAAACAAACCCTCCCAAGATTAAAAAAAACGATAATAAGATAAACCAAAAGCCTAATTTTAACAAAGTCACCCCTAATAATAATGGGACAATTATTAAACCAAACACTATCAATAATACTTAATATTCATTCAAAAAAAAATCAATACTCAAGCCTAAGTTTGCAAATTTGTCTACACAATGGTTGTCTCCCCTAAAGACATGAGTAACAAAAAAATTCATGTTTCTCACAATAAGTGATCAGTTGTTCCATCTATTCCTGAGCTTTTAAGGAATCGAAATAAAAGATTTGAAGGCCAGAGCGTGACTAGTTTAGAGTCACACTCAAGTCAAAGATGAAGCCAACTTCTCTTATGGGCTAATTCAATAGCAGTCATAACATCAATAAACTCACATGAAAAGACATCTATAAATTCAATATTAGAGACGAAACAACCAAGAACATTAGCAGTTTTATCTCTTAAAATCCCTCCACAAGTAGATGGACCAGAATTTCCAATAGATGTCCCGTCTATATTGCATTTAATCCAATTAAAAAAAGGAAATTGCCAAATAACCTCTCTAATAGTTAGAGAATAAGAACTTTAAGAATTTAGAGTTCAATCAAAAAACAACTAAAATCTTACTTGTAATTATTTTAGTTAGGAATCAAACTCAAGTACTTGTAATAGATTCCATCTTAATAATTGAAGTTCTCAACTACTTAGTTAAAGTGACTATATATGCAACAACTTCTTATAAGAACAGAACACTACAAATGCTCATTTTTATTAACAAATGCACATGCTAGCCTACAATAAGACTAACTCTTTCAATTCATATGTCAATCGTCAACTATACATTTTTTATTCAATAGAATTTCGAAACGTTGCAAACAAAACAACGACAGTTTGGGACAAAACAGAACAATGAAGGACATATATTTAGAGGTATTCGAAAAAAGTAGTAATATTTGATCCATGCATCACTCTATTGTCTTTTCTCTCTTCACAACATTGTTTTGAATAGCAAGTATTATTGTAACTTTATAAGTAATTCAACATTGATCTTGCTTTTTGCTCCAAATAAAATTAAATATAGGTGGTAGTAACCTTAAAGATGCTTGGTTCCGGTATTTACGTGTCTTGGTTAAAATGGTAACCAAAAAGATGTTCTTAGACATTATATAGATTTATGGTAGAATTTGGATTATTATTGTTATATAAATGTGGCATATATTTGAGTTCTTTAATTATTTGATTCTAAGTTTTTTTCCTTATCATTGCATATGAAAAACATAATGTTGGAAGAGATAATCACATATTTTTGTTATAAAATATATGCATGTGAAATTCTTATAGAGTTTATTAACACATGTTTGAGATCAAAGTGGATGTTTTTCACCTAAAAATAGATTTAATTTGAAACTTGAAATGGTAGCTTCAAAAATCATGTCTATAACACATTGGGATGTAGAAATTCAACGGTCAACATGTAACCAAACTAACATTCTCACTTAAAATACAAACAAAGTTACAAACTATTCCTCAAGTGTGTGTGACAATGAGACCGAACATTATCTAAAGCCATACTATTTTGGAAATTAAATTTAACCTTAAACATAAACCACTTGTGTTGTTTCCAAACAAGTCTTCAATGTTCTCTGTCCTTTCTTACCAAATTTCGAAAAAATCTACTGCCCTACTCTCAAGTCTCAACTACTTTATCATCAGCTATCAATCCCTGATTCTTCTCCATGTTGTTTCCTACATTAATAATCATACCATATAGTACTTATAGACATATATAGCTCACTAGCTCTTTGTCATTTTAAATCTCTTCCTTCTACTAGTAGAAAAACTTCTCAACATAATAACACATTTCTTATACCTTTTATAAATTCTTCTATCAATGTTCTCTCTTGCTATCTTCCTCTTTCTCTGAGATTGAAATTTCTTAAGGTCATAACTTGTTCAAGGTATATATATCCTACATCCCTTAATTAGTGCTTTTACTTATCATATCCTATGAAGCATTTATGACCATAATGAAAATAATACTAGCATTTTTTTATTTAAACAGATGGTGAAATTGGTGTCGTCTCTAAAGAATTTTGTTAAAGGTCATGAAACCATCGTATTCATGACTTAGTTTGTTGACAGAAGATAGAGAGCACATCTGAACAAACACAAAAGGCTGTGTTTGAACAGTTATGTGCTCTTTATTCTTCTGCCAACAGACTCCTCCATTTCTTTAATTATCGGCTACTAATTTCTCTTCCTTTTAACTATCCATGAGAACATTCTTTCAAGTTCCAATTTATTTACTTACAACATATAAAGCAATTCGATCGAGGAGTAAAACCCAGGTGAGTATTTGTATTTATTAATTTTGTCTGATTTTAAATATACGAAAAAATGTATACTATATGTATTTGTACGTTTGAAATTTTTTTAATTAAATACTCCCTCCGGTCCTAAATATAAGAAACTTTTTACTTTTTAGATTCATAGAATCTTTGATGTATTTGGTCTATATTATGAACCAAATACATCAATCATTCTATGAACCTAAAAAGTAAAAAGTTTCTTATATTTAGGACCGGAGGTAGTATATGTAAGATAACATGAAGTATCACATGACACGTACAAATTAAACAGAAAAAAACCATCTTTTTTCCTCTTCCTTTTGAGAGTTTTCTTCAATTAATTTGTGCTTGCATGCATTTTTTATTGTTTGGTAATTAATTAAACTATAATAAAAACTGTACATTAGAAATTAATTTTGCACGTTCAACAGTTGACTTGACCCGAGCCATATGTGTACGAGTGATGTAAGTGATTACAAAATAAAGTGACTTTCTTGTACTTCCACAAATGGATTGCTATCACAATGTGTGACTAAGTCAAAAAAAGGCTAACTTTTAAAGTTGAACCATTTTAGGTGGAAGTGCAGTAAATATATCATTATTACTATGCAAAAATTAATTTTAAAAACACTGATTGTAAAAATAGTCATTTGTCATTAAAAATGTTAACCATGTTTCATTCTTTGTTTTAGTTTACTTTTGAGACAAATTGTGTATGTGATCATTGAATGTTATATTAATATTTAAAGAATATTTTACAACTCAACACCCCACAAATATGACCTTTATTGACAACAACGATGTCATAATCATAGATGGAAAAAACCATGTTAATTTTGATGATTATATATTAAAATACTCACTATGATCACTATGATGTTAGTTGTCACGTGAGTTTAATTTAATTTCTAGGAACATTACATATAATATGTAAGAATTAGAGTTCGATCGAATTCTGATACTTTGTGCATCATAAACATAGTAAATAGAGTATTATTGTGAGGTGGACATTATGTATATAACAGTGATGAGTTATATTACTCATGAATTTGGTTAGCTACAAAAAAAATCTTTTTATCCTATATATAGTAAAATAAATAATTCTTTCACACGTGTGTTAACAAACACTAACCAACTAGTATTACATTACACACACGTACTCCTTCCGTTCCAAAATATAAGAGAAAATTGGTCAAAAAAATTTGATATATCTAGACCAAATTTTTAACCACATTTATCAATTTTATTTTATCAATTTTTTCATATATTTTGACGCGGAGGGAGAGAGTATATGTGTAGTACTCATTCACACATGTAATATTATGTCTCTAATGTGGGAAGGTAATATCTACCATGCATTTCCCACTTGGATATAAGAGAGTCATAACTCATTAAGAGGTATAGACAAAGCCTCAGTGAGAGGATCAACAAGTTGTTGAGAAGACTTAACATGAACGAGCTTCAAAGGGTTGCACATATGTTGACAAATAAAATGGCAATTAGTATGTCTACACATTTTTGAGCGTTCGTGATTTAGAGGATTAGAAGTTAATTAGATAGTTGATTATATTATTGACTCTCGATCACAAAAAACCATCACTAACTACAAATTAACTTTGAAAATTTTGAGAAATTGCTTCATCAGCAAAAGTTTTGAGGTAATGGATTGTATAGTTCTAAGATACATAGCTTCACCCAAAAGATAGAATTAGATTTGAAATTTTGGTCTATGTTATCACAAAATGTAGAAATATTATCTTTCAGATATAGAATCATAGAATTGATTTTAGTGGTGTTAGAAACATGAAATCAAACATATATGCTTTATCTATTATGGAGTATTGCATAGATTAATTACAAATTTTATGTACTTATATACATAAATACGTAGTTTTTTATAACTTGTTGATGTGTAATTAATATATAAAGTTGATATGATAAAAATTTAAAACTCCGGTATTTTTGAAATATCAACATATTATTGGTTTATGTCTATAAAATATTTGATGATTTTATATGCAAAAAATTGTTAATTATTTGCACCGTTTCTATTGCGGATTTTATGTGCTTCTATTTACGGAAATAGAGTTTTATATATATTTTAATAGATACCGTCGATATGATAAAATTTTAAAAACTCAAAAATATTTTCAAAATAGCATAATGCAGTATTTCTATAAAATATTTGTCTCATATTCGTTGCAAGTTTTTAGTACTTACATACACAAAAGAGATTTTTATAAACTAATTATTTTTAAAATATTTTTGAGTATTAATATATTGAGTACATTAAGTACAAGATTGATTCTTGTTGGGCCTACAACAAGGGATGCAACCACAATGGGCTGAGTATAGTCAGCTGCCCACGCATTGGATTTTTAAAATCTACCCAAACTATTCTATAGTTTTTAATTTTAATTTTAACACCCTTATTTTAATATAAGAGACGAAGGCTAACAACGCGTTTCTTAACACAAATTTTATGATACATTTTTTTATTGATTGAAATTTATATGGGTTCCGCTAAATCAATAAAAATGAGTGTTAAAAAAAAATGTTTTTAGTATTGTTATTATGATTATTTATATTTAATGCGCCTCTATCTCTGAGTGTTAATTCTTGTGAAACATTAGAATTAGAATATGGATCTTATTGTGCTCTTAAAATACACGTTAAAGAAGTAAAAGTGAAAATAAATAAATGATAATATGATTATAGTCTCTTAACTTGTAAGAATTAGAACTATTTATAACAATTAACTGACTCACAGTCAAGTTTCACAAAATTCTTCATTATCGGCGTTCTCACTTATTTCTTTCATCTTGTCATATGTGTGTCTCATACTAAACGACTAAAGTTATCTATTTTTCACTTATTTTCTCTTCTTCTCACTTCATACTTCATATCAATATTTGCATCTATAACTTCGAAGAATACTCAATAATTAAAAAAATTAAACATCACACACTTAAAGTATATAGTTACTAAAATTCATTTGATACTTAATATATTTTATTTGAATTTTCTAAATAGGCAAGTTTGCTCCAAATTAGTTAGTAGATTAAAATCCAACAAATTATTGTCTATCAATGTGCACCAACCTTTGCCAACCTCTTTGTAACATGAAATCTTTGTTCATCGATCAGTTAACAGTGGTCCACAAGACCACAACTACTTATACAATTTTCTCCAACCATTGACTATATAGATGTAACACATTATATGATAATTAGAAAAATGTGTTCCGCAGTTGGTGGAAAAAGTAATAAAACATCATATTGCCATCAATGGAAATTAAATTATTGTCTGAAAGAAATTTTAGAGATGGTAATTAATTAAAATTAAAATAATTATGAAAGGAATTACTCATCATAGAGAATGAACAAGTACATAGTAACATAGTAGTACTTAATTAGTTACTATAAACTAAGATGCTCTTTTGAGAATTAGTGAACCATTTAGGTGAAAATGTCAACAACAGTAATCATAATAAAGTAGGGATTGAGACATTTTGTCACAATAATTAGAAATTGGTAAGGATTTGGTTGTTCAATTGGCCCAAAGGTAAAAGCAATGTTACCCAACTAAGACACATGAAATGGTTGTTTATATGTACCGCAGGTACTGCCACTAATTGATGGTGTTGTTTAATTAACTCATAAGGTATGCCTTCATGATTCATGCCTTTTAAAAATTAGTCTTATTATGTTAACCAACATGATTCAGTAATAATAAACGCTAAATTTGGTAGGAAATATAACAGTTCAATTTTCCGTAACTGCATTAGAAATAAAGAGGATCAGAAGCATTTGATACTATAACTAACTTAGAACTAGATTAGTCGGTCTAATGAATCGAATATTAGTGGTAAGAAGAAACGATATAATTACTCTCGTATTCATATGGTATATATAGTTTAGTGTCTTTGTTTCTCAAATTAAATTTTGTTGTTTTTTCATTTTAACTTTGAGATTAAATTTATTAGACCGAATATGTTTGCTCATATTTTAACTAGGACAACATTTCTTAGTCTATTTATCGTATTTTTTAAATTTTATTCCTCTTTATACGACACTCCTTTTTTATCACGAATTGAAATACTCCCTCTGTCCCAAAATGTAAGCAAATTTGACTTTTTAGGTACATTTGACTATTGATGTATCTAGCTCATATTATGGACCAAATACATCAATAGTCAAATGTATCTAAAAAGTCAAATTTGCTTACATTTTGGGACGGAGGGAGTACTATTTTTTCATAAGCAAAAGGTTAACAATAAAATTATCTATGAATAACAATAGTAGTATGTATGAATTCAAACCAAAATTAGGCAAAATGCCACCAACCTCAAAAGGCAAAGTAGCATGCTTAATTACAATTTACAAACCGTAAAATATGAATTATTTTACATTAACCCAAACGTAGTTTCATACTCATCAAGTTTTGATCAATGTGAATCACACTATAAATGTAATAGAACATGGCACAATTTGAGGAAAAGAAAAACCGGAGAAAGAGACATGAAATGAATGTAACTTGCACTTTATTAATTTAAATACCTGATCAATGTCAACGCAATGACGGACCAAGAAAATTTTCCCACTGTGAAATTGAATGAGAATTTTTTCATGTACTTTATGAGTATTTTTTGGTGTATAAATGAATGGGATTTGAAGGTAAAATTAGACCTACAAATAATAATATATGTGCTGACCAATAAAATTTTATTCTTGACCAATTGTTATTTTATTAGAAATTTAGAATTTAAATGCTTACGTTATTGACACATGTCTTGCAGAAAAGATTCAGAACATATTATGTTATATAGAGTCAAAATAATTAATATTCTCTCCTCTCATTGTATATATAGAGATAATAATAAATCATTAAAAAATTATAAAATATTCAACTCTTTTTTTGGTATAAATTATAAAAATTATAAATTAACAATTTCACCCCCTTTTTTTTTAATTTATAATTTCATACAGAGAATGAATATTTTATAATTTTTTAATGATTTATTATTATCTCTATTGCTAATTATAAAAATCTATTGACAAAAAATTGTCTAAATATATATAATTCACTTTTCAAATTATATATTGGATACATATATCAACTCCTAGTTTTTTTTGGTATGTATATATCAACTCCTAGTTAATATTATTAAGTGTTTTGGATGGAATATGAAAAATTAAGACCAACTATTACACATTTTATTCAAATGATTTTTTAAGTATATATATATATATATATATAATGAGACACAACAAATTTAGAGATCAAAGTCTCTAATACTTATAACTTAAGCGACCAAAATAAAATAAAAACTTAAAAGATTATAATGTAAAATCTAAAAAATAACTTTAAGGTATAAAATATAATTTGGTTTTTTGTTTTAATTTAAATGATGGTAATTTTATAATTGCACCTATAGAAAACAAAAAAGTTATATGGGCTTGGTGACACACGGCCTACCCTAGCCCATGAGAAGCCCCGCTCGGTTGCTAACACAAAACCCTAATCTACCGAAGTGCCTATAAATAAATCGTTTGGTTCAGTTTTGCAAGACAAGCAAGAATTTGCGCCGACTCACTAAACTATATCGATGGATCTCTAGATCTCTTTCTCCACCATTATATCTCGCATCTACGTAGAGGTAAATTTGATCTTCACTATTTATTCATCACTCATTCATTTATATACTTGCAAGATTGAATTGATTATGATGACATGTTAGTGAGGGGTATGCCACTTGCAATGTTGTTTTACTTAAAATATGCGTGTGTGAAAAATCTCATGTTATTAAATTGATTGAGTTTACTTTTTTTGTTGGCTTCTTTAATTTTTTTTTAATCTTTTGTTTTTTGTCTCCATAGTAGATCCACCATGCGACGCAACAAAATTCAGTTCATGGAGAGTCAGTTTATGCTTGATCGATTGAAAATTGTCAATGTAGTCATCTATTTCTATGATTTCGGTTTTATGATTTTATTTTGTGTTGTTCAACACAAATTTCTATCAACCGTGATTTCTTTGACTAATTACAATTGCAAAGAGGAGAATTCCAACTCACGCATTCACAGTTGCCAACATTAGATTGAGAATCAATTGGTCACCATTAGCTTCATGGTTAGTAATTTTCTTATTATAGATTAACCATTGATATTTCGTTATTGGTGGAAGAAAATATATTAATGTACTATCTGTTGATTTTTAATTTTGTTAACTTTTGAATAGGATCAAGGAATTTACTGCTGTTCGGTGATCATGTGAAATTCATATTTCATGCCATTTGAATGCTACATGAAACTTGGTAGTATTGTAGTAGTTATTTCCAACCTCTTGTTCACCACATAACATTATATAGATGGTCATGCCCTATTCCAATACTCTACAATATTACATTATCATACTCATTATAGACCAGTAAAAAATGGAGAATGGAGAACATTAGAATAGTGCTTGTTCAAAAAAAGAACATTAGAATAGTTGGAATAGATGCATTTTTATAGTTTAAGGAATTTAATATTTGTAACTTCTATATGGTGGATGCTAGCGTGAGAGACCCTTGCATGTCTTTCATCGGTGGGAGAGCAATTTCAACCATTTAAATTAAATCTATGGTTTAGACTAAAAGTGAGAACATGTACAATTGTTACACTTGATTTAGTTTTTTATTTTTTATTTTAAAAAACAACAACTTCATCTCTCATCTGGAAAAATAAAATTTCATCTCTATCTCAAGAACAACAACAACTTCATGGATCTTCTTTCTCTCTTTACAATTTCGGTTTTTCATTTTCGATTTCATCGATTTTGTTTTTCATTTCAATTTCGATTTTTAATTTCTTTTTCGTTTCAATTTTGTTTTCTTGTGCGTGATAAAAATTGTGAGGAAATAAAAAGTATCTTGGCTCTTATTAACAAATCTAATCATAAGGATTTTAGATTTGAACATTGCATGTTGCAATGTTGTTGTTGAAGTTTCGGAGATGATGAATACTCCGTTTGGATCAGAATATGCAGTTTTTTTTCTTCTTATTTTTTAAATTTGTTTATGGTTTTATTTTTATATTTTTGGTAAAGTTTTTATTTTTTTCTAATGTTTTTTTTTGGAATAAGTTTTTTTTTATAATTTTTCATTTTAAATAAATATGATTTCAATAATTATAATAATAAAAAAACATATTTAAAAAAAATCCACACATGTAAGCCACATCATCTGAAGTGAAGATTTCATGTCCTACTTGTTAAATTAGGGGGATAAACCACGAAATATTAAAATTACATAGACGAAACTCAAAAAAATAAAATTAAAGGGGTAAAAAAAATCCATCTATATTATAGAGGATTAAGATCTGTAGTTTCAGTCGAATTTCATAGTCCTTTCATAAACACTAGTTCTCCGATGATACAATTATTACAATCAGTTTATACATTCGGAATTCGATCGACGAAATTCTCATTGTAATTCATTTGTTAGTCTAATTATGTGATATTGAACGGTCGGATTGATAAAATACGAAATTGAGAGTCAAAATATGTGGTTTTAGTCGAACTTTATGGCCTTTTCCATAAAAATGAGTTCTTCCATGAGACAGTTATGACAATCAGCCTATACATTCGAAATCCGATCGACAAAATTCTCATTGTAATTCATTTGTTAGTCCAATTATGTGATATTGAACGGTCGGATTGATAAAATACAAAATTGAGAGTCAAAATATGTGGTTTTAGTCGAACTTCATGGCCTTTTTCATAAAAATGAGTTCTTCCATGAGACAGTTATGACAATCAGCCTATACATTCGAAATCCGATCGACAAAATTCTCATTGTAATTCATTTGTTAGTAGAATTAGGTGATATTGAACGGTCGGATTGATAAAATACAAAGTCGGAGAGTCAAAATATGTGGTTTCAGTCGAACTTCATGGGCCTTTCATAAAAACGAGTTCTTCAATGAGACAGTTATTATATTTAGGCTATACATTCGGAATCCGATCGACAAAATTCTCATTGTAATTCATTTGTTAGTCCAATTAGGTGATATTGAACTGTCGGATTGATAAAATACGAAGTCGGGCGTCAAAATATGTGGTTTTAGTTGAACTTCGTGGCCCTTTCATAAAAACGAGTTCTCCAATGAGACAGTTATTACAGACAGACAATAAATTCGAAATCTGATCGACAAAATTCTCATTGTAATTCGTTTGTTAGTCCAATTAGGTGATAATGAATGGTTGCAATTAGGTGATAATGAGCGGTCGAATTGATAAAATACGTAATCTATAGTCAAAATCTGTAGTTTCAGTCGAATTTCAGGGCCCTTTAATAAAAACTAGTTTTCATGAGACAATTATTACAATTAGACTATAAATTTAGAATCCGATCAACAAAATTCTCATTACATTGAACGATCATATTGATAAAATACGTAATTGAGAGTCAAAATATGTAGTTTCAGTTGAACTTCGTGACCTTTTCTTAAAAACAAGTTCTCCGATGAGATAGTTATTATAATTAGGCTATACATTCAGAATCAGATCGACAAAATTCTTATTCTAATTCATTTGTTAGTCCAATTAGTGATATTGAATGGTCGGATTGATAAAATACGAAGTCGAGAGTCAAAATATGGGGTTTTAGTCGAACTTCATGGCCCTTGAGTTCTCCGATGAGACAATTATTACAATCAGACTATAAATTTGGAATCCGATCGACAAAATTCTCATTGTAATTCGTTTGTTATTCCAATTAGGTTATATTAAACGGTCAGATTGATAAAATACATAATCGAGAGTCAAAATCTGTAGTTTTAGTCGAATTTCTTGGCCATTTCATAAAAACTAGTTATGCGATGATAATATTACAATTTGCCTATACATTTGGAATCCGCTCGACAAAATTCTCATTATAATCCGTTTGTTAGTCCAATTAGGTGATATTCAACGGTCGTATTGATAAAATACGAAATCGAGAGTCAAAATCTGTAGTTTCAATCTAACATTATGACCCTTTTGTTAAAACTAGTTCTCTGATGAGACAGCTATTTATTACAATCAGTCTATACATTCGGAATCTGATCGACAAAATTATCATTGTAGTTCAGTTGTTAGTCCAATTTGATTATATTAAACGATCGGATTGATAAAATTTAAAATCATCAATCAAAATTCTCTTTTTTATTCATGTCCTTGGATGAACATTAAGATCAAACCAATGTCATCAATTAAATCAAAATGTGTAGATACATTAAAATTTTGTTTGGATACACTAAAATTATAAATAAAAAAAAGAAAAAACTTTACCAAAACAATAAAAAAAAACTGGAAACAAATTTTAAAAATAGGAAAAAAATAAATAAACTGCATATTCAGATCCAAAACTATTTATCATCTCAAAAACTTCAACAACAACAACAGTAACGTTGATGCAACGTTCAAATCCAAAACTCAATAAAACAGCTCAAATCGCAAATCAAAACAAAATGGAGCAGCTTGAAACAAACATAATACATAATCGAACACAAAATGAAAAAACTCATAAACATCAAAACCCAAAATCGAGCAACTTAAATCGTAAATTGAAAACAAAATTGAAACGGAAACGAAAACGAAATTGAAAATCGAAGCAGAAATTGAAAATCAAAAACGAAATTAGAAATTGAAATTAAAATAGTTTAGTTTTTAAGGATGAGACTATGAGAGATGAAGTTGTTGTTGTTCTTCAAGTTTTGTTTAAAATTAAAAAAAAATAAAAAATTAACCAAGGAATCAAGTGTAACAATTATACATGTTCTCATTTTTAGTCTAAACCATTGATTTAGTTTAAATGGTTGAAATTGCTCTCTCACCAATGAGAGACATGCAAGGGTCTCTCACGCTAGCATCCACCCTTCTATATGGATATTGATTTTTTTTTTGTGGGGTCAAAATTTCTTCATCTTTTCTCCTATTGATTATATCCAACATAAAAATATTCAACAACCGTGATTTCTTTGATTTAATACGATTTCATAATTGTGATTTGTGACGAGTTGTATTAAATTTTGAGTCGATCACGACAATTTTGTTTCTTCTTTGAGATCATTCTATTTTATTTTATTTCATTCCGCTCCGTTCTATTTTGCTCCATCAGTCGAAACATGATATATTTTGACTCATGATCCTCATATCTCTTATCACATATAGTGTTATATTATATCGAAAAACACCATCAATGATGACTTCATTTTGATTTAATTGTATTCCTTTCGTGACATAATTTATCGAGATATCTTTATTTTCATATATTTCTAGTACCTGATAAGTTCTAATGGAACTAAAAAATCATTTATATAATAGTCTTTTTTTTTGGAAGGGTTTGTACTAAATATATATATATATATATACACACACATGAATAGAAGGTAAACAGACAACAAGCTGCGCCGCTAAATCTTTTTGTATAGCGAAAACTAATCTTTGAAAAACTACATTCTAAGAGACCTAATCTTTGAAAAACTACATTCATAATATTTTTAAAAAATCATTTATATTTAGTTTATAGATATCTTTTTATATATCGTCAAATCTTAAATCGGTGGTTGAGATTGTTTTACTCTGTGAAATTGTGTCAAATAGTTTGAATCCTTTGATCTTAAATAAATGGGTGGGACCCGCAACTGAGTGAAAATTGTGTTAATTTTTTGTTACACGGATACTTATATTTTATTCATATACGATTGCAATTTTTTATTCAAGTTTCATACTCATAAAGTTTTGATCAATGTGAATCAGACTGTAAATGTAATAGAACATGGCACAATTTGAGGAAAAGAAAAACCGGAGAAAGAGACACATGAAATGAATGTAACTTGCACTTTATTAATTTAAACACCTGATCAATGTCTTGTCAACGCAATGACGGACAAAGAAAATTTTCACACTATGAAATTGAATGAGAATTTTTTCATGGACTTTATGAGTATTTTTTGGTGTATAAATGAATGGGATTTGAAGGTAAGATTAGACCTACAAATAATAATGTGCTGACTAATAAAATTTTATTCTTGATCAATTTTTATTTTATTAGAACTAGAATGCTTAGTCCCCGTAGGATAGCTCAAGTGGTAAGAGCTATGGGACATATAAGTGGGGTAGGAGGAGGTCTAGAGTTCGATCCTTAGCGGGAGTAATTTAATTTTCCGATGTAAAAAAAAAATTAGAATGCTTACATTATTAACACATGTCTTGCAGAAAAGATTTAGAACATATTAGGTTATATAGAGTCAAAATAATTAATATTCTCTCTGTAAACACATATTATAGATAATATAATTTTATTAAAAAAATTGGTAGTATAGTTTATATATATGTCTATTATATATAAATATACTTAAAATATCATTAGAATAGTTGGTCTTAATTTTTCATATTCCACCCAAAACACTTAATAGTATTAACTAGGAGTTGATATATGTATCTTATATATAATTTGAAAAGTGAATTATATATATTTAGACAATTTTTTGTCAATAGATTTTTATAGTTAGCAATAGAGATAATAATAAATCATTAAAAAGTTATAAAATATTCATTCTCTGTATGCAATATAATTGTAAATTAAAAAAAAAAAGAATTCATATGATTTAAAACACAATTTTTTTAGACAAATGAGGAGCAGATGACAAACCATCCACAACATCCAAAATTGATTGAAATAATAAGGAAAAATACAAAAGACGGCATTGCCATTTTTATATCTAATGAAACAGAATTTTACCCCCTTTTTATTTTTTGACACATTGCCATTACAAGGGCAAATTTAATCTTTTTATATTTTTTTTTTTCAAATATTCATTATTTATTATGTTATGAGATTTAACAAGTCACGGGTACTTATATTAATGAGATAAATATTAACTTTTTTTCCTAGTTGTTTCGTTTCATTTTAATCTATACATTATAAATGTTACATGATCTTAATCTTTTAATTTTTTTCATTTTATTATTGTTACTTAAATTACAAAATATTAGACACTTATTTTAAAACTTAAGGGACCAAAAAGTTTAACGTGTATAACTAATGAAACTAAAATATCTAACAAATATAATTTACAGGATCAGAATGACACAACAAATTTAGAGACCAAAATCTCTAATACTTATAACTTAAGAGACCAAAATAAAATAAAAACTTAAAAGATTATAATATAAAATCTAATAATAATTTTAGGGTATAAAAATATAAGTTGGTTTTTTATTTTAATTTAAATGAAGGTAATTTTATAATTGAACCTATAGAAAGAGAAAAAGGTATATGGGCTAGGTGGAACGCGGCCTACCCTAGCCTACAAAAAGCCCCGCTCCGTTGTTAACACAAAACCCTAATCTACCGAAGTGCTTATAAATAAATCATTTGGTTCAGTTTTGCAAGACAAGCAAGAATTTGCGCCGATTCACTAAACTATATCGATGGATCTCTAGATCTCTTTCTCAACCATTATTATCTCGCATCTGAGGTAAATTTGATCTTCACTATTTATTCATCACTCATTCATTTATATACATGCAATATTGAATTGATTATGATGACATGTTAGGGATGGATATGCCGCTTGCAATGTTGTTTTACTTAAAATATGTGTGTGGTAAAAATCTCATGTTATTAAATTGATTGGGTTTACTTTCTTTGTTGGCTTCTTTAATTTTGTTTAATCTTTTGTTTTTTTTGTCTCCATAATGGATCCACCATGCGAGGCAACAAAACTCAGTTCATGGAGAATCAGTTTATGCTTGATCGATTGAAAATCGTCAATGTAGTTATCTATTTCTATGTTTTCGATTTTATGATTTTATTTTGTGTTGTTCAACACAAATTGCTATCGACTATGATTTCTTTGATTAGTTACGATTGCAAAGAGGAGAATTCCAACTCACACATTCTGCACCTTTAGTTATACTTTGAGATCGGTGAGTTTCAAGAATTAGATCTCATATTATATATTTTTTTTAACTTTTTTTATATTCTTGACAACTTTTCAAATTAATGTAAGATATTCATATATTGTTAACATATATGACTTCTTTAAGAAAATTGAAGTTACTATTATTCAAAATATTTTTAAATTTTACACTTGAAAATTGTTTATAAAAATGCGAAAGTAAAAAAGTCATTTACTCAATACATTACTATTGCACTTTCAAATATTAGACATACTTTTCTAAAAGTAACTCCAACAACAATTTTATATTTATAGCTAGATAGACGACATAATTTTCAAAAAATTACTTCATGATGTATATATGATGAGGTTAGCTTCATGGTTAGTAATTTTTTTATTATAGATTTATCATTGATATTTCGTTATTGGTAGAAGAAAATATATTAATGTTGATTTTTTATTTTGTTAATTTTTGAATAGGATTAAGGAATTGAATTTACTGCTGTCATGTTTGGTTATCATGTGAAATTCATATTCCATGTCATTCGAATGCTACATGACAAGATCGAGTAACCTACAATCACAAACACAAAACCTAGAATCAATAAATTCACAGTTGCCAACATTAGATTGAGAATCAAATGGTCACAAATGATCAGAATCAAGGGTTGTTGTTGACACATTTTCATGCACAGTTGGAACATTGCCTACAACATCATCATGAGTAACTTGGTAGTTGTATGTAGTAGTTATTTCCAACCTCTTGTTCACCATGGAACTTATCGCATAACATTATATAGATGACCATGCCCATTTTAATACTCTACAACATCATCATTATATCATACTCATAATTAGATCAGTAAATGGAGAATGGAGAACATTAGAATAGTTGAAATAGATGCATTTTTATAGCTTAAGAAATTTAATATTTGTAACTCCTATATGGATATTAAATATCTTTTATTTTTTTAGTTGGGTCGAAATTTCTTCATCTTCTCTCCTATTGATAATATCCAACATAAAAATATTCAACAACCGTGATTTCTTTGATTTAATTCAATTTCATAATTGTTACGAGTTGTATTAAATTTTGAGTCGATCATGACACTTTTGTTTCTTCTTTGAGATCATTATATTTTATTTCATTCCACTCCGTTCTATTTTGTTCCATCAATCGAAACATGATATATTTTGACTCATGATCCTCATCATATCTCTAATCACATATAGTGTTATATCGAGATATCTTTATTTTCATATATTTCTAGTACCTGATAAGTTCTAATGGAACTAAAAATTCATTTATATAATACTCTTTTTTTTTTTGGAAGGGTTTGTACTAAATATATATATACACACACACACATGAATAGAAGGTAGACGAGCAACAAGTTGCGCCGCTAAACCTTTCTGTATAGCGAAACCTAATGTTTGAAAAATTACATTCATATACCTGATCTTTGAAAAACTACATTCATATAGCTCCTAAAAAATCATTTATATTTAATTTATCGATATCTCTTTATTTATCGTCAGATCTTAAATCGGTGGTTGAGATTGTTTTACTCTGTGAAATTGTGTCAAATAGTTCGAATCCTTTGATCTTAAATAAATGGTGGGGACCCGCAACTGAGTGATAATTGTGTCAATTTTTTGTTATACGGATACTTATAATTTATTCATATACAACTGCGATTTTTTATTTCAATGGGTGTATATATTTCAACTTATATATTAATATGAAAGTCAAATCAATTTCTTTGGTATTTTTTTTGTTGATAGTAAAATTATTTTTTTGTGTGATTGCAATGGGTAGATTTTTTTATATTATTTATACAGATATCTATATTTTGTTTTAAATTTCGACATATACTCATATATTAATATAAAGACTTATTTTTTGGTAATTTTATAGAAACATATATTTCATTTTATATATTTTTTCGGAGACATAGCTTTCGTAATTTTTACGTGTACCTAATTTATTTTTAATTTTGAAGGATACCTAATTTTTTTAATTTTGACATATACTCGTATATTAATACAAAGACTTACTCCCTCCGTCTCAAAATATAAGGGAAAAAATATCACTTATTAAAAAAATATAATCATGAAAATTTGAAATATGATTTTGTGGGGTTTTTTTAAAATAAGTTGCATAGGAAGGTGTAAAACAATTTTTTAATGGTAATTGTTTTTTGAAAAAATGAGAGAGAAGAAAAATTAAATGCAATTTACATTTAATTTTATAAGAACAAGGAAAAATACATTCTTGAAAATGATTTTTTCCATATATTTTGGAAAAAAAAAAGTGTTTTTTTCTTTGATATTGCGGGATGGAAGGAGTATTTTTTAATAATTTTTACATATATTTAATTTTATATATTTCTATGGAGAGATATTTTTTTGTAATTTTTACAGATACCTCTTTTTTTTTTTTCTACGGGTACCTATTACGACGACTTATTATACTCATATATTAATACAAAGACTTATTTTTTAGAAATTTTTACATTAACATATACTCCCTCCGTCCCATTATATAAGCACATTTACTACAAAAGTTTAGTCTCAAAAATATAAGCTCCTTTACAATTTCTGTATTCCAATACAACTTAGTAGTAATAATTAGGGGTATGTGTAAGCAAAAAAGTAATAAATGTACCTAGTAAATTGTAAGGGGCTTATATTTTGGGACTAGACTTTTGTAGTAAAGGTGCTTATATAATGGGACGGAGGGAGTATTTAATTTTATATATTTTTACGGAGACATTTTTTTTTTCATAATTTTCCCGTGTAGCTAATTTTTTTTTAAATTTTGACAGGTTCCTAATTTTTTAAATTTCGACATATACTCATATATTAGTACAAAGACTTATCTTTTTTGATAATTTTTACATATATTTAATTTTATAAATTTTTAAGGAGACATCTTACAGATACCTAATTATTTTTTAATTTTTGTGGATACCTAATTATTTTTAATTTCTACGTATACTCATATATTAATACGAAAACTTATTATTTAATAATGATCACATACTAAGATTTGATTTCTAAATCTTCCCCTATTCAACTCATATCCATAGCTCTTATCATTTGAGCTATCATACGGAGACTAACTAGAACGAATCCGTACTCTAATAAAGTTTTATCACCATATAACTAAATAATTCACAACAATAACGTACCAAAAAAAAATCACAACAACGTTAATATTACTCGGACATTAAATATAAGCAAGATTTCATCAAATAAAGTTGAAAATTGAAATATTTTAGACTAGTGATAACTAAAATTAAGTAGACCCATCAACATCCATCTATAGAGGTCAACTAATTTGACTTCAATGCTTAAACAGTTAGTTAATTAGTTGAATTTATAACGGTTTCAAACTATATATATATATATATATATATATATAATCTTTAATCAATACTATCATATCTCATGTATGAAAACATTTGCTTATCAAATTATCCATAAATTACGATATAAAATGGACCCCACATAATTGATAGTAATATTAATCACGCCATCACTCTCGGCTTTTTCTTTCTATAAAACTACTTTATTTACACCCCCTAACTTCACCACAACAACTATCACTTCCACACCTTCAATTACTCTTCCAAAAAAAATGACTTCCCTTTCATGGTTCTTCATTCTCTTTGCTCTTTCTCTTCTAATCCAAACTTTTGTTTCATCCTCTGCTGTTCAAGACCCTGAACTTGTTGTACAAGATGTACAAAGGTAAGAACAATGCAATTTATTTACTTAGTTCTAAATTAGCTATAGTGTTTGTGGGTAC
This sequence comes from Trifolium dubium, assembly GCA_951804385.1. Classification (NCBI taxonomy): domain Eukaryota; kingdom Viridiplantae; phylum Streptophyta; class Magnoliopsida; order Fabales; family Fabaceae; genus Trifolium; species Trifolium dubium. Next base: position 4,846,601 of record OX638062.1, on the reverse strand, counting down.
ATTAGCTATATTATACATTTGTAAAAAAAAAAAAAAAAAAAAAAAAGCTACATTCTACATTTTATATATAGGGGTATTTATATCGACAATTTCATTAAGTTCTTCTTAGTCATTTATTGCTCGCTGATGTTATAGGGTTCATTACCCCTCGGATAATTTCCTTGTAATGTTTTTCCTCTCGGACTTAGGCCCTCATTATTATCAAACAATTTATAAATTATATTCCGACATTAAATTTGTCACACCACTTTTCAACTATAGTCGCTTTTGAGCGTAAACTCTTCACACTTTTTCTTGTTTAAAAGGCGTCTTGTTAGGTTGAAGAGTATGAATGTTGTTTACAAACTACGCTTAACCTCCATTTTCAAATAATGTGAGGAGACTTTGTAGGTTGATAGAAACAAATTAAATATTATGTTTTACAAACTCTTTAAAATATTTATGCAAATTAATGTCATATGATAAATTAAAAATAGTCTATGTTTAACACTCCTAGTTAATTAGATAATGAAGTATATATTATGAACAACCAACTAAATATTAGTATAACAAATGTGTCACATTTAAAAAAAATTAATTTTAAATTTTCTTATTGTAGGAGTATCAATAATGCTTCTAGAAGAAACTTGGGCTATTTATCATGTGGAACAGGCAACCCAATTGATGATTGTTGGAGATGTGAAGCAAATTGGGAAAACAATAGACAAAGACTAGCTGATTGTGCAATTGGATTTGGAAAAGATGCAATTGGTGGTAAAAATGGTAAAATATATATAGTAACTGATTCAGGTGATGATGATGCAGTTAATCCTAAGCCAGGAACATTAAGATATGGTGCAATTCAAGATGAACCATTATGGATAATTTTCAAAAGGGATATGGTAATTACATTAAAACAAGAACTATTAGTAAATTCATATAAAACAATTGATGGAAGAGGTGCAAGTGTTCACATAGCAAATGGTGGATGTATAACAATACATTATGTTAATAACATTATAATACATGGTATTAATGTTCATGATTGTGTTCCAACTGGGAATACTAATATTAGAAATTCACCTGAACATAGTGGATTTTGGACTGTTTCAGATGGTGATGGAATTTCAGTATTTAATTCACAACATATTTGGATTGATCATTGTTCTTTGTCTAATTGTCGTGATGGGCTTATTGATGTTATTCATGGATCAACAGCTATTACTATTTCAAATAATTATATGACTCATCATGATAAGGTTATGCTTTTGGGACATAGTGATTCTTATACACAAGATAAGGATATGCAAGTTACTATTGCTTTTAATCATTTTGGTGAAGGACTTGTCCAAAGAATGCCAAGGTATGCTTATATAACACTTAAATTTCACTTTTTATCTTCAATTATTTTTTTTCTCTTTTTTCTTATCATATTATGGTCCAAAGAAAGTTATGAATGGTTGGTACCAAAAACTTGTGTGTATGTATGTGCGCGCGCGAGAGCGATCTTCTTGTGCCGCTCAAAATTTTCTCATTTCATTTTCATATTCCACCACAAAGATATTTTCTTTCATGTCCTGATCCATGCATATTCTCATGTGTGGGGATTCATCAACATGATTTTTTTTTATTAAAATTCTATATTATGTTTAGAATGAATTTTGATCTATTTGAAAATTTTGAGGATAATAGGAATGGGTATAATTTGATGTGTTATTTTAATTTTAATTAATTGGTTTTTAAAGAAATGACAAACATATATTGTATTTATAGTAACACATTTGTACATTTTGTGAAAATATTTTCGAGGATGGGAATTTCATGAAATATGAGACATATGAACCCGTCTCCTGACTTATTTTGAAAATATTTCTTTCCTTATCTATTTTTCCGCGGAGAAAAAAGTCAATCCCCATCTGCAAATGTCATAATATGGCCGTCTCCGGTGAGATCTGACTTAAAGAGACAATGACATCCCTATTTTCACTAGAGAAATTAATTTTGAAAAATTAACTTTTAAGGGTCATTTCTAACCCTTCAAGTCTCCTACAACACCAAAAGTGATGTTAATGTCTACCCAACCCTTTCTTAGTAGTAGCATGAGGTCCATTCAACCCAAAAAAACAGAGTTAAATCCAAAAAATTTAAAGGGCATAAACATACTTGACCACCTTAACTTAAAAATAATTTTTTTATTTGTTCAAATTAACACTCACTTAAATAAAAAATCATGTACATATACTACTTATAAGCATGAAAATATATTATAACCATAAATTATTATTTTTATTTTCAGGTGTAGACATGGATATTTTCATGTGGTGAACAATGATTACACACATTGGGAAATGTATGCAATTGGTGGAAGTGCTAACCCTACAATCAACAGCCAAGGAAACAGATTCCTTGCACCAAACAACAGATTTAGCAAGGAAGTAACAAAACATGAAGATGGTTCAGAAAGTGAGTATAATAGTTGGAATTGGAGATCAGAAGGTGATTTATTCTTGAATGGTGCCTTTTTTAGACAAACTGGTGCTGAAGCTTCTTCTATCTATGCTAGAGCTTCAAGTCTTAGTGCAAGACCAGCTTCTCTTGTTGGTTCAATTACTACTACTTCTGGTGTTCTTAATTGCAGAAAGGGCAACTCGTGCTGATTCGCTACTAGAAAAAGTTGAATTAACAACGAAAAGATAGAGACGAAAAAAGTAAAATGAAATTTATCTCCGATTATCTCTAGTTCTGTCGCTAATTATTATTAGAGACACGGAAATTGGAGTGAAATTTTATTTTTTTTCGTCTTTGATTTTTGTTAGTAATTTAACTTTTTAATAGTGAATTAGTGGTTAATGATTATTATTACTTTGTTAACTAAGTTAAAATATAACTAAAGGGAAAAAATTGATTAAGTAATTAAGAGTTAGACTTTGTGCTCATGCTTAATTTATTCATTCCCATGCAGTTGTCACTTTTACAATTGTTCTTGCAAGAATTTGAATTCTGTTATTTGAGGTTATAATGTCAAACTCTTACGCTGATCGAGCTGACATCGATCTCACATGCAATTACAGGTTGTGTCCGGTTATTAAATTATGTACTTTTGGTGTTCAATTACAACCTATGCTTTTTACTTTTCATGTATTGTAATCATATTGACAATGTTGCTTGTACAATGGAAAGGAAAGGAAATGCAGTTAGTGTTGGTTACATAAAATGATCTTAGTACTTTTTAATGTGCACGCTTTGTCTATCATATGCATCTTTTGCATTAGCATATACTAATAATTTATAGCAGCTTCACTTTTTTCCATTCTATGGACTATGATGATGATCTACCTAAAAATGTCCTTTCTCCTTTGCATGTGCAACAGATAAAATGAAAGTAGATTCTAATACTAAAGTAAGAGAGATTTTTAAAATTTATCCATTTGAATGAGAGAAAAATAAAATTTTTCCATCTCAAATGATAAATTCGAAAGGGTGTGATTTTAAAAAATGAGCTCGCTCTTCTAAATTATATTTAAACAATTGATATAATTTGAACCATTTCGGTCTATCCCATCTTGTTTTTTTTTTTTTTGTAAAAAACTACACCCGCAACATATATCACATGAAGATCGTATAAATTCCTAAATAGATTATGTTCACTTCTTTATTTTATAGCGTAACATTAGTTAAGAATGCGATTAAGCTAGCATATTCATTCTCTGATGGAAAATTTTAAATAGCGACAGAAATTTAACAAAGAATAAAGAAAATTTTGTTTTCACTTTATTGTTAAGTATTAGAGATGTCATTTTAATTAGTGAGAAATTTTGATTTTTCCATGTATATAGTAGTGGTTAATCATTTACCATTATGTAACATGTTACATACTTCTTATAAAGATGTAAATAAAATATTGAAGTTAATTCATTCGTTAATTAATCATGCACATATATAATATTGTAGGAGGGGCTTAAGCCACCTCCTTATCAAGTTCTCTTCATTTGCAAAAGAAATGGAGATCGCTATTCTCTATTTGTCTAAAAGAAATGCGGTGAAAATAATAATTAAATGCATATTTGATAGTATTTATAATTTAAATAAAGACTATTAATTCAATTTTTTTTCTCATTATTACATATTTGGTTTAATCTAATGAGTAATAATAAACCATGCATGCACAAAAGCACACAATGTTATATAACAACGAGTTGCTACGCAAACACGTCTCAAGAGATCTTATAAAAACGATCAACACCTGCTATAGATATAGCTAGCTCATTTAGAAGGCAAAGAATCCGGCAACGGCAACGGTGGCCACAATAGCGGATGATTGAATAGCGGAGGCCCCGCTGGCTTCATCTGCTGTTGTGGGCTCGGGAGCGAATCCATCATCAGCAGGGGCGGGTCCAGGAGTGAAGAGCTCAATGGGATCACTTCCTGGAGCTGGTGGTGCTGAAACATCTTCATCAGACTCCGATGGTGAAGAAGCAGGAGAAGATGCGTCTGAAGAGGTTGAAGGAGCCGGTGCCGAAGCAGAATCGGTAGCTTTTGGAGAAGATGCTGGTGCTGCTGATGAAGATGATGATTTTGGTGATGATGCTTTCGGTGTCGATGCTTTTGGTGCTGATGCTGTTGATGGTGATGATTTAGGTGATGCAGATGGAGCTACTTCACCCATGACCATTCCAACCATGGCTACAGAAATAAGGGCAACAACAATTAGTTGACGAGCCATTTTTATAAAAATTATTTGATGATTCTTAGAGTAAATGCAGTTGTTCTCTAATGGAGAAAAAACTGCAGTTATTGTAAGAATGAAGAATACATTGGAATACAAAGATTATTTATAGTGTTAGAATAATTGGGGTATGTGAGATAATGTAGGGTAAGGTGAGGTGGATATTGAATTTAGATATGCATATTTAGGTGATGAATTGTGTATTGAAAAATAGGATAAGAAAGTAGATTAAGGGGGAGAAGAAGAAATTCTAATTTAGACATCATTTTGTTGGCCTTTGGTTTCAAATGGGTGCGAGTCAAACGGGATGAGGTGGTGTTGGGTCTCTATGTACCTTTTGGGAAGTTAATATTGGAAAAATTAATTACTACCACGTGTTTAAATCTATCTAAAGTATTTCATCCATTTTAAAATAAGTGTTGTTTGAGTTAAGTGCACGTTATTCATGAATATTTTTAAAGCATAAAATTTATAGATTTTTTTATAATATACAATCAAAGATATTTGTGATCAAATATATACATTGACATACGTAAACAAATCAATTGTAACACTTATTTTGAAATGGAGGGAGTAGTATTTTTTTTGGTAAACATCTATCTAAATAGTACTCCCTCCGTACTAAAATATAAGTTACTTTAAGAAAAAAATTTATACCAAAATATAAATCACTTTATAATATTAACGAAACATTTATTTAATGTTATTTTCCTTATCATACTCTGATCTATTTTTTTTTATGAAACTCTTATCTATTTATTACTCTCTCTTCTTTTACTTCTTCAATTTATCTTTTCTATACCATTAATAAATGATAATTTTGTAAATTAACACATAATTTCTCTTTTTCATACAACAATGATTATATTTTTTAATTCGCATAATATGATCAAAACTATTTATATTTTGGTACGGATGTGTAGTATTTAATTTGGACTAGAAAGGATGTGAGCCCCATGTTTTAAAAGAATTTAAGCTTTAAACTTTTCGGGCTTGTTTGGTGCGCAGGTTAGAGAAATAAGATATGTTAAAGTTTTCCAATCTTGTTGTTTTAATCCGTTGTTTGGTGCACCAGTAGAAAATGATAAATTTAACTTACCATTAAGCCTATTCAATTACTCTTTGTTATTTTAATCTTTATTTTCGGCTGGGTTATCCAATTACTCTTTTTTTTCTTCTTATCATGTGTACACCAAACACATGACATGATATGTGATAATCTTGTCATTATCATATCGTATTATTATTCAACTTCTTATTATATCGTATAAAATATGTCTTGAAAATTAATTTCTCTAAAACTAACATGTGCCTTTAAAAATATCAACCGTTCTAGTGCATAAACATAATGGATCTTAATTTAATCATGATTTTTATATGATATTGCAATATGAGAGGAAGAACAATCTTGTTTGAATTGAAGAGATATAGGTTTTAGTCAAAAAAAATAAAATTAACATGCAACTTAGCATTTTTTTCTGTCTTATTATAAAATTAACTTGAAAAATGGCAGCTTACTTTTAACACCCTCTAGTGACTTATGGACTAAAATGTCTATTGACTCTTAAAATTAAAATGTCTGGTGACTAAAATGGCAGCCAACTCTTAAAATTAAAAGACTAAAATGTCTATCGACTTATGGATCAATTCAGATTTGAGTTGTGTGTAGTCACTCACACCTAATAACTACATGCAATCATCAATCAATAAGTATGAAGCACAAACACATGAGTGAAACATATATCGGACACGACACACAGATAAAAACTTGAGAAAATTATATAATTTAATGTAATTAAATTTGTCGGATACACTTAATCTGTAGTGTTTGTGCTTCATAAATCAACGATATTAGAGTTCATATTAAAATCATAGATTTTTGGATCATCTCTTACCTTTTCTCCTATCGTGTCTATTTTACACTAATATTACTCGTTTCGTCCATTCTCTCTTTCTCTCTCTTCTGAATAGTTTGTTTTTTTAGGTCAACCGACAGCTAGATCAAGAAAATATCCGGAGCGAATCCAAATCATCAAGATCGAACGATCATGATTTAAAATTTCAGATTTTTAGATTTTAAAAAAATCTAGGTGTGACTTATTGGTATTCACAAATCACAATCCTAACCCGTTTAATTCAAAGAGTGGTCCCTATATATATAACCTACAAACAAACAATATTATTGTCCTTTGTTTGTTCTGTTTCACACTTCAATCAAACATAGATTGAATCGCCACATTTAACTTCATACTTTTAACATAAACATTGTTTTTCACGAAACTTGTGTGCCTTCTCCGCCTCAATCACTTCTTTTCCTTATATTAATTCTCTTTCTCTTGATCACATTAGCTTCTATTCTTCATTGTTCTATTGTTCCATTCATTCATGGCTCCAGCATTGGAAGTCCAAGGAGGAGAAATTTTGTCTCAAAACAATGTTTTGAACAGTGTTAATGATGTTACAAATAGATCCAAAGTTACTGTTATTGGTAGTGGTAATTGGGGTAGTGTTGCATCTAAGCTTATTGCTTCAAACACTCTTAGGATGAACAATTTCCATGGTACTTTTCTTTTTTATTTTGTATTGTATGATTCTCTTCTTTTTGAGTTCATTTCATGTGATGATGTTCTTTATTTTTGAAAATGAAGTGTTTGTTTTGGACCAATGAATTTTGTGTAACATGTGCAATGTTCACTTATGTGGCACTGACACTTCTGATCGAAGAAATTTTCCTTAATTATTATTGATCTCTATGTGTCGGTGTCGATGTGTGTGTCAGTGCTTCATAGATATCATTTTATTAAATTTTTATGATCTCTATGTTTTGAAGTCAGTGCCTTGTTTGATGACTGTTAGTTAGTAGTCGATAGATATTTACCAGTGGAGTATGGTGAGATATGTACTGATGAAAATGCCAATGTGATTTTGGAATATGAAAATTTTAACTTTATGTTGAAACATAGATTTTCCTATAGAATCTTAAATTTCTCATTTTGATGAATTGTTTGATAAATTCAGATGAAGTTAGAATGTGGGTATTTGAGGAGACATTACCAAATGGAGAAAAGCTCACAGATGTCATCAATCAAACCAATGTAAGAACTATTTCACCCCCATTTTGTATCCAATGATTTTCATGGAATATTACTTGTTAGACGACTCGGGGTTTTTACATAGCACAACATAGTTTGAACAAATCGTTATTGTTCCGCAATATGCATCATAGTACAAAATATTGTCAAATAACGGCTATATAAGCACCGTTGCATAGCCATTGCTTTCTAGATTCGCGATTGAATAACGTAACATATATTACTATTGCATCTGGCAGGAAAATGTAAAATACCTCCCCGGAATCAAGCTTGGAAAAAATGTTGTGGCAGATCCAGACCTCGAAAATGCAGGTAATAAACTAGTACTTTTATGAAAAATGTTTACCGTGTTGTAAAAAATAAAAAATTTCAAATCGAAAAAAAGATAGGAAACTTCATAAACATTAAAAAATCCTTTACTTTGAATTTTTAGGGTAAGGTGTGGTGTTCTGATTGAATAAATTATGCAGTGAGGGATGCAAATATGTTAGTGTTTGTGACACCACATCAGTTTATGGAAGGAATTTGCAAAAGAATAGCTGGAAAAATAAGGGCAGATGCTGAGGCTATTTCGCTTGTTAAAGGTATGGAGGTTAAAATGGAAGGTCCTTGTATGATCTCGACTCTCATTTCAGAAGAACTTGGAATCAATTGTTCGGTTTTGATGGGAGCAAATATCGCAAATGAGGTAGTTAGAAGAAGTTAGAGTATTTTCTTTCTAGTTAATTGCGTTTTTGGAGCCTGGATCCTCTACAACTGCAGTATGGTTGTGTGGCCGTAGGGATTGTTAGATTTCCGAAGAGTTTCTCTCTCGAAGTCTAATAGTCTCTTATGGCTGCATCACCATATTGTAGAGGGGTCCAAATTGGCCTTTAAGTTTTTCTTAGGTTTTATTTTCTGGCTAGCTAATTGCGTTTTTGTTAGATTTCGAGAGAGAAATTTCTTTCTCGAAATCTAATAGTCTCTACGGCTGCAGCGCAGTGTTGCAGAGGATCTAATTTCGCCTTTTTGACTACTCTGAATTCTGATTATTACTTTTTGTACAGATAGCTGTAGAGAAATTTAGTGAAGCAACTGTTGGATACAGGCAGAACAGAGAAGCTGCAGAGAGATGGGTTCAATTGTTTTATACTCATTATTTCATTGTGACAGCTGTAAGTGCCGAAATCTTGTAAAAAAGCACTCCACAAGTTATTTTGAAGGACTTGGATCCTCTCTTAGGTGTGGCAAAAAGTTTAAGTTTAAAAAGTGCTACCGCATACAGTGTATGCCGTCTTAGTTTTAAAAAATTTGCCACATTGTAACATCGTGGAAGAGGATCCGAAGTTTATTTTGAATGAAACTGAGGAATTTGACTGTCTAGATCCTCCGCAACAACTGCACCGTTTGTAGAACTATTTTATCTAGATGTATGTTTGGATTTGAGGTGAATTTGACAAAAAATACAATGACGTCATGATTTTCTCAAAATCGAGGTGATTCAGCGTGATTTTGTCAACCGCCGGTCCAAACATGCATTAAGTGTAATCTTTGCTCTTGGATCCGATGAAATTTGGTTTAAGTAATATGCCAAAGAAATACTGTCATGACATGAAAGAATCATGTGATCATGAGTAGTTAAAACTTTGTAAAACACTGATATTGTTTTTGCTTATGATTTTGTGGTTCTATAGGTTCAAGACGTTGAAGGAGTTGAATTATGTGGAACTCTAAAAAACGTTGTGGCCATAGCAGCAGGTTTTTTGAACTATGTTTTCACTTTGTTCCATCTCAATTGTTGAAATTTGTGAATGATAAGGTTATGACACAAAAATTGGACAGGTTTTGTTGATGGCTTGGAGATGGGAAATAATACAAAAGTAAGCTTAAAAGTGATTTTAGGATATATATGAAGGTTTTTAAGGAAAAATATTTATATTTTTGCATCTAAGATTCTCTTGATATATGTGTAGGCTGCAATAATGAGACTTGGTCTTAGAGAAATGAAGGCATTTTCAAAGTTATTGTTTCCATCTGTTAAGGATAGTACCTTCTTTGAGAGTTGTGGTGTAGCTGATCTTATCACAACATGCTGTAAGAGAGCTAACTAATTTCACCTCACTTTAATAAAATATGCATTCTCTGCAATTGATAAACTCGTAGTCGTTGCAATCAACAAATCTCGATTGTTGGATGAAGATCAAAAGATACGACAGATACAATGACACCAGATATGACACTGACACCAGAATAGAGAACGTGCTATATAAGTGTCTGAATATAATTATATGTGTCGGTGTTGTGTCAGGCACATCTTAAAATTTAAGTGTTGGTGCTACATAGTTTAAAATACTAATTTCAACCGTTCAATCTTTCATCCAACGACTAGAGTCTATTGATTGTAGTGACTGCAAGAATTATTTGCTACATCAATAATTCTTTGCTAAGTTTCATTGAAAACCATATTATCTATGGCAGTGGGTGGAAGAAACAGGAAAGTTGCTGAAGCTTATGCAAAGAATGGAGGGAAGAGGTTTGTTTTTGTTTTGTATTTCTTTCCCTTTTTTCTATAAAATAAAAATAGTTGATTAGTTATATCTGATTTTCAATGTTCTCTACAGATCTTTTGATGAGCTTGAAGCTGAGATGCTACAAGGCCAAAAATTGCAGGTATATTCATCAATCTTACTATGCCAATCTAAAAAATATAATGTTCAATGTTTAAAAGCAACAAAATCACAATTAGTGTCTATGATAGCATAAGATAAGATTAGAAATCTAGCTCTTATCATGTCTATGTATAATAATCACCAAATAACAAACTAGATAATATATGTAATCTAATCATAACATTGAGATCGATCAAAAAATGACCTGATATGATATATATCAGATTCAAAGTCAGCCTCATTGATGCGAATTATTGCAAAAAAAGATCGAGTTGGCCACAATCAAGTCAGCGTTTTTATCAGGTTGGAGTCAGTTTAGCTAGACTGGCTAAAATGACCTCGCTATTTTGGACTCATAATTTGCAAGCAAAACCTACTTTGAGATTCACAACCATGATTTAGGTCAAACTCACTCTCAATTAAAAGCACTATCAAACTAGTCGGTTTTTACCGGTCAAAATTGATAGCTCTCACATCTTAAAAATCTCGGTATACTATCAGACGGTAGTATTTTTGTTCATAAATAGTTAAATACACGCACGAACAACAAAAAAAACCATTTTTCATTATATTTTCGAATGTGTACATCAAAACAACTTTAGAGTGGAAAAAGTTTCTCCGTCTAACCATACTATAGATATGTTACCACTGTTGAGACCCCTGTTTTTCTAACAAATAATAATAAAATGGTAGAAAAATTCTAAACAGAATGATGTATATCAAATTATCAACATATCATAATATTTCTTATTTGACAAGAAACAACATAAGGTAACCCATTTGACAAGAAATTGAACACACAATATTTGTTCATTTTATAAATAAACAAACTATCTAATCTAATCTAATTCAAATCTCACTAACCATATCAAACTCATCATTTAACTGTCTATTTTAAATCAACGACTGAGATTGCTTACAGCGTGTTACCAATCGTGTCTAGTCCGGATCCCTAATATTTCATCATGTCAGTCCACTCATCCAAACACTCCTTTGCAACTTACCTCACTACAATCGTCATAATCCTCCTCCTCGAAATTTCAACGCCGATCACTATTCTCGCCGGAAACCTCCACGTCATCAATTTCCGATCACCCAATCTCTATCCAGAAAGCATAACATGGGACCCAAAAAATCAACATTTCCTTGTTGGATCACTCCACCACCGCACAATCTCCACCGTCTCCGACACCGGCGTAATCAAAACTCTAATCCACGATCCTTCCCTCCCTGAAAACGTCACCGTTTTAGGCCTCACCGTCGATTCCAACAACAACCGCATCCTCGCCGCAATACATTCCCTTAAACCTCTCCCTCCTTTCAACGCTCTCGCCGCCTATGACCTCATCTCCGGCCACCGTCTCTTCCTCTCTCATCTCCCTTTGTTTAAATCCTCCGATCAAAAATCCATCGCAAACGACGTCGCAGTGGACCCCACCGGAAACGCTTATGTAACAAACTCCGGTAACAACTACATCTGGAAAGTTAACTACTTCGGAGAAGCTTCGATTTTCTCAAACTCACCGAAGTTCACCGAAGTTCCGGTGGACCGCGATACACCGTATAGTTTCTGTGGTCTTAACGGTATTGCTTACGTCAGCAACAAAAACAGTTATCTTTTGGTGGTGCAAACCAATACCGGTAAGGTATTTAAAGTTGATGCGGACGATGGCGCTACCGTTGAGATCGTGAAACTTAATGAAGATCTAACGGCTCCTGATGGTGTAAGTTTGAGAAGTGACGGTGTCGTTTTGGTTGTGTCACCAATAGTTAATAAGTTGTGGTTTTTAAAGAGTAATGATGAATGGAGTGAGGGTGTGGTTTTTGACGAAATTGACCTTGGATTGGAAGGGTACCCTACTTCTGTTGTTGTTAAGGAGGGGGAAAATAAAGGGTATGTGTTGAATGGATTTGTGGAGGAGGGTATTTTGGGGAATTTTGAGAGGGTGTGTTTTAGAATTGTGGAGGTTTTGTCGCTTAAAGAGAGTGAAGGTGTGGATGTTTGGGTATATGTTATGATTGGGATTGGGATTGGGATTGGTTTGATTTGTTTGTTGTATTGGAGGTTTCAAATTGGGAAGGTTGTGAAGAATATGGATAAAAAGATTAATTGATCGGCAACGCCCACGAGTTTGGATAATGATTAAGTGCTTATTTCTTTAAGAAAAGATAAAATAAAGTTGAATTATTTTCTCTTAAATAGTTTTGTAAGTGTTTAAATGAGTAAATGAGCTTAAATAAGTCAATCTAAATAAATCCTTATTTTGTAAGCATATAAGATGTTAGTAATTTATAAGCAAATTATTCCTACAATCATAGAAGAAAAGACACTAATTACAAATGGCTATAATTTATGGATGTATCGTATCACATCATGTAACATTTACCAACATAGTGTAACTTAAGTGGTAGATATATGGGCTCCTTAATCATTTGGTCGTGGATTCGATTATCGACTAGTGTATATGAAAAATCATTTGTTGGGAGAAGTCAAACCCATAATCTCTACAGTTATGTATTATTGTAAGTGTTTCTAAACATGTGTATGCAAGTATTTACGATGTAATATATAAGTAAAAAATCTCTTCCAAACATCTTTTAAATCCAACTTCTTATAGTTTAAATATTAATTTGTGAAACATTTTTTATAATCGAGAGTTGAACCTAACTAATCCTTATAATGTACCGTAATTTCTGTTTTTTTATTTTAATGATGTCTTATGAATAATTTTTATTATAATTTTGTTGCATCAATTAGGGTGTATCAACTGCAAGGGAAGTATATGAAGTTCTAAGCCATCGTGGGTGGTTAGAGTTATTCCCTCTCTTCTCAACAGTACATGAAATAAGCACTGGTCTCCTTCCACCATCAGCTATAGTTGAATACAGTGAGAAGTTACCAAGATCCTTCTAATCCAAGATTCTTGGAGTATAAGTTTGCTGTTTTCATATACATAAGTTATGAATTTAACTGATATGCACCGTCAATGTAATGAGAAACATATACTACTGTTAATCAATTATAATCATTTGATCATTAAAAAGATATTTGACTTTAATGAAAACTATTTAAGAAAGTCATATATATATATATATATATATATGATTGATTGTGAATGTTTCACGGTGTAAAAGGGTTTATGTGAGTGTATCATATCAAAAGTTAACTCACAAGTTATAGCAACAGATTAAAGAATATATTATACAAATATTGTTGGAGTATGTTTTAGCATAGTGTATCAAATGTGGAAATACTTGGTGGTTGCTGCTTTTAATTATTTACAAAATCTCATGCCAAAAAGAAATTTGTTTAGTTTGTATAACATAGATGTCTCAAAGGTCATTTTGATTAGTAACAGTGTGTGAGCCTTGTAAAAGTAAAAAAAAAAAAAAAAAAACATCTTAACATCTGCTCTAATATCACATTTTGAGATAGACTCTCTAATATCACATTTTGCTCTAATAATAACATGTGTTTGACACATGTTAACTTTTCCCTACAAAAAAATATTTAATTGATGGCGCATTTTAAAAAAAAAAAAAAAAAACATCTTAACATCTGCTCTAATATCACATTTTGAGATAGACTCTCTAATATCACATTTTGCTCTAATAATAACATGTGTTTGACACATGTTAACTTTTCCCTACAAAAAAATATTTAATTGATGGCGCATGTTAACTTTATTGATTAAAGAGATTTTAACTCAATTACTTGATTTTAACTCCCTAAGTTTCACAATTGTTCGATTTTAGTCACCTAAATGTCAATTGTTCTATTTTGGCCCACAAGTTTACCCCATTTTGCATTTCCTAGTTCTATTGACTTTTTTTAATTAAAATTACTTATGTGGTATTTTAAATAAAATATAATTTTATGTGTGTTTGTATCCCGTGTGTTTTCTTATAATTTTTTGAATGTGTGTGTATCTCGTGTGTTTCTAAATGATGTCTTGAATGTGTGTGTATCACGCGTGTTTTCCTATAAAAATTTTAAAAAAAAATTATATTGAATGATATCTTGAATTTGTTTGTATCCCATTTGATTTTTCACAGATATTTTGCATCATTAATTCATTAATTTTATTTTAACGAACTCCCTAAGTTTCACAATTCTTTGATTTTAGTCACTTAAATTTTAATTGTTCAATTTTGGCCATCAAGTTTACCCAATTTTGCATTTTCTAGTCCCGTTGACTTTATTTAATTAAAAATTACTTATGTGGTATTTGAAATAAAATATGCTTTTAAATTTATTTGTACCGCGTGTGTTTTTTGATAGTTTTTTTTAATGTGTGTGCCCGTGTGTTTCTAAATGCTATCTTGAATGTGTGTGTATCCCTTGTATTTTCTTATAAATTTTTTAAGAAAAAAATTAATTATATTGAATGGTATCTTGAATGTATGTATATCCCGTGTGATTTTCCACATAAGTTTTTATTGATAATTCAATTATTTGATTTTAACTCCTTAAATTTCAATTATTCGATTTTGGCCCTCAAGTTTACCACGTTTTGCATTTCCTAGCCCCGTTGACATTTTTTTTTTTACTAATGTGGTATTTTAAATACAATATGTTTTTAAATTAAAAAAAAACTAATAATTATATTGAATGATATCTTGAATTTGTTTGTACCCCATGTGATTTTCCACAGAGATTTTGCATCGCTAATTCAATTTTTTGATTTTAACGAACTCCCTAAGTTTCACAATTGTTTGATTTTAGTCACCTAAATTTCAATTGTTCAATTTTAGCCCTCAAGTTTACCCCATTTTGCATTTCCTAGTCCCGTTGACTTTTTTTAATTAAAAATTGCTTATGTGGTATTTTAAATAAAATATGCTTTTAAATTTGTTTGTACCCTGTGTGTTTTCTTATAATTTTTCAATGTGTGTGCCCCGTGTGTTTCTAAATGGTATTTTGAATGTGTGTGTATCCCTTGTGTTTTCTTATAAATTCTTTAAGAAAAAAGTTAATTATATTGAATGATGTATTGACTATGTGTGTATCCTGTGTGATTTTCTACAGAGATTTTGTATTGATAATTCAATTATTTGATTTTAACCCCTTAAATTTCACAGTTGTTTCTAAATGGTATCTTGAATGTGTGTGTATCCCATGTATTTTCTTATAAATTTTATAAGAAAATAATAATTATATTGAATGATATATTGACTATGTGTCTAATCCAGTGATTTTCCACAGATGTTTTGCATTGATAATTCAATTATTTGATTTTAGCTCCCTAAATTTCACAATTGTTCAATTTTAATAATCTAAATTTCAATTGTTCAATTTTGGCCCTCAAGTTTACCATGTTTTGTATTTCATAGCTTCGTTGTCTTTTTTTAAATAAAAATTAATGTAGTATTTTAAATAAAATATGTTTTTAAGTGTGTTTATATTCCGTGTGTTTTCTTATAATTTTTTGAATGTATGTATATCCCGTATGTTTCTAAATGATAACTTAAATGTGTGTGTATCACGTGTATTTTGGTACACTAACGGTGTAGAGAAATTGGACTTAAAACGCATATTATTGCATCCCTAACTTGTATAAATAGAAAATGATGAGAGTGTGTTTATATATAGACCTTGACTTTTGAAACTGTCATATAGTTGGTATTTTAATTTTAATAAAAATATATTCTAAAAATTAATGATTATTAATTAAAACTTTCCATATTTAATTGTTCAGTTGAGTCAAGACATGAATATAGACATTGTTCTTACTACTATAAGGTAATTAAATCATATAAACTTAATTTAATAGAGTAAATATTTAATATTTTGTTTATAACATAAATTATATTTAATTTATTATTAGTCAAAAAATTATAGTAAAATATTAAAAATTTTAAATTCGATTTTTTTGAAAATTTTTAATACAAATATTTTATATTTTGTTAATAACGTATATTATATTTTTACTCTCTTACAAATTTCGTATTTTTTATTCTAAATTAGAATTTTAGTTTATAATAACTTAGTAATTTTCTGGGAAATTTAAAATAATGATTTATAAGGTTTTTAAGAAATTTAAATTTGAAATTTGAAATATATTATATTTTTAAATAGATTTACAATAATGTGTATGATCTATTTTGGTGAAGAACATAAATGTGAATTAATTGGCTATATAATTCTAAAATTGAAAATAATGATTCTTGCCAAATAAATATTAAATTGAACTGATCATATTCTTTCTTTGCAATTTAATTGTAATATAAATATTGAAATTCTATTTTTTTTCCAATTTAATTGTAATATAAATATTGAAATTCTATTTTTTTTCCAATTTAGTTTATAATGTAAATTTGAAATAAAAATTAGACATTGTAAATTTTTTTCCAATAAATTACACATTATGAATTTGAAATTGACAACCTTGTATTGAGTCTAACTTGATTTCAGTTTTTAAATATTTAAATAATTAAATCTTAAAAAAGAGCTTTAATTTCCAATAAGGGTGCGTACGTATCAATTAACAGGCACAAGTTATATACTTCCAAAATACCTTCAGCTTGGTAAATATTCTACTGCATTGTGAATTGTCTCTCAAGAACTTATAAAACATGTCACATAAATTATTTTTTTAATTAATATTTGACAACAAACGTTGTCTAGTTTAGAGTAAACGTTGTCTAGTTTAGAGTACATGCTTTAAACAATATATTATAGTGAGATTTAAGAGTTCATCTTCTCATAACTATTTTTCGGATTAACATAACATATAAATATTAATATTTTGCTAAAAAACATCTACATAGAAAGTATTCATCAATTTCTACCCAAAAAAAAAATCATTCATCAATAATTATTATTTTCGATCCCGTGATACATCTCAAAGTGTTCTTGTATAAAAATCTTCTCTCCATAGTTTTCATTACTATCACGTCCCTGCAAAAATAAAAAGAGTAAAAAGAAGGAATCATCAAAAATAAGAGAAGAATAGAATAAATAAAAAGTTAAAGAAAAGTAAATATCACAACAAATATGAATTAGAAATTAGAAAAGAGTAAAAAAATAGAAATAGAAATAGCAAAAATGTATTGAAATGCCGTGATGGAAGATGGTGGAATGAAAAAACAATATTTATAATAAAAAGTACACGATCAATTCATAATGAAAAAATATTTGTAATTAATAGCATTCA